>CM032667.1:15167719-15189166 GCA_019095985.1 Streblospio benedicti | reverse complement strand
TTCAATCGTCATAAAGCATGTTATACCTATATAATGGCAAACCTCTTCTCTTTTCAACACTGCTGTTTGGTGACCATGTATATAATTTATAATGACTTTCTATCACTTACATACTCTGACATAGTATGTCGAAAAATGACAACCGATTTTGCGCTACTATATCAATGAATTGGGTACTCAGTACAGTACTGTCACTTTGTGTGGATGACAAACGTTTTCCATAAACCTATACAAATGTCAATACCCATTCACATTCTGTTTCATAATCACAGACTCTTGAACATGAGTGCCTCATTTCACCCAACAGCACGGGCCTTTGTTTGCGAGACGTACGTGTTGCTATTTCGATACACGTTTTTACGTTGTATACAAAAAACATTTTGAGCAACACGCGCTCCTTTTGGAGCAGATTACATAGAAGAAAAACAATAAAATAGCCAAATGTATAGCAATTGATCGTCTTCATCTTCACAAAAATGTTTCACCCAAAAGTGAAAGATGCTCGAAAAAGGACGTAGCATGCGTCACTATAATGGTCCCCATCTGAGTAGAATTCTCCCATAACATGTTGCTTTAGAAAATGAAGCAAAATTATGCCTATGGTCTATAATAAAAATCTATTGGAAAAGAAAGCTTGCACCAATCTCCCCACACCAAGAGGTCAACAGATAGGTCACACAAGTCCCGCATTCAGAGACAACGTTCATATTGAGACCAGTTGAGGCCAGGTACAGGGGTGGTCTTGGTAGAGAGGTTCTGCTGTATAGCTTGCCCAACAAGCCAGGTATAGGTTACGTAATCGAGTAACGCCGAAACAAACTAAGACTGTAGTTATGAATGACCAGTTCTGTCGACTGGAGTGACCTTTAGAGGGAGATTTGAAAATATAAGGTACTTGTAATTTGTTTATGGTCAGTTTAAGACAAAAGACACATAGACTATGCTAGTAAGATATGTAGGAGAAACGTGTTTTCTGAGAGGACAGTGTGCTGTATGCTTGGGAACAAATACAACGATTTCACTGTAAGGTAATAGCTGTTACTTTTCTCAAGACAATATAGTGTGTTGAGCATTTTAAATGTGTCTTATATAATATATAGTAAGCTGTGAGTTTTGATGAGTTTCAATACACCGTGTGAACGGTGGGAGATAGCTATCAAATTACGTGGGAATTGAGAGTTTGCTTTAGAATGAAGTGGGAAATGTGCAAAACTGCATTACGATGGGAAATTAACTAAAATTGAAAGGGGGAGTGGGGACAGTACCCCCCTCACATAGATCCTACTTCTTTTATGATCACTACGCTCCTCTATGGGAGTTTTGTAAGTCTGTTCAGTAAATGTAGGCCTAAATAAGAAATATAATCACTGATCGTATTATAATCACTAACCGTCTATTCTCTGGGTAAACTACTATAGTCATAAAAAATCTTAGGAGTTTTGATGGTGACTCTTAAAATCGCTGTGTACCAGTCTTGCACATACGAGGCGTGACGTCATTTTGGGGAAATACCCACAACAGCCATGGACATGTGTAATGATATGCTTAGAGGTTGAGTTTGAGGGCGACTAACGTAGAGCACAACGCGTTCGACGTAGAACATAACAGTGCGTTTCACGTATACTTTGACACGTCCACCCTGCAAATAATAACGTGCACCGCATAAAAAGTGCTGAGGTTCATGGGTAGATTTAAAATGTTATTTTATTTTCAATATGCATGGGTTTTCTAATGATAATAATGCGTATATGATTTTAAATGTAATAAGTCTAAAATATAAATCTGCTGGACTGAAAAAAATATCCAGAATAATAGCTAAAAACCGGTGAGAATTCGTATTAGTTTCATTAGATCTATGTGATCACTGTCCCCCTTTCAACAAGCGTGCGGCGCAGAAAGAGGGCTCAGTGAAACAGTGTAGATGAGATCCAGCGGGACTACGCGAACATACTGGAGACCTCAATCATTGCAACTGTGAGCACACTTCTCAGTTCTCTGTCCATATGAAGCAGGTTACACTACAACGTGAAATGAAGAAGTAAAACACGTCATTCATCCTGACATGTGTCCACATGGACAGGTCCCACTGTATGCGGGCTCTACCACATTACGTAATTGCCCTCGTTAACCACTAACTGTTTGACTGAGGTTTGAGTGCTGAAGGTCTTTTGTTTACTGGTCAGTATAACACAATGGCTGACCAGATAATTTGGAAATACATAACATGTGGTGTACTAATACTATGGCGTGTATTGTTGAACCATGTGGTATACTATTTATTCACTTCACAAAAATGCTATCATCAAACGGTAAAAGATGCTCGAAAAAGGAGCTAGCATGCGTCTCTAGAATGGTCCCCTTCTGAGTAGAATGCTTCGTTAACGTGTTGCTTTAGAAAATGGAGCAAATTATGCCCATGGTCTATGGTCAAAATATATAGGGAAATAAAAAACTTGCATTCTCCCCCACCCCATCCCCAACTCTCCACTCCACGAGGTCAGCGGGCAGGTCAAACAGGTCCAGTGGGTAGGTGCATAAAACCTACTATTAGAACCACCTCTGTAAAGAGACCACAGCTATAATCAGACCATTTTCTCGGTCCCAAACCTTCATATGGAGACCAACGTGTGTCCATTCAGAGACAAGTTTCATATTGAGACCAGTTGAGGCCAGGTACAAGGGTGGTCTTAGTAGAGAGGTTCTGCTGTATAGCTCGCCCAGCAACGCTAGTATATCATTATTTTCTTTGTATATTTCTATCACTGCTTAATATTCCAAAAACAAAAATTTAATGCACATAAATATATTTATTTATTTAAATTTCAAACCAATAGCTTCCTGTTCACAAATGAATAAATATTACATTTTAGTTTCCATACACTGCATACCTAATTAACAGAACATTAACGCTAGAATAGGTTACGTAATCTTTTAGCGCCAGAAGGAACAAAGACTGTAGTCATGAATGACCAGTACTGTGGACGGGAGTGACCTCCAGACGGGGATTTGAAAATAAAGGATGTTTTGTTTACTGGTCAGTGTAAGAGAAAGGGACATGTACAGTATATAAGAAGCCCTTGTGTAGGAGACACTTGTTTTCTGCGAGTGCAGTGTGCTGGTTGGAACGTTTGCGATAACAATGTGTGTGTACAATAGGACATAGGTTAGAAAATAGGATAAGGATTTCAGTGTAAGGTAAAAGCTGCTACTTTTTAAAGAGGATACAGCGTATTGAACCTTTTAAATGGGTCTTTTTATATAATACATAGTATGCTGTGAGTTTTGATAAGTTTCAATACCTCGTGCGAACTGTGGATATCAAATTGCGTAGGAAGTGACAATTTCCTTTTAGAGAATTAAGAGGGCAATGTGCAAAACTGCATTACAGGGTATACAGTGGAACATTAGCTAAAATTGAAGTGTGGAGTGGGGACATGACCACCACCTAGACCCCCCCCTCATGCGTATGTTCTCCTGCAGCCGTCCTAATCTACTCTAGAAGCATGTCTCGGTGCGACCCAATGAGAGACCACCTACCAGCCGACCTCTATGAGGAGTATTGCCGGCAGTTAGACGGCGAGTTCCAGATTGTGGTGGGGAGACCGTGGCGGCAGGTGAATTGCTAGAGATTTATCAACCAAACTTGTTTCACTCGCCCATCTCTCACATCTGTCTACCAAGCACATTTCTACCTCGCTAGACGTCGTAAAATGGAAGCTTGGGGTAGTTGTAAAACGTGTCTGTCGTCAGCTAAAACAGTTTAAAACACGCTGTTGATCGACGGCAACATCTTGAACATGTTTAAAATTTTCCAACGTTCTTAACTAACTGTTTTCTCCCAGGTAGCCGTCACCTGGTAGTTCCACGTGCGTTCTGTGATAGTTTACTGTTAGTTTTAGACGTTGCCTCTCGGCTGGTACATCGTCACGTTGATATAAGAAACAGCCACAGGACGTGAACAGGGCGTTCATTTAACTGTTTTATCACTGTGGGAAACTTAAACGACTACGTAACGACTACCGTAACTCTGGCAAAATGGCGTCGTCAACAGTGCCCGATTCAGATTAGAAACACGACTATTCTGCTTATTGTATGTTCGCTTTCATGATATTAGATGACACATGTGTAGATTTTATTATATTTACTTCAGAGAGCATGTAGTTTAAGTGTGTAACAACATTGTGATGATATATTTTGCTCGAAAACAGTCACGTAGGTGACTACCGCAACTCAGTTTCTGTGAATACCGTAACTCTAACAAACCAGGCCCGAGAGTTATGTTAGTCACCAAATAAATTAAAAATCCATGTTATGCAACCATCAAAGGAACCTTCAATGAATTTATGCAAATGGATCTCTACATACATTATTATAAGTGACTACCGTAACTCAGTTACGGCGGTCGCTTTCGCACTGTGTTTATAGCGCACATTGCGTGACGTGAACCCCACTAGTAGTTCAAGAAAATCGAGGGTGTCATTGCAGCATCCTGGCAACTTTTGAGATTTTTGGCCATAGCTCCATAACCATGGTGCATAGAACAGTTAATTTGGTGTCTAGGGGTAGGTTTTTGGGGTCAAGGACTGCATTTATTCCATTAAGAATAATTTAGAAGGAATATATTTTGATTTTGAAAACATAATCCAAGATGGCCGCCGCCGACTAATTTTTGGTCATAGCTCCATAACCGTGATACATAGGAAAGTGAATTTGATGTCGAGGACTAGGTTTTCAGGGTCAAGGAATCCATTTATGACATTAAAGTCAAATAATATTGTACAGGAATGTGTACAGGTCCTTTTTTTATTGCATATCTGATATACTCACATTCTTATTATTTTCTGAAGGCTGGTAATCATATTCGCACCCCATAAATACATATAATGGTTTGTGTCTGACCCTATTTTCATCATATTAATTAAACTGTAATTGATAATAAGAGTTAAAGAACTTGCCAAAGTAAGTTTCCATGTGGAAATATGATTTAAATCCCAAATCAAATGCTAGGTAAAACTACCATTTCATACCTATGTGATTGAGCACTATTATGAATTAATGTAACTTTTAAAAAAAGAGAAAGGTTGGTTTTTTTATTCATCCATTGAATCACTATTATATTTTGTCACATTTACATTAAAGCAAGTGTAGTTTTAAGTGTGCAAGCCTGATTTAACACATCTCATTCTATTGTCAGATGAGCGTAATTCCTCTGAAAAGACCTCGATTGATAGGTGATGGTGAGTTTGAACATACAAAATGTATCATCTGCCAGAAACAGGTCAGTGGTGAAACCGCTATATCTACCTCATTAGGAATGGACAAAATCAAATCACCAGCTGATATTTGGCATGATGTAGTATATGAGAGATTAATGCAATTAGATTCTAATGAACCTTTTTACTATCATGTAAATAACAATCATACACTAATAAAACATTACTGGAACGTAAACTGAAGGAATTTGCACTTTCTGACACCAAACAAAGCAAAGAACATGATGATTGTAGTAATATAAGTATACCTGCAACAAGATCTAAATCAAGTGCAACTCCAAGAACCAAACCCAATAATAATCAGTGTACAGTAGAAAAGAAATATAAGAGTAATTGTGTTATATGTGGATTTGCCAAACATAAGAAAACTTACGAGAAGTTTAGAATATCTGAGTCACCTTCAGCAACAAAATTTGTGAATGCAGCTGTATATTTTCATGACAATGTATATGTGAGAATTTGTGATTTACCCGATTGTAGTGCTATATTTGGATCAGATATTCTTTATCATGGTGATTGTCTGAGAGGTTATATACGTCAATATGAAATGGCTTTTACAAAGAATGAAGTAAAGATGTCGGAGAAAAGGATTATCTTCTTAGATGTCATTCCAAAACTTGATGATGATTTTATGTCTGGAAAGGGTATAAGTTTGAGCTTAATTCGTGATGAATGTAATCTGAAGCTTTGGAAGAAATCACCAATGCCTGTTTGTGAATTTAATAACATAGATATTAAAATGCTACTTGTTGATTATTATGAAAACAAAATTTCATTTTCAGTTCCAAAGGAATTGAATAAACCAACAATTGCATTTATTAGTAGTTTATGTTCAAAAGAAGAAATGGTTGATCTCTCGCAATCTATGGATCCAGAAGTGCAAACTGCAAAAAAGTTGAGAACATTACTTGATGTAGACTTTGGTTTAACACAAATACAGTGTACATCAGTAGATGGAGAGAAAATTGAGGAGCTTGATAATGACATAGAAGAAGCTGATGTGAGAATGATTCCTCTCATACTTTACGCCATAAAATCTGGCTCACAAAGGATTGTCATTTTGTCTAATGACAGAGATGTTCTTGTGTTAGTGCTTCATTACATTGACAACTTTTTAAGAAAAGGTGTAAAAGAAATTTGGCTGCGGGGAGGAGCAGGTAACAAAGTCAGATATATTCCAATTCACAAAGTGGCAAAAAATCTTGGTAAGGATACTTGCAGAGTCTTAGTAGCTGCTCATATCCTGACTGGGTGTGATGCAACCAGCAAGGTTGGCACAAAGCAGAGTAGTTTGAAGGCTGATCCAGCTAAGTATCTAAAAAAATTGGAAAATGTAGCTCACCAAAACCTAGTGAAATGGCAAAAGCTGAGTAATATCTCGTACAGGTGCTACAATCTGGAGTCCCATTTACCACTATGGATGAGTTGCAGTATTATCGATTTTTCCATAGTAAGACTGTTGACTTCTCCGAGTTACCACCAACCAGACATTCAATCCAGCCATTCACTTCGATGCTGGTACAATTGTTACACTCAATTACATTGCCTGAAAGATAAAAAGCTTGACCCACTGAAACTTGCCTATGAACAAGATGACAATATCATTATTCCAACTAAATTACATAGAATCTTGCCTGAAAATCTTTCTCTCCCATGTACATGCAAAAAATGTGCCACAAGAAATTGCAGCTGTCGTAGAGCTGGTGTGCCGTGTTGCATCTACTGTGGATGGAGGCAACATAATTTTGATTTTCAAGGGGCTCTATGTAAAAATACATTGGCCTGTTAATGTTGCAGGACCCTAGTTTGTTATCTAAATGTTATGTTTAATGTATCCATTATAGCATAGATGTGTAACTGAATCAATGATAATTATGTTTATATAGTGTTAGGACAGAATAGGTCTAGATACATCAATCAATAAAATTGTTAAAATCTGATTTTGTTTTTAAACAGAAAACTTATTCCTCCTACACTATTTTCATTGGCATAAATGGATTCCTTGACCCCAAAAACCTAATCCAAGACACGAAATTCACTGTCCTATGTACCATGGGTATGGAGCAAAGGCCAAAAATTAGTCGGTGGCGGCCATCTTGGATTATGTTTTCAAAATCAAAACATATTCTTCCTACATTATTTTTGATGGCATAAATGAATTTCTTGACCCCGAAAACCTGCTCCTAGACACCAAATTAACTGTTCTATGTACCACGGTTATGGAGCTATGGTCGAAAATTAGTCAGCGGCGGCCATCTTGGATTTCTCAAAAGTTGCCAGGATGCTGCAATGACACCCTCGATTTTCTTGAACTACTAGTGGTACTCTACCAAAAAATGATGAGAAATTCTCTGGACCTAATGAAGAGTTAGAAATGAGGTACGAAGTTGTTTACCGGATAACAAGTATAGTATACCGGTCAGGGCCGTAGCCAGGATTGCAAAAAAGTAGAGGAGGCAAAGAAGTTTGGCGAGGGTCCATGCAATTGCCGTAGCCGTACAGCTGTTCTCGAGTGGATTTGGGGCACCTGCACCCCAATATATTTTTTATTAATTAGCCTCTGAGGCTCAGAAATAAAACACAGTTATTGATTAAGAAAGCAAAATTTTACATATGTTAAAAATGAAAAAAGAGTATGTTTGTCAAGTATGAATATAGATGCTTTTTTATATTTGTATCCAGTTTGATTTACGTGACAATTATATAATTAACAAATAATATCTGGTCATGTAGGTGTGAGCCAAACACATTAAATAACACGCAATTTATGTCACTTGATGATTCTAATTTGCGGACACTCATATAAAATTTTCAAATCCACGATTTGCGTCACTAGACCGTAGGTGATTTGAGACATTGCACTCATCAAGCACCCTGTTTAGGACACTTGGCACATTGTGTACGATACGATCTGCGATGCCCGTTGCATAAACAAATCGACAAAGCAGTATGCATTGGCTCACTTACCTATATATTTTATTACGTTTACATCAGATTGCTGTTGGAAGTTCACCACGACCATGCACTGTACATCTTGGCTCGTACGGTCGTGGAATTACAGCCGGTGGAATATGATCACCGAAATCTCCATTTTCTCCTATTACATGTGCATTGTGTATTTAGCATTTCACTCAGTTGTATGATCGAATTTAGTGTAAATTAACTCCTCATCATGAACAGTTGTGCAAACCCAAGTACTATTTTAAGTGAAATAAGAAATGCTAAAGTCCCATCCTCATGATTTAGAAACTGGAAAATGTCGTGCCAAATCATATATGGTTCACTGTGTGAATAAGATCACTGTCGTTAGATCTATTTATTCAACACGAGAAATGCCAAAAGGAACTAATATTGTGTGGTGTAGAGTTCACTCCCGCAAAGTCCCGGAAATATTTTCAGAAAAGAGCGTTATTATTTCATGATGCCACGCCCACTTCCACCAAAGTAACTATAAGAGAATGTGGCTCACGGACTAGTCCCTTTCATTTTGTACGTAGTCTCGATCAACCAGACTCTGTAATGGCGGCGCTCATTTCATGCAATAGAGAGTCTGGTTGAACGAGGCTACTTTGTAAGTCGTTGAATCAACGTAAACCACAACATCTGAATAATTGTATATCACTCCCACGCAGTTCAGACTAACTTCTTAAAACCAGCAACATTGTATTTGCACGTGTCATAGGACGTGTTCTAAATTTAGAAAATCCAGGGTCGCCCATATGTGCTAGGCACGCCAAACCCACAAACAAATGTGACTACGGATGATAGTCACTATAATCGACAGCCAAAATTTGGTTTTACTGATTAACAACAAATATCCCAGATATATTTTGAATGGTTTCCTCAATATATTCTTATCATCTGTTAAATGCGACATAAATAAGTGCATAGGTCATCATATTTCTCTTGATTCAACTATAGAAATCATGCGATATTGTCGACGTTAGATTTTTTTTTATCTAGATCTAGGTGTCAAAAAGGAGGTCACGGCTTACTATAGCAAATCAATATGTTCTTAGGCCCAACTTAAAATTACAAAGTAGTATTTACGCAGCATCGATAGCAGTACTATTTTTGTTGTCGAGTATTACATGCTTGAAAAGAAAAGTCAAATTAATGTTGCAATGGATAATTTTATCATGAGGATATTTGTAGATTGTGCGTGATTGCATTAGACCCCTAGCGGGATTGTGGATGAAGTCATGAAGCATAAATTGATTTTAGTATTTTTACCCTACATAGTAGTACATCATATTGTCATGGACTGTGATAGGACAAAATAGAACTTATTAGAAGTGTGATATATACAAAATGATACAAATGATACTAAAATAAATAAAGCCGAGTAAACTGATTTGATAGCAATCAGTCACTTTCACTGTCTGAATAAATCACAGGATTTATCCTTCTTCGTTTGGGCTGCTGACTGGACATAATGCTTGAGGATGTATTAAAATTCAAATTGAAAACACCTCCTGAAATGATGGCACCAGCGAATGGACCACTAGTACTTGGTCCAGCAATTTGCGAATGTGATGGATTACCATCTGCGGCGGCTGCAATCTGCTGAAACTGGTCATCTGTGGGTGAAATTAATGTTTGCCAACTGTGACTATCTTGAAGAATCTGAAAAAGGTAGTCCGGCTGAGAACAAGCATGATAACCATAGTATCACCCCTCTTCAAAGAGGGATTATCATGCAGGTACTTCGGGATCATGATAACCAATGAAATTACATGAAAAAGAATGATAAATGATATAATAATAATAGTAATAATGATAATGTTACATTTCTATAGCGCCTTTTCCTACGTTCAAAAGCGCTTACAACCACAATTAATATGGACATTATAAACATATAATACATATGCATGTACTAGAATTCAACATATACAAGACTGACAAAAATGGAAAGAAAATTAGTGAAAAGCTTGTTTAAACATGTTTGTCTTTAGATATCGATGAGTCTTGAATCCATCCAGAGTTCTCGCATTCCTACAATGTACTGGTAGATTGTTCCAGATTTTCGGAGCCACTGCACTGAATGATCTATCACCATATGACACAAGCTTGGTAATTGGTTTTGCTAAAAGAATTCCATTTGAATTAGATCTTAGATTTTTACATTTAATTTTTATGACCAAAAGTGATGTGATATATGATGGTGCCATACCATGCAAAGCTTTAAATGTTAATAATGCAATTTTATAATTTATGCGTTGAGCTATTGGTAACCAGTGAAGATTTTTCAAAATAGGGGTGATATGATCATATGATTTTGATCCTGACACTATACGAGCTGCTGCATTTTGTACTCTTTGAAGCTTGTAGAGATCTTTTTGGGGTAATCCATACAGAAGACTGTTAAAGTTATCTAGGCGAGAACCAACGAAAGAATGCATTAATATTTTTGCTGTATCTGAATCTAAATAGGGTCTAATTTGGCTAATCATACGAAGATGATGCCATGCTCCTTTGCAAATGGCCGCAACATGATATTTCATAGACATAGTAGAATCAAACATGGCACCAATGTTCCTAACTGCTTTTGTTGGTGATATGTAATCATCTCCAATACGAAGTTGTGAGTTGGGTAATGACTTTAACTTGCTAGGAGAACCAATTAATAGTATATCTACAACTTACAGGTAAGGTACCTGTTAGATGGATATAAATCTAAGTAAATGCACACATATCATATATAAAAGATGCATGTTTGGATTTAAAATATCCTATGATGGATTTAAAATAATTGATTATAAATCTACTGAAACAAAAAATAACAGTATGTTGCATTAAAGATTATCTGGAAATATTATTTTTCTTTTGAATATTGAATCACTATGCGCTCACCATGTCAGGTTTTTGTAAGTTTACATTTTTATCACAATGTCCAAATATATTATACATTGACTTTGACCCACTTTCTTACCCACATGCTGTAAAAAAGATGGAAGCCTGTCTGATTGATATCAAAGAATGGATGAATGATAATCATTTTAAGCTGAATGATGATAAAACAGAGTACCTCATAATTGGAAAGCCAGGTTTGATCCAGAAAATTCCAGGACCTCACTCATTAACTATTGGGTCTAACACGATTGTGGCATCAAACTCGGCCAAGAACATTGGTGTGACATTCGACAGTGCACTGACTCTTGAGCAGCATGTAAGCAACGTCTGTCAGGCATGTTATGCTCAATTACGAGCCATATCAAGGATCAGACCTAATCTAACTGAGGATGCAGCTGCTACTCTTGTACATTCTTTTTCCAGACTTGATTGTTGCAATAGTTTGCTGTACAGACTGAGTGAAAAGGTAATACACAAGCTTCAACTTGTTTTGAATACTGCAGCAAGAATTGTAACGAGAAGTAAAAGACATGAGAGAATAACACCTATCTTGAGAAAACTGCATTGGCTGCCAATCAGATACAGGATTGATTACAAACTGTGTTTGATGACTTTCAAATGTCTCAATGGCATTGCGCCCAGATACCTATCTGATTTGGTTGAGCCGTACAGACCATCACGAAGATTGCGCTCATCAGAACATAATCTGCTGAAGAGAAGAAGTGGGAAACATGGAGACAGATATGGAGCTAGATCTTTTTGCTGTGGCTGCACCAGAGCTATGGAATAAGCTGCCTGGAACCCTGAGATCGTGTAATGACATTGATGAGTTTAAGAGACAATTGAAAACACATTTATTTACACTCGCCTTTGTTTAGTCTGCAACGTGATACCTCTTAAAAGGAATTTTTGTATTTAATAACAAACACTGAGATCCTATAAGGATATCGACGATTTTAAGAGACAATTAAAAACACATTATTTACACTCACCTTTGATTATCCTGCAATGTGATATATCTTAAAGTAATTTAATTGCATTTGTAGTACTTAACACTAGTACTTTTTACATTGTTTTAACTTATGGTTAAATTAAATTTTAAAACCGATATCTGTGATAAAATTGATTTAAATATTCTTGATAACTTAAACATGTTTTAATATCTGGATTGTTAATCAATATTATGTTATTTTATTTTTAAAGTACCTTTTCTTATTTGTTAAGTGTCAAGAGCACTGTAGGAATGTTTAATTCTTGTGAATGTGATACTATAAAAATAAATTATTATTATTATTAATGAAAGAAGTAATGCTCAGCAACCTGCCGGCCCGTGCTCAGATGTACTCGTTGCGTACATAATGATAAAATCCACATTCATCAGTCAATTCCATTGTTCTAATAGTGTTAACAAGTGATTTGGTTTGTTAAAATAAATACATGTACATGGCTCAATCATTGTGTAACCTTTTTTTCACTGTTAGATGCCATGCACGTGCGTACCCGCTGCCTGATATATTGTTAGGTGAGATAATGAATGGGAAATAATGTCATACAAAAATTTCAATTATGGACCTTATGAAGTTATTAACTTATTAAGTATCAGTATATTTCTCACTAATACTGAGACTGAACCATCATAATTAATATGTATATATAAGCATATAATGTTTTAAGGCCAAAACCCCCTCATGTTATGTCTGTTGAGCTCCAAAGCATTCCGAGTAGTTCCGAGTGCGGGACGTGATCAGATGGAGTCCTTTTTGGAACTATATTGCTTTTTGAATGGTTCGATTTAGCGTGGAGATAACACCAGTTATGCACAAGTAGTGTATTTTCATCAAGTATCATCAAGCAAGAAGTATTGAATCTATGTCAGAAAATACTTATAATTTGCCTCAAATGTCATTCTGCACAGTTTAATTACCAAAATGACAAATGTAGACAATTGTGATGGTAGCAACAAAATTAATTGTTGTAAAGAGTGCATCAAATTTTAAGTCATATTTTAAGCTACATTGAAGCTGTTTCAGAAAATGCCAAAAGTGTGCATCATATCAACGGTTTCAATGTTTTAGGCGAGAGGCCACAGACAAATCTTGTATTATAATTAGTACACATGTAATAAGGAAAATGTATGCATATACAATAATGTTAAACATGAAAGCATTGGATTCTCGTCAAGGGGGGCTCAAAGGATAATGGTAGGTTAGAGGATTGAGATCATCCTACCTCCGCACGTGGTGTCTGACGCTCACTTGTGCAGACAAAGACACCACAAGTTATGCGACAGTTATGCCACATAAAACGTGATGCCAAGTATATTTTATGGACTGACATTATATAATTCATTTATCCATTTATTGTCATGTCTGAAATAAATAAATCAATAAATAAATAAAAAATACAACGTTAATTAATTAATGAATTAATAAATTAATAGATTAATAAATAATTAAATTATAGATGCACAAGTTGTTTACATAATTATAAAATTTTAAATCCGTATTCATCAGTCGATCACACTGTTTTAATGGTGTAAACAAGTGACTTAGCTTGTGCAAATAAGAACATGTATGTGGCTCATAAACACATTTAGTGCATGAGGTTGTGAGCCTATAGTTACCGTTGTTTGCAATCGATCATTGTGTAACAATTTTATTCACTGCTAGATATCATGCACGTGCGTACCCGCTGTCTTACTTTTTGTTTCTGAATCACAGGTCATTGAGATTGCTGTTCACACTTGTTATACATGTATGTCTAGCCTCATATTACCTATTATTAGGTGTGTGACAAAACAAAAAGGGTTAATGTTTAGGCGACCCAGTGCGTTATTAGGATAGTAATCCTCTCGGTCACACACACTTTGCTTGAGTTGTTCACTTCATTATAAGCCCCCGGTAGGATTAGGGACTCAGTGCGCTGTAGTACTGAATGACTGGAGCTATTAGAGCTCACTTCTCCCTTAGACACTGGTCAGGCAGGTTGGGCTGGCAACGTTTCTTTGGTGAGGAAAGGCTTTATTCTACCCTACCATCTTCACGGGGCCTAGTAGATGGCTAAGCACCACAGACGCATCACCTCACGCTCGTGCGTGTGGCGGTATTCTTTTGCTTATGCGTGGTGCGTGTCCCATCAGTGCGAAGTCCCTTGTGTAGACAGGGCCCTTCGTGAAACCTGGTGGGACCAACATGGCCATATAAAAGTGGAAGCTACTGTTGCATGGTAGTAGTGAACAACATCTCTTCTTCAACAACACAACAACGAGAAGTACGCAAGGTTGGTGACAAGCCCCGGCTGCGACAAGGCGGGTCTGCTCAGGGAGTGGACTCGACGAGGTTTTGGTAGCGACACAGCACGGTCTGCCCGTGCCCGCGACGCCCAGACCCTATAAATTTGTTCACACTTGTGTATTTAAAGATTAGTCTAGGGCTGCTCTTTCTGGGGGACTTTGCCGCAAAACACATTATAGTTTAAGATTTACACGCTACAAAACATGCCTATCTGGCAGACTTGTTACATACCTTGTGTTTCCGTAGATTCTATAGACTGTTTCAATATTGTATCATTATAAGCATATGCCTATATAATACATTTTGAAACAGCCTGTAGTCAGAAGTGTCGACGCCGTATGTTCACGGGGTTTATATAAATGTAAGACACTTATGCGGGAGGCCTAGGATGGGATCTCATTAAAAAGAACATGTTGTGTGTACGTTTTAATAAAATCTATATGGTTTAAGGTTGATATTTCATCTAAACCCCATACCAAGCCCCAATTGCACGCATTAGCGTTCTTTTCAAGCTTCATTCCAAACGGGTGTGACAAGAAACATTAATGTGTGAAATATAACATTCTAATATACATTTGTGTAGCACGCTTTCTTTCTTGTAATATAGATCTTACAGACATGCACAATACAAATTTTTTCAAGCTGGTCATATACACTTTTTCTTTGACAAATACACTACCCCCAATGGTGAAAAAATTACAATGACACAAGCATATTGAATCAATAACAGATTACAAATATTTCAGATGAAATCGTAATGAAAAGACCTCAGTCAAGTTCATTGGACAAGGCAGGAGGGTGACAGTTTAAAAACGATCAATGCTTTGCTTTATAATACTAAAATCATCACATCTCTAAAACACTATGAATGTAGTTTTATTGCCTGGTTGACTCTTAAGCACATGCTTATAAATTCATATTAGACAATAATAAAATGTCTAAAAAGATATTGGGAATAAATGGCAAAGACATAAACTTAAACTTAGAAAAGCTTGGACGGACCCAGAAAGCATGACTACGACTTTAACGGAGATCTGTCTGATGGGATGAAAATCAAAAGAGGGGTTAGTCCACGATGTGTACTGTTACCATGTCTATTTTTAACTAGTATACAGAAATGATATTTAGAAATGCTTAAAATTTGGAATGAGTAAATATAGGTGGAACTAACATTATAAATCTCCCCATATGCGGATGATACAGTACAGGTAGCACACAATGAGGAAGTCTCAAAGATATATTGAATGTAGTAAATGCTACTGGTAAAGCCTTTAATATGAAGAAGAATGCAAAAGAAAAAAACAAAATCAATGATAATAACTAGGAAGGAGGCCAAACAAATAATAGATTTAACAATCAACAATACGGAAATTGAACACTTTTCTAAATTTCCTTATCTTGGTCAGATACTTATAATTGAAAATGGACGACGTGAAGAAGAAATTAGAAGGAGAATAACCATGGCAAAAGCAACATTTCCAAAGAAAGTATTAACATCAAGAAAACTCTCACTAGAAATAATAGTAAGACGATTAAACTGTTATGTGTAGTCAACTCTTCAATATGGAGTTGAAATATGGACAATGGCAGAGGGGACTTTCATCTTTTGAATTGTGGTGATACTGGTGGATGCTAAAGGGGTATCTTGGACTGATAAGAACAAAAGTGAAGATGTAATGAGAAAAAATGATATTAAAACAGTTGGCTTAACATCATAAAAACAAAGAAATTAAAGTATTCTGTTCGTATCACCAGGCAGAATAGAGGTTCGTTGCAAAAAAATAGTAATTGATGGGAAAGTTAATGGAAGGAGGGGCAATGGTAGACAAGAACATGATGTTCAGATGTGTCAAAATGGACAAGGCTAGGTTAACAAGCAGTAACACAAGCTCAACAATGAAATGTATGGAGGGTCATTGCATCCAACCCTTGTAAAGAGGATGGAAAATGATGACGATGACCACGACGACCACGACCACGACCACAATGATGACAAGTGGGATGTAGATGTAAAATAGTGCTCTTTTTTTAATAATTTTCCAATGAAAATGTGTTAGATGCAAAATATTGATATATATTGTGATCATTGACGTTTGTGGGCGTCGCATAGCAATATACTAGATGCTGTTTACTTTTTATATTGGTAGTAGTAAGGACTGGTGGGTGCTTGAGTAAGTGCGTGTGTAGGGCAGGGGCCGCAATGAATATTGACACATGATGACAAGGGCGGGGGGGGTTAGAAATGCCTGTGAAATGTGATGATGTCATTTGTTGACGACCCCCAACATTCCCATTGCAATCATCCATTTCCCATAAGTAGAGACACATATCTACAAGTAAATCACAACAGAAACAAACTCTGCTCAGTTGAGCATCACAAATCAGCAAACAAATCAGTCGTTGGTAAGCACCTAACTTCAAAAACAAAACCTTCATTCGAGACACAATAGATATTTGTTGATCCTTGTTGTATAACTAACAATCAATATTAATGGTGTGTACCTAAAGGTAAGGGTGAATTGAGCTAATTGGCAGTTAGAGGCTAAGCCAACAACGAGCATTTGAAAAGCAAGCTCTTCAATGCAGCATGCCTATTGGCATTCTTGTAAAATGAAGGCGTGTATAATTTTAATCTTCATTTTCAGTATGGAATTAGCAACTGCTGATAAAAGGACAGCTGAATTCATCCTTGACAAAGCAGTTAAAAATTCAAAAAAAAGTCATTTAATGCCATTGCTTGTGGTCACAAAAGTATCAACTCTGGATGGAAACACTTCTCCATGCAGGCAGACAACGAGTGTCGGGAGTGGTCTGGGATTCAGACTGATGCGGCTGATGCAATTGTTACAGGAAACAAGGGTAGGTGTTCAAACGCAAGGGTATGACATTCACGATTTTGAAAGCAGCCATACATGTTTTTGAATGTTATGGTTCATATTGATTTGAGTTATGCATGACCTTAACCATTATCTGGTAAATTATTTTTCTTCTAATCCATGAGACAATGCAGTCGAGCTCCCATTGAAGATGTATTGGAGGATGCAAATTGTTGATCACTGTTTGAAAAAAGGAAGAACTGTCATGAATATTAAAAAAAAAACTTCAGCAGTATTTTCTCACAACTATTAATGGCGCCATTTACAATGCAGTGAAGAAAAAATTGTTACAAAATTCAAGTGTGGTATCGTTTTCGCAAGCTGGTAGTAATGACTTTGTTTGACAAAGACACCCACCAATGAAAAAATAATTGCAATAACACAAGCATATAGAATAAATAACAATAGGTGTTTTTATTAACTAAACAGAGAATAGATTCAAAATTTTGTAATATTCTCGTTTTGTTCGCCCATAAATGTAAAAAAATTGAAAGTTGAAAATTACATTATTTATTCGAATTGCCATGCAAATCATCCTTATAATAATTAAGGGATACAAAAGAAAAGGAAAAAGGATATTCGATGCTATTGCATCACAATTTGAATAAATATATTAATCTTTAATATTTTATTTTTAGACCTTCTCTGGCAAACGAAAGAGAATATTTACAAATATATGAATAAATAACAGATCACACACATGTCACAAGAAATGATGATGGAATTATGCTGGATGATATAATTCGCATGGGGGAAGACAAGTACCAATCCTCAAAAGGGAAATTTGTCAAATGCATGAAGCTTTGTTGTATTACGGTGTATTAATGTGATTTTTCGATTATACCTTCTATTATTAATGGTAAATTGTTATTGATCAATCTATCTCTAATAACGTTGTTATCTGGTGACAGGAACAGGGTGTTTCCAAAGAAGAGAATTGTCAATTCTCACAAAAATATGCAATTTGTTATGACACACAATACTTTTATGGGGTCACCACAAAGTTGGCAAAGTATTTACCAATATTGTATCTTGCAGTTCTCCCAGCCTGTGATTCTACCCCTTGTCTGAACAATGGCAACTGCAACGATGATGGACATGCTGACCAGTACACCTGTGAATGTAGACCGGGCTACTCTGGACCCAATTGTGAGACAGGTAGGCATTGTTTTATTTTCCCACGTATTGTGTTTGTTTGCAATGGACCACAACCATGTGGTGGTTGAGGCAGATGGAGGCCACAGGGGTTTGTATATGAGACTCAAGAGAGAGCCTTTAGCAGAAGAATGAGCACTAAGCTTTAATGCATTGATTATTTACTTTTCTATTTCTTCAATTCTGTATGACTGAGGCTGGAGATACCACTTATTGATGAAGTGTGTGAGGAGATGCATGGCATGAGCACCACCCATCTTTCCTTACATATATATCGCCCAGTTATTTATTTATCCCTATTTTTCATTGTCAGGTGCTCCCGATTCATTCGGTGACTCTCTGGGCGGCAGCAAGTACCATGTCCAGGCAACAAACAAGTACACATGGACAGAGAACTGGGATTACTGCATCGGACTGGCGCCGTTTTCCTATTTGTTTGCCATGGAGACTGCCAATGAGGCAGCGCATATGCAGAGTCTAGTCACTGCTGCTGGTAGGTCAAGTCAAAGATTCTGAGTAGAGTACTTTACTAAGTAATCTTTCTTATAGTATGCTCTTTTCTGGTGGTCATGACCGGTGATTTGTCCTTCTATTTAAAGTATGACTATTGAGCTGATATAAATAATTGGGGGAGATAGGTAATGCTTCTGCCTCGCCTGGACAACTGTGTACATACACAGGTAATAATTAGTCAAAACTAAGGTATAGGAAATATCCAACCACTGCACTTAAAACAAAGATAGTATATTGAAGATATAGTATCATTGCTTAAAATTTCACAGACTCCGCTCTTGCTCACGGCGTGTACCGTGTGATTAGGCTAGTGTGACTAATTTATGGGCTCTGGGACCATAACACTATGCTTTAGATAAGGAGATTGTATAAGTCCTATATACACGTGACAAAGTGGCAATCTTTCTATGTTTTTATAAATAAACTTACTATGATCCGTTTTAGGCTGTGACTGGGTATGGACTGGTGGAGTTGCTGAACCGACTGGGTCCACCTCGTTCTACTGGCGCTACTGGGACGGCTCAAAGGCCCTCATCACCTACACCAACTGGTATCAAGATGAACCCAACAACTATGGCATCAACGAGGACTGCATCATCATGAGCCAGCATCACGGGCACAAGTGGATGGATGGCCGATCCAATGCTTCTGATTTTGCGTGGTTTACTAATCAAGTTAACTGCGCTGTGTGTGAGCACCCAATATAAAATTTTGGCATATTTATTATGGGTCTGAGAATGTTTTAGTGCAAACATTTTGTATCAATTCTGGATGTATATAATGCATAGTGAAGACGCACTATTCTTCTAATGAAAAAGAACATTTTATTTTTGTGATAAGAACAAAAAGAGAATTTTTAAAAATAATTGTGTGTGATTTTTTGTGTGGTGATCCGTGTAATTTCTGTATATTTACACTGTTTGTTGGTAAACAACAATTTGTAGATATTTTATCATAGCACTTCTCCTATTTGATGTAAGATACATAAATCTAACTATATGATTGTTTTAGATTTTTCTATTTTAAGATGAGTCCCATTGTACTCCCGAACATTGATGCTTGTGTATAGTGGGGAACGATCTTTATAACATGTAAATAGATGTATAACCCTAACCCTGACATTTAATGGATGTATATGTAAATATCACATAGCGGAAAATTGTGGAATACATCTAACGTTACACTGTGTTGGGTTTTCAAGAGAGAAACTGCCATCAAAGGCAAACCGCCTTTTACTTATGTATGGGCCATGATATTTTTTCAATGATACAATGCGGGTATCATTTGTCAAGGCTCGTCATTAAAGTTTGTGTATGTCTTACTTTTACTTTTTATTTTCTATTCTTTGTATTCTTTATCTAAATGTTTGGCAGCACATCTTTGTTCACCAATATTACAGTACTAATCACGAAGGCGGAACCCCTTGTTTCATTTGCTTCTTTTCATGTTTTCATTTTATTTTGTTTCTCTTCTTTCAATCCTTTTCTTCATACTTCGTACATTCGCACATTAAAAATCATTCTCTCATTATTCTGTTTTCTGAATTTCAGAATGACCACCCTCCTTCAATCTTTCAACTATACACGTTTTTTTTCTGAATCTTCACTTGAAAAAAATAATTCCATCCTCATATTTCGCTAAGGAATCCATTTTACCATAGAAATTTTACATGCCCAAGATCAATCACCACTACTGCAACAAATGTAATAAAAACTTTCCTTTATATAAATGAGCGAGTGTTTTGAATGTATAATGAAAAAATCTATTTAGAACAAATCTGACAAGTTCCAATTAAAATCAGAATAAACACCTTACACATTGACTTTGTTTATGATTTGACGGAATTTCAGCAATTATGTAAAAGAGTTTGTGAAATGCAAGCAAAAATATAATGAAAGTCAGTTGCTCTAGTGTTCAGCGCGGAGAATATCAACACGGCCACCAATATGTCTACTCGGTAATACGAAATGACGTATCCTCATTAATAGCAGGGTGGGTAATCCATTGAAACAAGAAGGAAATCTGCTGAAGCTTTATGACATACATAACTGATATATAACGACT
The DNA here is from genome assembly GCA_019095985.1 of Streblospio benedicti. Taxonomy (NCBI): domain Eukaryota; kingdom Metazoa; phylum Annelida; class Polychaeta; order Spionida; family Spionidae; genus Streblospio; species Streblospio benedicti. The sequence continues at coordinate 15,168,139 of CM032667.1, read as the reverse complement.
GACCTGTATAGCTTACTTGACATACAAGTGACTGCATTTGATGACCATGATTAATTACAAGGATTTAGATGCTGTTCTGTTAACTCTATTCTGTGTTTTTTGTAGTCCTTATTACTCATTATAATATAAAAAAAAATTGATATGTGTTATTGACAAACAGTACTGTTGTGTCTAAATGTAAGCTATTAAATGTTTGTTATTATGAAGTGTAATAAACCTAATAAATTAGCTTGACACACTATATAGCAGGTCTATTATTACCTTTGCTTAACACTAATCAGTACATTAGGGGTCCCGTCGGACCCCAGGGGTATACTTTGGTGATATATTTTTATCTGCTTGGTATTTCTTCTTTTCCTTTTTAAGTAGTTGTCTCTATATGTACTTTATCAGGACTGAGAATTGTTGATTTGGTTTAAT
>CM032667.1:15151455-15162044 GCA_019095985.1 Streblospio benedicti | reverse complement strand
AATAAAATTTCCCTTTTCTTTTTTAAAAATTTTTAGGGGTTATTGTTTTTTGTTTTGATTTTCATTAACTTTTCTTGTGACATGTTTGTCATCTGTTATCTATTTTGTAATGTTGTAATATTCTCTTTTCATTCCCAAATGAATGTCAAAATTAAAATTAATATATGCAATAGCATGGAATATCCTTTTCATTATTTTTTTTTTATCCTTTTTGGTTTTTTTGTTTTGTTTTACAAGGATGTTGTGCATGGACATTTGAAAATTGGAATATGATTATTGGGGGGTATTTTTGAAAAAAGAGTCTTTACTACCAACATGGGGTAACGATAATGCAATTAAATTTTACCAAAAACAAATTCTTCACGGCATTGGAAATGGCAGCGTTGATATTTGCTGAAAATATTGTTGAAGTTTTTTTATATTCTTGACAGTTCTTCCTTCTTTTAAACTGTCATCAAAATATTCGGCTGTATTGTATCATGGTGGTTTTAAAAAACAGAACTATTTTACCCCTATAGTGTTTAAGGTCATGCATAACTCAAATCATGATTCAGGGTTACATTAGAAAAAAAATCTTCACTGATTTCAAAATCGTGAATGTCATATCTAGCATTTGACCACCTACCCTGGCTTCCTGTTACAATTGAATGCGCCAGCATCAGTCTGGTTCCCCGGACCACTCCTGACACTCCTTGTCTACTTTTGCATTTGTTTCCATCAGAGTTGATACTTCTGTGACCCTGTCTGCTTATAAACTCTGAAGAAACAGTGATATTCAGCAGCTGCATATTGACTCAGAGTAAAGATTATAAGTTTACACACCATCATTTTACAAAAATACCTAATCACATACCTAATCACAAAATAAATTGTCTTCTTCAATCTAAATGCAGAAAACAGTGCCAAAAACATTAGAAAAGTGACAAAACAATACTCATATTTATCACCTTTTGTATTGCTGCATGTTTTATCTTCAATGCAAATACAGACCCATTACTTGTAAATGTAATGGTGGTTAAGAGGTAAACCACACATCGTTACTTCCGGCATCTGCAGTTTGAATAGTTTAATGGAAACAACCGGGGCAATCAATTAGGCACGTCTAGATTGAGACTTCATATCCACATGTCAGAGCCTCAAAACAAATACCGTAAAATGCGGTGCCCATGATCATCCCTGAGCATGGCGTTGAATATCAACTAGATGTAACTCAATGTACCTGAAGTGCAGTAAACAAAAACACATACAAGTATTTTTTAAAAATTCTACTTTTGTGCTCATCACAAAAAATAAAACGTCCTTTTTCATAGTTGGGTCATTTCGGGCACGCGGAGTGACGAAAAGGTCTTATGATTGATTTCAGCTCTCAAACATATTTTAAGAGAATTGAGCGGGGGGATACCCCTGCAAAAAATCCGGGCAGAACGCGTGAGAGGCCAAAATCCAAAATGGCCGCCGACATAAATAGCGAAAATGCAACTTTTTAATATTTGACCTACAATCATGTATAATACATCATGTTTAAGGTTTTGGGGGGGTAAGAAAAGTCATTTATGGTACTTTAAAAAAAATTTTGACCTCATCTTGACCTTTAAATCCAAGATGGCCGCTGTGAGTTTTAAATAATCATAAGAAACTAAGTTTTGGACTTATAGATGGGTATAGTATATCAATTTTATGGTTTTAGGGGGCAAGAAAGTCATTTGTTATGTTGTTCTAATGATTTGACCTTAATTTGACATTCTAATAATAAGATAGCGATTTCTATGAAACAGTAAATTTTACGTAATAAAACATATATTTTCTTGTTATGTGTGGCTTCAGTTAAAAACGTTTTATGAAAAATGAGATGACAAGAATTCAACTATTTTTAATGCATACAAGTTTTAAATGTATCAACAAGCTAATATTGAAAACAAAAATATTTTGTTTACAAACAATAACTATAGAAAACTTCATTATAAACCTCATCACTGTCAGTTTCTCTTTCACCGTCAATGCTGTCATGTTCAAAATCATTATCATCAAAGTTATCTTCACCATCACAATCAACATTCACAACATATCGACTGAAATTGTCACGCATAACTATTGAAGTCTTTGTTTTAAACCTCATCAATGTCAGTTTCATTTTCACCATCAGTGCTATCATTTTCAAAATCAATTTCATCAAAGTTATCTTCACCATCACAATCAACATTGACAACATATCGACTGAAGTTGTCAGGCAAAGCACGCCTTGTATGACGCACTGGATGGCACTTTCCGTTTATGGCTTCCCATCCATGTCCAACTGGTGAGGGGTGAAAAAGCATATTATATTTTTTTGGCAGAACGTGATATAATTAGTCCTCTGTAGATGAAGATGTAGACTGTCTTCGTCTGGTGGCAAACGCAACATACTTTTATGTTTCAATTTCTGCCACTTTGATGCTCTTGCCTGTCCGCAGGTGCTGTCTTCATCCTCTCCGTATATGATGGTGAGCACAAAACGTTCCATTTCTTTTTTTACTTTCTCTGATAATTCTTAACTACTCCCAAAATTTTTCAGTAAGCACTGGCCATTACACTCAAGAGCTCTCTGGAATACTATTTTTTTCCCATGGCCATAGAAGGCTGACGTGTGATCACTCCCACTTATCACATGAAGGGGTATGATGATATTGGATACTTCTTTGGTGGTCATTTTTTTGCAGTCAATAAGTTCACGCTTTCTCTTGGCAATCTACATGTTTTCTGAATCTCTATTGGTATTCAAGATTTCTATTTACTGTAGCTTTAATTCTTGCAAGATTGTTTTGTAGCCTTATTTTTCGCGTCATAGTGAAGCAAAAATGATCATACTTGTAAATGACAAGTACAATATTCCATTGAGCATTAAAGACGATGAACATGAACGAAGAGCTGCTAAATTTCGTAATGTACCGAATGTATTTCCAAGACCATCCAATGAATTTCCATCTGCTTCTGGGTTCACAGAAATAATGACAAAATGCCAGAATAAAATTCAACTTCAAAAAGATTTTGAAAGAAGAAATGCAATGAAACGTGTTGACCAAGACTATGATGTAATTTATTGTGAAGCAGGGGCTGTTGTCATTGACAGCGAAAACACAGACGTTTATGTGCAAGCAGCATTTGTTGCTCATCAAGTGAAGGTAAATCTATTCATTAAGAGAAAGCGTGAACTTAATTGTCTGACCTTAACCTTAAAAATGACCACCAAAGAAGTATCCAATATCATCATACTCCTTCATGTGATAAGTGGGAGTGATCACACGTCATCGATCGATCCTTCTATGGCCATAGGAAAAAAATAGTATTCCAGAGAGCTCTTGAGTGTAATGGACAGTGCTTACTGAAAAATGTTGGGAGTAGTTAAGAATTATCAGAGAAAGTAAAAAAAAAATGGAATGTTTTGTGCTCACCAATGAGTCACCATCATATACGGAGAGGATGAAGACAGCACCCTGACAGGCAAGAGCATCAAAGTGGCAGAAATCGAAACATAAAAAGTATGTTGCGTTTGCCACCAGAAGAAGACAGTCTACATCTTCATCAATGAGGACTAATTATAGAAAGTTCTGCAAAAAAAATATAATATGCAGTAATGAGGTTTATAATGAGGTTTTCTATAGTTATTGTTTCTGCAAACAAAATATTTTGTTTTCAATATTAGCTTGTTGATACATTTAAAACTTGTATGCATTAAAAAATAGTTGAATTTTTGTCATCTCATTTTTTTCATAAAACGTTTTTAACTGAAGCCACACATAACTAGAAAATATATGTTTTATTCCGTATAAAATTACTGTTTCATAGAAATCGCCATCTTATTATTAGAAGGTCAAATTAAGGTAAAATCATTAAGAACAACATAACAAATGAGTTTCTTGCCCCTAAAACCACAAAATTGATATACTATGCCCATCTATAAGTCCAAAACTTAGATTCTTATGATTATTTAAAAAACTCGCAGTGGTCATCTTGGATTTGAAGGTCAAGATGATTTCAAATCTTTTTTAAGTACCATAAATGACTTTCCACCCCCCCAAAACCTTAAACATGATGTATTATACATGATTGTAGGTCAAATATTAAAAGTTGCATTTTCGCTATTATGACGGCGGCCATTTAGATTTTGGCCTCTCACGCGTTCTGCCCGGATTTTAGGTATCGCTCATCTTAAAATTATGTTTAGCTGAAATCAATAATAAAACCTTTTCTGTCAGGTCAAAAAAATTTTGCAATAAAACATTTTCTCAGACCCATAACAAACATATTTACATTGCAAAAGATTTATATTGGCTGCAAACACATGGCGCAGTTAACTTAAGTAGTAAAGTATGTATTGTCAGAAGCACTGCATGAGATGTCCATCCACAACGGATCTATCACAAATCTGTGTTGGAGATGACGGTCTAGATAAGGAGCCGTCTCTAGCAGGCTCCGCCGGCGCCTGTGTTAACATTGCAGATTTTCTATATTGGGTGCTCACACACAGGGCAAACAAGCCAGCTACCAGCTTGGGTAGATCTAACATAGTGCCACTTGTACCCCCCCCACGCCACCCCAACCCCCAAACCCGATGTAGTACATGATGATGTGGCCCTCTTTGCCGTCCTGATTGTCGGGTTCTGGCCCGTACCGGATGGTGTAGGTGATGATGGCCTTGGAGCCGTCCCAGTAGCGCCAGTAGAATGGCAATGAGAACGTTATGATATTATTTATTTTAAAATACAAACGAATCAGACACTCATTTAGTGTGGATTTTAGTCATGATAGAATGGTATTTGGCCACTCGATTGTCGTGTCAATCGTGAAATGAGCATGCTAACGTCCAATTTACCCTCACTTCGTCTGGGTACATCAGACGTAAGCATGCTCAATTTTACGATTGACACTCCAATGTCGTTGTCAAATCATACAATGTTCATTTGTAATGTTGACATTGATATTACTAACAAACTTTCCCAATTACTTATAAGTATTGTCAGCAAAGAGCTGGATCGTGAAACTTACAGCTTCTGGCATGTCATTAATGAAAGTGACTTACAAAATTGGTCAAACACACTGCCTTGGGAGACCCCGGAAGTGACTGATACACAGTTCCTTTCTATTTGGACATTTTCTCGAAATTCGGGAATTTCGCAGATTTTCAGTACAGTAAGTAATAGCTAAATTTTCTAACCTGTTTTTCTATTTAATTCATTACGGGTCGCTAATTTCTTTTGACTTCTATATATTCGGGGAATTTGGGGTCTTGTCTTCACAAACACCGTATATATGAATTATTTGAAATCTGGATAATGAAACAATTTATAAATCTAAAGATTAATCAAAAACAGGTTTTTTTTGCATTTATTAAGCTTCAAAGGCGCAATAAATATGTTACAACAGCAAATCATAACAATAATTAATTCCATTATTTCGCACAATGGTTCCAATTCGTTTGTCCAAGGATTCTCATTACATCAAGCAATGGTAAGGTCGTCATCTTGTTAGTCCAAACACAAATAAATAGTGCCTATGTCACAGTTCATTACATTCATGTTACCATCCCTGATTCCCCCATATACGTTAGGGAAACCATCTTGAAAGATAAACCATGTGCCATTATATCCTGTGTTCCATTCATTTTTTTTTAAAGAAAATAGTAACATATGTATGGGAAATAGTTTTTTTTTCAGTAAAATACAATTTGATGTTAATTCACTCAGGGGTGATAATTTTTTCCCATTAAACATTGTTTCCATCCCAAGAAAAAAATTGTTATTGTCTTTCATTCTCAACATAACACTCATAATCTATAGGTTTAATTGGCATAATATACAAAATCACAAATAACTTTGGTAAGTAATATCATAAAATACAGTTGTTATAAAAGTTTGGCAAATGCATCACCCAAAAATACAATGATCAGGAGTCAATTTACAAGATAATTACAAATATTAGTTGATGATTTTGTTAGTTAGTTGTAATCCAACAACAGTTACGTGTTGAATGTGGAGTTAGACCCAGTTAGTTATCTCAGTTGTGCTACACAGCAGTTAGTAAGTTCAGTAAAACAGCAAGTTACAAGAGAGGTAAATGATTTCACAATCATTTAAAGTTGGATAAAACAATTCAAAGACACTTGCTTTTTCATCGCTGAGCTGAAGCGACATGAGTAATACTGTAAAATGCATATCGATTATAAAAGGTGACAGGTGCATCACCAAAAATACAATGATCAACCGTCAATTTACAAGATACTTTTGTATTGTGTGATGATTTTGGTATATATAAATGTAGTCCAACAACAGTACGTGTTGAATATGAAGAACCTGTGACCCAGAATCAACCAAATATTCCATCTGTGCTACACAGCAGCTAGGTAACTCCAGCTAAAACAACAAAGTAATTTGTGATAGGTAAATGATTCAAAAATCATTTAAAGTTGGATAAAACAATGAGCAAAGAAACTTAATTTTTCATTGTTAAGTTTCATGAAATATCATGGTACACAGTTTATTTAAGGGAAAGAACAGCACAGTTCAAACTTGGGTTTATCACACGATTTCTCACTGTATGCCTTTTACATATAAAGCCATTGAATGTCTACACATCTATGTACATCTACATGTTATAAAGACTTTTCCACACACTACACAAGCATCAATCCTGAGGAGTGTAATGTGTCTAACCTTACAATGAACATTTTTAAAATGTCATGTAACAAGATTTTTCAAATAGGAGATATTGTTAGATTAAAATGTCTTTGAATTGTTGTTTACCAACAAACAGTATAAATACTGTAAAACTAGAATGTTCCGTGGCTATTACAATTTTGTGATTTTCATCTTTAAAATATTTTGTGACTATCTAATTTTGCGATTTTGGTCCATCCTGGAGCTGCTTTACATAGGCTATTAATGTTCGCTGACTATTTAAGTTTGCGTTTTTGTACCTACCTACAAAATTTGCAAATTAAATCATGCACAAACATATCTAGTTTTACAGTATACAGAAAGTACACGGATCATCACACAAAATATCACAAACAAAAATCTTTAAAACTTCTTCCTTTAGTTAGATATAGAATCTCTTTTTTCAGTATAGGTTCGTGTGTCTTCATTATTCATTCTATGCACTCATTATCTATATTGTACAGTTTTATTTTTCAGCTGTATTCTTCTTAAAATATAACGGGACCTAGTGTTGTAGGCCAACTTATATAGACCATTTAATAAATCTATACACTCCGAATGGATATAAAACTTTTACTGAGAAAATTCTCAGACCCATAAAAAATATACTAACGCAGCAGACTATTTATATAGGGTGCTCACATACAGCACAGTGAACTCGGTCAGTAGACCAGGTGTTGTAAGAAAAATCTGGTAAGATGTCCAGCCACATGTACCCCTCGGACCAGGACATAAGGATGTGGTCCTCGTTGCCGAAGCGGTTGTCAGGTTCTGACCCGTACCAGTTGGTGTAGGTGATGAGGGCCTTGGAGCCGTCCCAGTAGTGCCAGTAGAACAAGGTGGACCCGGTAGGTTCAGCGACGGCGCCAGTCCATACCAAGCCACAGCCTAAAACGCAAAGGATCATTGTGTGGTTAACCTTGCCATTCCACGGTCGGGATCTGGACAAAAACTAGATAATGATTTGTTATTTTTTAGGGACCGCAACCATGTCGCTAGCATGTTTTTACAGACTCGTTATTTAGTCCCCATAGTCGGCAGCAAATCGTCATCTAGTCTTCAAAAAAAGTTGCCCGTGCACCGGCGATGGGTCTCAATATTTTTAGTTCCGCTGCACTGCAGCAGAACTAAAAAAGTCCCTGTGGTTTGCTAGGGACTCAAAAAATCAATAAAACATAGTTACCAACGCGTTGCCATGTCGTTGGCAGGTGTCGACCAGGTCTTAACCAAGATAACGAGTACAAAATCATTTGTAATGCAGTACTTTCTTCATAGCAACAGCTATCACAATTTACAAATATATACAAACTCAATAGTTCGACAGCAATGTCTGTTTGTCTTTCTCAAGAGTGTAGAGTCATAATGCATAATATCATACCAATTATGATCTGTGTATATCGGCGAGGGGGGATAGTGGCGGGTGTCACCTGAAAAATTGGGCACAGATGTGCCATTTTGAACTTCGAAGGGTAACCCATCAATATTCTAATTTGGAAGAAAGAAGTGAACCATGTCTATACATGTACCTTGACAATAAAAAAGTGACCAATGTCTGTACCTATTAAATAATAAAACTACACATTCTTTATATTCCGTGCAAAATATTTAAAAAAATATATTAGTATCCAAAAAATTGAAACTTTGGGTAACCAACAATGTACACAAAATTTAAAACCCGTAGCCATACGAAATATCACAAAATTTAGACCCTTAGGTATACTAAAATTAAAATATTTAGACACATCACTATATCTGCAATGTCTAAAAAAGTTATCCATATAATAGAAAGGGCACACCCGTACTACCTGATATATAGGAAGATGCCACCCACCCCACCCCCACCCAGGGCTGTTTATAAACACAGTGGTCTAAGCAGGCCAGATCCATCATGACTGCTAGACTAGGCAATACTACTACTATAACGAGGATTATATAGTACTCCATTCAGGATCTTTGACTCGACCTACCTGCTGCTGCGACCAGGCTTTGCACATGAGCCGCCTCCTCGGCAGTCTCCATGCCAAACAAGTAGGAAAAGGGCGCCAGTCCGGCGCAGTAATCCCAGTTCTCTGTGTATGTGTACTTGTTTGTGATCTGCACATGGTACACGCTGCCACCTAGAGCATCTCCGAATAAATCAGGAGCACCTGGCAATGTGAAAATTGGGACCAATAATTAGTCGATATATATTTAAGAAGAGAAGGGTGGTGCTACTGCACTGTATTTTCTCACACACTACATCAACAAGTGGTATCTCTAGACTCGGTCATACAGATATGAAGAAAGCATATATTCAAAGAAATGGAGCTCAGTGCTCAGTCTTCTGCCAAAAGCTCTCTTTGAAAGCTCATACAAACACATGTGGCCTCTTTCTTTTCCAATCACTAGATGGCTGTTAAGAATTTGCAAACATACACCAAAAGAAAGAGGGAAAATTAAGGCTACCTGTCTCGCAGCTGGCTCCAGTGTAGCCCGGTCTACATTCACAGGTGTACTGGTCAGTACGTCCATTGTCGCTGCAGTTGCCATTGTTCAAACAAGGTGTAGATTCACAGGCTGGTGGAACTGCAAAACAAGCTATTGTTAAATACATTGCCAACTTTGAGATGATGCAATAATAGTATTGTGTGTCATAACAAATTACATACAGTACTGATAACGAATTAGAGACATGGAATTCAGCCGAATATTGCGAATTTTAAAGGAATGACCGAATCAAGGCGAACGAATCTATAAAAGCCGAATGTTTAATGCTGCTTTTACTCACCTTACTAGAAATTCGCAATAATACAGGAAATTCGCGAATGACACGTATGAAACGAATTGTTGGCATCTAAAAATTTGTATAATTCGCATAATTCGAGTAAATTGTTATGAAAATAGGAATCAATATGTTTCCCGGCCTTACATTAAACAAATTCTGAGCAAAAGAAAGAATTATGCGAATTTTGAGAATGACGTAGGTATTTTTGTGAAAATGAGTCTTTACTACCAACATGGGGAAACGATGCCACAATTGAATTTTGTAAAACAAATTTCTTCACGGCATTGGAAATGGCAGCGTTGATATTTGCTGAGAAAATATTGTTGAAGTTTTTGATATTCTTGACAGTTCTTCCTTCTTTAAACTGTCATCAAAATATTGTATTGTATCATGGTGGTTTAAAACAGAACTATTTTAGCCTATAATGTTTACGGTCATGCATAACTCAAATCAAGATGCAGGGTTACATTAAAAAACATTCTTTACTAATCTCAAAACCGTGAATGTCATATCCTAGCATTTGAACACCTACCCTGGCTTCCTGTTACAATTACATCGCCAGCATCAGTCTGGTTCCCGGCCCACTCCCGACACTCGTTGTCTGCCTGAATGGAGAAGTGTTTCCACCCAGAGGTGATACTTTTGTGACCACAAGCGATGGCATTAAACGACTCTTTTGAATTTCTAACTGCTTTGTCAAGGGTGAATTCAGCTGTCCTTTTATCAGCAGCTGCTAATTCCATACTGAGAATGAATATTAAATTTATACACGCCTTCATTTTACAAAAATGTCAATAGCCATGCTGCATTGAATAGCTTACTTTTCAAATGCTCGTTGTTAGCTTAGCCTCTAACTGCCAATTAGCTCAATTCACCCTTACCTTTAGGTGCACACCATTAATATAGATTGTTAGGTACACAACATGGATCAACAAATATCTATTGTGTCTCGAATGAAGGTTTTGTTTTGAAGTTAGGTGCTTACCAATGACTGATTTGTTTGCTGAATTGTGATCCTCAACTGAGCAGAGTTTTTTCATTGTGATTTACTTGTAGATATGTGTCTCTACTTATGGGAAATGGATGATTGCAATGGGAATGTTGTGGATCGTCATCAAATGACATCATCACATTTT
>CM032667.1:15057000-15144980 GCA_019095985.1 Streblospio benedicti | reverse complement strand
TCATCAGAGGGAAACCGACTTCATTTACGTACGCACCGTAATATTTCCTGGTCCTTGTCTAGATATGTAAATACTGAGTGATTGAAAGTAAGTTTTATGCTCATTGTTCTATCTTACTTCAATTGATTGTTCAACCATCACAACCTGAAGAATTTAGTTGGGACTGAACGTGCACCGATACGACAAACTGAAAGAATATTTTTGGCCCCAAAAAAAGATATGGCCATTCGACAGTTGAAAAAATCACGCAACCACGACAAAATCAATAACGTAAATCCCAAGTCACCGTGAAAATATGGTCGCCATGGAAATGGGTGATTTTGTATTTTTAAATATTAAAGTAATCATAAAATGTGTAATACCTTATAATGACTAATTTGATGATGAGAAACCATTTCTGACAGTATTTGTCACTTAAAATAATTAGATAAAGTGTTAGAGCTCATTTATATAAACATTTCAACAAAATCAACTAAAAAATTAGCAACACTTTCATCAAAGGTATGAATTAGGCATTTGTAAAAGTGGTGAAGGACAATAGTTATCGTAAAATTTCAGCAAAATAGTATGTCTTTAATTGCAATTTTATAGTTTTTGATTAAAGTGTAGTTAATTTTAGTCGTTTTTGTTGAAAATATTGTATTGAAATGAGCTCTAACACTTTATATAATAATCTTGTAAACAATGTCGGAAATGGATTGTTCATCATAAACTTACTGAATTTAGAGGCATTACACATGTTTATGTGACCTTTAACATTCAAAATACAAAATCACCCATTTTTGATGGCAGCCATATTGGATTTCACGGTCACTTGCTAACGTTATTGGTTTTCGTGGTTCCGTGACTTTTCAACTGCCGAGGGGGCCATATCTTGGTCCGTGCAAAAATTCAATATTCTTTCCAGTTGGTAAGTATCTTAGTGATATTTTTCACACAGTGCCTCAACTATAGTTGGTTGTATTAGCTGGACATGTGGCTGCTGGGTACATATGGGATATTAGGTTGATTCTGGGTCACGAAGGTCTCCGTTCAACATACCGTTGTTGGATTACCTAATAACAAATCGTCATCCAACATCAAATTATCTTGTAAATTCATTCCTGTTTAGACCTGTAAGACTCATGTTAAAGTTCTCGATGATACAATCTCATGGCTCGGTGATTAAATTTCGTGAATGTCTAAGCAAACGCTTTGATTTTTTTTATTCTTTATTTAAAAGTTTTAGCAGCAAAACTTTTGCCACAACAATTGAAATAGTTAAATATCACTGCATATTTGACTGGTCACACATATCTAGCATAATATATTACAAATTCAAAGTAGGTAGAATTTGATCTTAGGGGTAAACAGTATTTTTACCACAATAATTATTTTTTGGAACAAAAAATAATCAGAGCCGTCTCTATGTCTGTTTCTATAGCTAAAAACAGGTTCCAATGTCAGTCTCTATTATTAATGTGTTTTTCCCAAATTTGATTGTGGATACAATTTTCTTCTCCCCGCTCTCTGTATTCTATGGCAAGCACATGGTCGATGCTCCTGCCACTGTATTGACATAGCTGAAGACAGTTTTAACAACCCTAATCTTCCATTTTGACTATATCAAGTGGCCCTGACCGGACTCGAACTCACTGCCCCAAGGCTGTAAGACCAGAATGATACCATCATCCCAAACGTCAGGGCCACTTGATATGGTCAAAATGAAAGCTTATGGTTGTTAAATACAATCATCCCAACCTTCAGATATATCAATACAGTGGCAGGAGCTCGTTTTCCATGGCAAAGAGAGGGGCAGAGAAAACTATTTATTACGATGTCCACATAAAAGAACAAAAAATATACGTGTACTTCATTCCCACAGATACAGAGTTTTAAATACGTGTCATTTGAACCTGCAAAAGTGGCTCAAAAATGTCCGTGTCGCCGTGTCGCAGCCCGTTATCTCGCTATCTCCGCGTCATGGCCGCGCTATCTACCTTGGCGTGTGACCGCCCGGGGCCGGCAGACTGCACCATGCCGCCACTGCTGCTGCTTCTCGGGTTTCTAGCTGCTTCCGCTGCTGCCTTCGACTGGGTAAAGTACTAGAGATGTCAATTTTTTTTACCAATTTGAAATTCAAAGCTCCGGCCGTTTTTAGAAGCCTCGGCATTAAAAGGGACAATCATTTTGAACTCCAATCACGAGTTTAGAAAGGACGATAGTGTAAGAAAAAAGACAAAGCAATATGTAGTTTGCTGTGTATGTGTTAGGTAAGATTAGAACAGTGGACAGTCTACATGTTTATACCCGTTGAAAAATAGCAGACTAAAATGGTTTGATCGTCGTGAGTTGTGAGTGCAATGTTACTACAAACACCTGGTCATTAATCGAAAGACGTAAAGTAAAATGTTTAACTGGTATATATCATTGGGTCTCGTAGTCTCATGACCATACGTAATGGAACATCACACGGATAGAACTGATACTCACGTAGTATGCAGTTGCGTAGCTTCAAACCTTCAGAGTTTAGACGCTACTAAAGGAAAGATATTGACAAAAGGAGGCCAACGCACGTGAATGACTAAGTACAGCATACTTACTCGTGACTGGATTGAACAAGTAGAACTAGAGCTAGAGCTAGATTTAATGCGCTTGCCTTGAAAGGGTTATGTATAGTCTTGATGAAAATCCAGTTATATCTTTTTCCTAAATCACCAATCACCAATACATTTCATTGTCATTCACCAATCACCAGGAATTGTAATTGAATAGGCTAGTATAGTATAAAATGTTCTTGGAGCTGCTCACACCATATCATATTAAAACAGAACAAATTATAAAGTTTTTTTTTAAATTGAATAGGCTGTATCACATTTCACCTACAGGCAGTTTACAGTTCACACTCAAGATTTAGGGCAAATTATCAGTCACAGTTTTGCAATATGACCACCTCATCATCTAATATGGTCCACATGCGTGTCTTGGGGTGGGGAGTGGGGGTGATATGAAAAAAGGCAGTCATTGTGGTATAATTTTCAGACCTAACCCTAACCGTACCTCAGATGTTTAAGCCCCACCCCCACCCACAAAGAAAAAAAAGAGTGTTTCAGGCCCCACTAGGTTTTATTCGTACACCCGAGAGCCATGATAAATACTAGTAATAGCCGCTTATTAGTCGTTAATAGTGTTGAATTGGGCAACAGTCAGTATATATAATGCATCAATGTTATTATATGTATTATGTGAGATTAAATGATCAATCAATGAGTGTATATGGGTACAGTGTATATCATCTACACATGTTAGCCAGTGTATTGCAAAATTTGATATGGACTACGAGTTTATATGGACTAAGAGGTTGAAACAGTGTACATGCACATGTAATTTATCAAATTTATGGACTCGTGTGAACTGGTTTTTTTCCCCAAACTTTTGAGAAGCTATGAAGAAAACAGATATAATGTATCAATGTTATGAGACCTCCAAGTCAGGCAGATAAAGAGTACGGGCATTCTACACAGGGTTCGAGTCCCCGAGAGACTGTTTTATCAAGTCCTGACTTGACTTGGAGATAGAGATTTAATGAAAAGCGTATATATTACTATGTTTAATTCATACTTCTGGTGGTGATCAGGCTTCTAAGCACTGATAATGTTTGGTAAGTGGAATTAATCGGAGGTTTCAGTGTTAGTATATGTGGCCAGTAACTCCATCATTTTACGTTGCTAACGAAGAGATGGCTTCCACAAAGTTTTGCTACCTGTCAAATTCATCGTTTTGAAACTAGTGTAGGTTGCGTAGTCTGCTAACAGGATTCTCTTTCACACCATTGTTACAATATTTTCAACAACTTGTGATTTGAACAATGCGCCCTGAATATATGAGAATAGTATAGTGTGACTTATTAAAAAAAAAATGGAAACCATGGCAAACACAAATAAGGATATGTTAGAGTATTGAATCAAGAAATCGATTTCTACAACAATTGACAGACCATTAGAAAACCTGATACAATTGATGATAACCTGAGAAGCTGATAACATGATAGCCAAGTTCTGTTAATAGCTACATGTTATCATAGAGGAGTAGATGGCTCGTCTATAGATAGGTCATTATCTGTCTCGCTCTTAATGATAATGTGTATAGTTTTGAATATTGGTATATAGTATTAATTTGTTCGTCAAATGTACAAAGAAGATCAATGATATGAAATTCAGTCAATTTACAATGACCATAAAAACATATTAGCATATGACATAATATATTAACATACTTAAAAATTAAAAAATCACATGTAATTGGTAACATAAATTGCTGGGGAGGAAAGAAGTGGATTACGTATCAACTTCCTCCCCGTTTTATTTAATCATATTTTCTAGACTATATTCTATTCACTCTAGACTCACAAAATGGTTAAAATTGATAAAAACGACAGATCACATTAGGCCTATGACTCTTGTAAAATAGTAACTGAATGATTTTATTCTGATGCGACACTCTCTTTGAGTTCTTACCAATGCATTAGGGGGCGGGGCTTTCATTTATCATTGCCCAAAGAGCAGGCATATGAAAAAACTCTTATGGCATGATTTTCAGGCCCCTTGCTTAAAATGTTTGAAAATGTCAGCGCCTCTTCCCTATCCCTGAATTACCTATTTTCCAGGCCGCCCCTGTAAGTGAAATGTGGATTGCCACAGCTAGAAGATTGCATTGTGATTTTCTACGCGATATATAGCACTTTGTAATGTTTAGGGCAACATTGTGAATATGCAGAGTAACTTCAAATTATAACAAGCATTTGTCACCAGACCACCAATTATTAAAAAGTGTCTGACTAGCCGCGCCAACTAGACACCTTCAAAAACTCAGAACTTGAGTCGCGTCTTTAAAAAAGTCTTCATATATGCGTGACAAGTCTTGATAACCAAATGATATTTACTCAAAGTGTGGTTGAAGGAAAATGAAATAAACACCAAGATAACAGAAAATTTCGAGGTAACCAATATGAATATAACGGAGAATTCGAGATAAGCAACATCGAGATAGCAGAAAATTCGAGATAACCAATATCAAGATAACGAGTTTCTACACCAGTTTCACCATTGTACCTAGTAACCGAATGTCTCACAGTCCTATCTCTCCATGATTGAACTAATGACCTAATTGCCTTGCCCCTCTTCGTCCCACAGGACGAGAGCACGCCCCTGGACGAGTACGTGTTCCGGGACGATGACGTGTTCGCGTACGAGGAGCTGGAGGAGCTGTCGTACCGCGGCGACGGCTTCACCATGCACTACTACAACATGACGTCACAGACGTGGATGGACGGTACGTGTGCGTGTGTGCGTGCGTGCGTGTGTGTGAGGGTGACCGTGCGTACGTAGCTGTGCAAAATGCCGTGTAAGATGAAGTGCGTGTGTGACTTCAGTAGGTACTACTACAACATGACGTGGACGGACTGTGCGTGTGGGGGCGTGCGTGTATGGGTGTGTGGGCATGTGTAAGGTTGACCTTGCGTGAGCCTGTATATGAGGGGGGGGGGGCTTCAGTATGTACTACTACAAAATGATGGCACAGACGTGCATGGACGGTACGCGTGTGCGTGTGTGCGTGCGTGGATGAGTGTGTGGGTGTGTGGTCGTGTGTAAGGGTGACCGTGCGTGCGTACCTGTGTAAGATGAAGTGCATGTGTGCATGCATGTGTGAGATGTTGACAGTATGTGCTTGAAAGGTTTAGAAGGGGTCAAGAAAGTGTCCATACATCCCACTTTTTTGAAGTCCCAAATTCCTCTTTTTTTGCCTTTCTCCCCAAATATCTCACACTTTTTTATGTTTCTCCATCATCCCACTTACTTAAAAAACACCCCTGTTTTGTTGCTGTAGAGTCCGTGACCCCAGACCACTCTTGAGGCATTACATTGAAGGGACCACAGTGTGAATCCAGACCACACTTGGCACCATTAGATTGAAGAGACTCGAAACTTGTACCACTGTGTTTCAAGGAATTTTTATAATGGCTCAAGAACTACCACATGCCTATTTGTTTGCCCTTTTCCCCACATTTCACAAATCTATTTTTTTGATGCTGTAGACTCTGTGACGCCGGACAACACGTGGTGGCATTACGTCACCGTCGCCGTCCCCGACACCTTCTCCGTCACGGACGCCGCTCTGCTCTACATCGACGGCGGCAACAAGAACGACGGGTGAGTCTAACCACGTTCCCCGGCACTGTGCTGAAACTCGAAATTCCACTGGTGGAAACCTGCTCTCAATTGTTCTCTCTTGCACACCTCTGGTGGATTGCCCTTTGTTTGTTGTAAAACAAAACAAAATCAAAAGATGGCGACATTCGACCACCACGTGTCTAGCCTCGTTCAACCAGGTTCTCGGTTACAAAGAGAACCTGCTCTGATTACCACTTGTTAGTTGGAAGAAATGAAAAGCAGTTAGCGACATTCCACCAACAAGGGTTTAGCTTTGTTCCTCCAAGTCTCTACTCAAGTATGCCGCAGCAATGTCTGTACGAGAGAGACTACCAATATTCAGCTGGTAGGACGTGATTGAGAGGAATGTGGGGTAGCTGGGAAATAGTATATAAAAACCATGAGATATGTAGGTCCATGCTGTATTCATCTTTAACTATAAAGTAATTACTGCAGCAATGAACAACGTGTTTGAGTTTCTCTTCAGCCCTCCCTCCGAGAGCCGCCTTCGCCGCCAGGGCGAGTTCTGCCGGGACGTGGGCGTGCCCGTGGTCTCCATACGCTGCGTTCCCTTCCAGCCTACACGATTCACGGTGAGTGTTCTCATCGCAAGTCCCGATCCACACTTGAAAAAACATTCAAGAAAATAACAGAATAAACATTTGGCTTTCATTTTATCATATTTTCATTTGCATTTCGACTGGTTTTCATGGTTACAAAACTTAAAAATATAGGCTTCCAATATGATTTATGCAAATGAGCTCATTTGCGTATAAACCCAACCCGAAGGCCTTAAGGGTGATTGCTTCACCCAGAGCAAATAGGTGTTAGCTTCCAGTCCTTTTGGCGAGACTTTCCTTAGATTGTCACGTGACCGCCATGGCGGCGGCGATGCCATGACAGCAGGGACAAGAACGAAAGTCTCGCCAAAATGGCCGTGAGTTTTAGGTTCCTCTGGGTAGATTCGATTTCTTGTATATATCATGAATGAAGGAACCCAGGATGCTAGAATTTTACATTCTGTGAGGTGTTGACTTGTTGTTTGTGCATTGCTGCTGTTGTCAGGACGACCTGATCGGCCGCACCGAGGACCAGATCATCGCGCGCACGTGGCGCCTCTACGTGGAGGAAGAGGTGGACGACCCCGAGGTCAACCTGCTCTTCCCAATGACAAAGGTGCGTGTGTGTGTGTGTGTGTGTGTTGGGGGGGGTGACATGGTGTGTGGCATGGTGAGTGAGATGACGAGAGAAAGGGTGAGAGAGTGAATGCGAGAGAGGGTGTGTGAAAGGGTGAGAAAGAGGGGGTGCGATGGGGTGTAATAGGTTGAGACAGAGGGTGATGGTGAGAGAGGGTGAGAAAGGGTGTGTGCCTTGTTGAGAGAGAGGGTGAGAGACGGTGAGCGAATGTTTGTGAGGATTCGTTAATTTATGTGTGCGTGTGAGCAGGGTACAAAATAAAGCTTACCTGACGGCCCAGTGCTGGCTTACTGGTTTCAAACGTGCACGGCACAGAGGGCAGGTCACCCGATAGAAACATAGCTTTAAGGCTGGACACTGCTTGTCGGGGCCGAGTACTCTTCATGATTGACACACGAAAATGTTCACGAGTTTGTGAGAGGGTGAGAGCTACGGTGTGTCAGGCTGTTTGTAAGGGTGTGTTATATGTGGTTATGAGGCGAACCCGGGGAATATGCGGGTTCAAGTGGTAGCTACATTTGTGTACACACAAGTAATAATGTGAGACTTAAGGGCGGTCATGTCACTCAAGTGTGAAGGTTCATTTCTGGTTCAAAGATATCAACAAATTCAGTTAGATTAATTAATCTTACATCACATAGGATAAAGAAATAAGATGATTCTCTATCCCTGGCTTGTGTATCAGCACATAACGTCAAACCGTGTCAATATTTATATTTCTTAGATCACTACACAACATCACATAAGTTTTTGGATTTTTAGTTTACCATTATCTTTAAGTAAGCTAATAAATAAAATTAGATTTCCTACCTTTCCTACCATTAGAAAACCGTTTTTGGTCTGACATGTCCTCTATCCATGTCGAAATATTGAACACAATGCAATCCAACATTCTGAGTGCTTTAACAGACGAATCTGCTTGTTATTTTTACGTTAAACGTATACGTAATGGGAAAGGTCCTTTTCCCTTGTTTCCGTGTCTAGGCGGCCAAGCGCGCTGTGGATCTGATGGTGGCCGAGGTCGAGGATAAAGCGGGTCACGAGGTCACCAAGGTCATGCCCACCGGCTTCTCCAAGGTAGGCACGTGTCCCTTTACTGGCAAACGTCAATAACATCCAACATCTATAACCTCCTGTGGGATTGCTGAGAGAAATCCTCATTAGTGAGGTGTGGCCTCTTTATGGGGCATTTTACTACTATATTCACCCACTTGGGGTAGGCCACCCTCACTTATAAACACTGCACAGTTCCTGATTGCCACTTGAGACTATTATACAGGCGGAGATGGAGAGAGTATAGAGAGAATATTCATCAGTGAGAGAAGTAAGGGATCGTTCAAAAATGTCATCGCATTTGTTTTAGGAATTTGTCACTTGTGAACAATCCCTAAAATATTTTATGTGCAAATTTCTAATGGACGGCATTCACCTTTTGAGTTATGACATGGATTAGAGTTTGGTAATGAGGGGATTTGTTTGTCCCCATGCTCAATCTCCTGCTGGAGCTACACAGGGTTCGTAGCTCTTTTCAACAACATTTACTGCTGTTCTCAGTTTTTCTCCCATAAAGGTGAGCTGTGAGGTGATTAGAAAAGAGCTGTTTTACAATGTGATATGTTCCAGCGCGGCTGGACGGCCTGGCTGCTCTCCTGTGTGGACCGCCGCGTCTTCGCCGTCGCCCCGGTCGTCCTTGACCTCCTCAACTGGAACCCCGTACGTAGCACTAGAGAACATGTCTATGGGAGACAGTCTTCATGGGACCTCAACAGAGGGATCGAATCTTTGTTAGGGTCACCGGTGGTCTCTTTGTGAAGATTTGGGAGTGTGAAAAATACGTTGACACTGGTGGAGTGGTCTCTATATAGAAGTGAGTAGTATGGGAGATGCTACAGATCCACATACAGCATCAGGGCAAATTGTACAGAGTATTTTTTGAAGGATTTAAGTCGGTAGGCCTATACCGAATAGCCACTGCTGTGTGTCAAACTCTGGACCACTATGTATTTACCACTTGTGGCATGTATTCACCCAAGAACTAACATTTGTTATGTCTGGGTTCAAACTGAGAGGTTCAAATAATCAAAAATGTAAATAGATCTAACACTAATACTGATACATATTTGTACTCTCCAGAGAAGGTTCAATACTACATTGCCATGTGAGGTCTGACTCTCGTACAACAGCAGCAATATTTTCCATTTGAAAAGTCACACTTCTCCATTTTATGAAAAAGCCAATTATAAATCTATATCTTTCTTATAGAAATGTAATACTACAATGCTATAATGTACCATTTCAATACAATAAATAATAGATAGTGTACATTATCACCATCTTGTAGAACCTTCACCACCACTACCGAGCCTATGGAGGGTGGTCGTGGGCCTTCCAGCCTTACTGGGCTGAGGGGGTGTCCAAGTACATTGACCACCCCAGGGCCAAGGAGGCATTCGATGAACACGCAGGGGACCCCTTTGGTAAGGGCTTAGCTGAGATAAATAACATTAGCTTCACGTTAGTTATTTTGAAGTTTTCTTTTGTTTGAAACATCTAAATTTTCGTCACTGGGAAAGACTCATTTACACTTTAAATACTCACAAGCCATTCAAATATATCTGACATTTTTTCCAAATGGCCCTAATGTATGTAAATTGTATATGTCTCACACAGTATGCGTTTAATAGTCGATCTAAAAACTGTTTTAAAAATTGATTTAGTTATCTTCAAAAAGTTTTATATACATGTACTTCAATTAATTTCCTGGTTAAGTTAATTCTTCTTCCCATCTCTTTCTGTTCTGATTAAGAATGTTTTGAGCCCAAAATGAATATGTTTTCAATTCTATGTAATCTCACACCCCTATATAAAAAATGCTATTACAGGGGGCGAATTTAGGACTTTTGCAGAAGACCTGGGGTCTAGGAGGGCACATGCCCTGTTATCTGTGCTAGCATCCTTACATTATCTGTGCTCTGGTTTAATGGTGGTTGAACCTTTACCATCCCACTTCGATCCACCAGTGTATCATTACTACTATTAAGTAAGTATTTTCTTTCGGAAGCAAGTCCACAGAATTAATACAGATACATAAATTATTATCCCCAGCCTACAATGAGCGCCTCGCCGCCCTCCCAAGCTGATTGTGAGCGGCACGGGTGACCAGTTCTTCCTGCTTGACGATTCACACTACTTCTTCCTCGAACTGCTTGGCGAGAACAACTTCATGCAGTACGCGTTTTTGTTTATTCATGTTAAGCTGTATTTACAGCAATGCTGTTTAGTGGCAAAGATACCACTAACAATGCAAAAACAACTTTATTCATATCAGTCTGTTATTTAACGCATGTTCCTACCACTATATTGCCACCATATTTGAAGATACCACACAGATTAACAGTTACTATTACATCAAAGGGACTCGAACTAACAATTATATCACATAGGGAGAGGAATAGAATTGAATAACACTATCAAAGTGCACATTTCATGCAGTAGATCTAGTCAACATGTTAGTCTTTACTCATGTTAAGCAAACTTACAACAATATATTCATGCAAAGATAACAATGACAAACTAAGGCATTAGTTTTTACTCATGTTAAGCTGTAAGTACAACAATATTAAGAAAGTGGCACAAAAGCATAAGCAACATATTCATGCAAGGTAGATCTACAACATTAGCTTTTACTCATGTTAAGCTGTAAGTACAGCAATGCTATTCAGTGGCAAAGAAAACACTAGCCAACACCTTCACTGTGGTTGGGCAGGATCATGGAGAACACTGACCACGGACTGGGCGGACACACGGACCGGCTGTGGCAGAACTACCGCTCCTTCTTCGTGGCCAGCTACGAGGTGAGAGGGTGGGGTCTATGGCTTCAAGAAATCCTAAATCCGCCGTTTTTATCGTGTTTTC
Organism: Streblospio benedicti; assembly: GCA_019095985.1. Lineage (NCBI taxonomy): Eukaryota > Metazoa > Annelida > Polychaeta > Spionida > Spionidae > Streblospio > Streblospio benedicti. The sequence goes on along the minus strand of CM032667.1, from coordinate 15,133,680 downwards.
CACTTCCATGTTTGGGGGGTCTTTTACAACCATCTAACAATTTTCCAGTCTTTTACACAAATGCCACTTAAATGAAATCGAATGCCCATTTTTTGCTCTTTCCACAGATCCGTCCTTTCAACCCTTTCCCCATCCCAAACCCACCCATCCCACGTCCTTATTGCACCCCACAGGCACATAATCAACAATAGGCTATTAGGCTGACCATTGGTTTTATTCTACCGAGGCTCCTCAGGCCTGTCTATGCTATTCTCTCTTCTTGTTTGTACTACCATCCTCTCTCTATTCTCTATACTATATTTGGTTTAATTCTTATATCCCTAAAAGCCCCAGGTGGACAGTGTGCAGTGGGAGATGAGAAATAAATGGGAAAGAAATATTTAAAAACACATAGCAATGTGTCGATTAACCATGGTTACCAGGGCGTGATTGGATTGGTCCATTTACGTTATTTGTTAGTCTGGCCCTGGATTGATCTACATATAAAGCTAGAGTCAGACTATTCCAATAATGACTCCTCACGGACGCATTCTTTTACTCCATGTATTTCATCATATACTGCTGCATAGTCTATGTTTTGGGATGAACATTTGCGACTATCAGACTGGGGCAAATGCACAATTATTGCACGTGCATGCTTTGAAATATTAAAAAAGCAAACAAATCAAATGTATGCGCACTTAAAGATATTACATGCAGCACATGAGAATATGGATACATAGCATACCGATTGGCTTATATAAAAGAATATCATAAGCTGTCTTTTTTTTCAGGGCTTTGAGTTCCCCCGCATTGAGCAAGAGCGCATTGTGGTAAGTACGAGCTCACTGATTGTGTATCAACTTATCCAACTGAGTATCTAACCTTTGGTTTTTTTAAATTTATAAGTTGTGTAGCAGCAGTTCTTCTCATGATCACTATTATTATCTGTTCTCTGCTGTAATGATGAATTACAAAAACGAAAGTTGTAAATATTGTTTTATGAACGTTTTCGGTGCTCAAGCACCCTCCTCGACATACAGACAAACAGATTTTTTTTATACATGAACATTGATTGATAAATTATAAAATGGTTTAGAATAGCTGTTGATAAATTATATGTACAATAGCTTATAAAATTACAATAAGGCTTTACAAGATGGTGGAGAAGGTTTGGAACCTTTGGTTGGGTGATGTAAATACTTAATATCTGGTTGAGTGATGCTACCATCTTTGGTTGGGAGATGGTAGCCTTTGGCTGGGTGATGTGATCACCTAACCTTTTGTTTGGCTACCACCTAACCTTTGGTTGGGTGATGTGACAACTTAACCTCCGGTTGAGCGTTTGAACCTTCGCTATGTTCCAGACTGAGGACGGTGGAGAGATCCTGGTAAATCTGGATCGTGCTCCCAAGTCGATCCGGGGCTGGTACGCCGACACCACCAACGTCACCGTGGAAACGTGAGTATCTGCGACCATGCTTATTACACCAGGACATTGGCAACATCCTTTTCGCAGCATATTGCCTTCCTCAACTTCTGTGGAGCAAATAGGCTAGATCATCTATACATTTTATGCTTTCTACATTTGTTTGACAACTTGAAGCAATGTTTGAGTGTGATGACCAGAGTGAAGTTAATTTTGGCCGTACTCAAAGTAAGCGTAACAAAAATGGAATCATAACTCTATTTGGAATCACATTCTCATATTTATTAGCCTCTATGATAGAATCTTGTATCATGTCACAAATGTAAACAGATATTAGCTTTTTACGTGTAAGTTGCACTAACGTGTTTTGAAACTTACGTGAAAGCAATTATAAGAGTGTATTCATATGGTATGATGTTCAGCCTCTTCACAATAGCACTGCAGTCAAGAAAACAAAAACTAGAGTTAATATACACCCGCACTGATGCGTCTCCAAGAAGATGCACACTATCGTGGGCAACGTAACACACCATCCTGCGGTTTCTACGTGGTTCTTCGTTTAAAGTGCCTCCTCCTTCTTCTTCTTTCAGCGACGACGAGGGTAACGAGGTGCACCGACGCGACTTCCGGCTGCGCACGGCGCTGCGCAACAACCCGATCGTGTGGGAGGAGGTGGCCGTGGAGCAGGTGGACGACACCCGCTTCCGCCTCGCCATGGATCTGCGCGACGGCGGCGAGGGCTACCGCGGCTTCTTCATTGACGTGAGTGATGGAACGGCGGTGGCAGTGGGGGTAGTTCTAGGGGTGACAGTGTAGGTAGATACAGGGTTGGGGTGTGCCCTCCTCCTCTTTCATTTACCAACAAAACATTGAAATTTTTCATGTTTTTTTGTATTATTTTGCTTTCGAACGCGCATACAAGACCCATGAGATCGTTGATACATGGGCTCTGGCCGTTTTCCACAAATGTGGATCTGTCATTGTGGTATAGTGTCACTCAACTGAGACAATGCAATGAATAAGAGACTGTTTATCGTGTGATTGCTAGATTGAAATTTAATAGGGCAGTTAGAGCTGGATTTTTGGTAGAATAGTTGAATGTCTGATAAAAGCATGAACGTTGGCACACAGTCAGCATATGGGATGGTGAATATTCCTTGGGTTGGGAGACTTCTGGTTTCTGCTTAAGTTGAGATGGATTCCAAGATGGCCGCTGAGAATGAGAGATTCATTTAATAATGACAGTAGCGTCACAAAACTTCACTAATGTTATACTTAGGTGTCTATTTTGATGTCAATAACCATATTTTCCTTCTATTTAACTTGTATTTCTGCAATTGGTCACATAAACCAGGATGGCCGTCAAGATGGCCACCATCAGACACGCTATCTCCGCATAATCATTTGACCTACGTCTTTTAGTGCTATTTTAGATCTAAAACTAGTTTGGTAAATCTATTCATGGGCATTACATTTTACTATTGCAGATGACGTTTGATGGTCCTCGTGATGATGCGCCCTTCGATGAACTGAACTTCGCCACGGAGATCAACATCGTCCCAGACACGTTCCCGTGGGAACAGTGCTCCAGCGAGGAGGAGTGTCGCGGATCACTCAAGTGATGTGATCACAAGTAGCAATAAAGCTTGAAATTACGCTGGCTTGTGTCCATTGTTTGGAGAGCAAAAATTACATGTGGGTTCCAGAGAGTTGCTATGCTAATAGCCAGATGTTGACATCATATCCATCCCCACCCTTTGCATTGAACCATGTACCTTAATATCGTAGCTTGTGCAGGAGGATGAGGTATATCTAGTAGATTTACTACACAAACTGAACGCAATAATAGTACACAGTATCTAACAACCAAACACAATGGAAGCCAAGACATCCGTTAAAGGCTGGGTATGTGCTGTTATATGTAGTGATTAATCACTTAACTTAAATGAAATAAACTGACACAGTCCTCTGCCATTAGACTTTTGATATTTCTAAGTGAATGTTATACCTATTCCGTCGTGTATCAATAAATTAAACATCAGCATCATGTTACAATTTTCAATATTAATTGCCATATTGGCAGTCATCTTGATTTGATTTCTTGCCACAGCAACTCATTGTTATTTTTTTTCCCAATAAAAATGTACATGTACATTTAGAAGAAAGAATCTTGTTTCAATTTTCAACATCAAGGGCGATAGGAGACATTTTATAAGTCACCGCCATCACGGCAACCATGTTGAATTTCTCATTAATTGACGAGACGACAGTGATCAAGCCACATTATTTGTACACAGAAGGATCCATAAATACTAAATATCAAAGAGGATTCAGGAGACCTCTCACTTATGGTCAACACTCTGGAGCGATAGGAGTATTTCAACATATTTCAACATATTCTCACACATAGTAAGATTCTTTCAAACACTGTAGGCATTGCATATAGTTTATAGTTAAGTATGTCTACTATCTAACAGCTGTTACTTTCCATTTACACATGTTTACTAAATATCAGTAAGAATACTTACAATTCAGCATGAGAAGTTGAAAATAAAGCATATGTATTTAGCATATGGTGCTATGGTGTATTTAGCCAGATTCTTTGACACTCAAAGCTTTTAGAAGAAAGTGACATAAATATTTTTATTATGTTTATAGCTTTTATCATTTTTTATGAAGTGTTAATATGAATACATGTATGCAGGTGTGTGGGTGAAGGGTTGATGTCTGAAGACGGAAATGTGATTATTATCGATAGTGTATATTTCTCTTTTATGGCTGTATTCTTCATAAGAAGAAATTCGGTTTTAAAGATTTAATGTAAATATTCATAAATTGAAATGATGAATTTCAATGCATCATGACGATTTTTTATCATTGTCCAATAGGCGTCCCCTATTTGTCACCTAAAATACATGGTTTGTTTTAAACCATTATTTTGTGTGCTGCATCAAAAACTGATGTTTTGCAAAACTTTGGTCTTGCCCGATGATCGTATTTAATGGCAGATCCAGTTGTTTGGAAAAGGGGCCCACTAAAAGAGATTTCATGGGTTTCGTACGCGATGGCGGACATGTAAAAACCCTACGAAATTGGAGTTTTTTGGTGGGAAAGGCGGCGGAACGGATCTGCCTATGGTATTTCACAATAGTGGTTGCAACTGGTTGCATACTAAAATGAGTGTGCAATTGTAGTTCTGTGAATAGTTTCCATATGCATTATGTTATTTAAATTTATGTTTTATTTATTTCTATTAATTAATCAGCAAATGTTGTTAGTTATTACGCCTTTTTCTATTTTAGTTTGTTGGACACTTTAATTTGGAAACTTAAAATTGACTTTGAAGAATGATTTCATTTATTCTATCAAAAGATGTTTTCCAACTGTGATGTCTAAATTTAAACAAATTGCAAATGACAATAAATTTGTTAATGTAACAGAACAAGCACTCCTTACTTATCATGGTATCTAGATAGCGTGTGTAGGTGTTTTAAGGGAGATACTCATGTCTTATCTTGCACTGTATTTCAGCAACTACATACATATTGAATCTACATATGCAAGAAATAGACAGTTACTTGATTTTTGTCAAAATGAAGCGCGTGCTTATTCTTAGTGTGTTTGTTACTTCTGTGTTTTGCTTGTCTGAAACAGAAAACTTCCTGTTATCCGAATTAGAGAAAGTAAAAGCAAGTAAGTCATATTCATCTCTATATAAATACATGATTTTAATTAACATAAATGTGTTGATAAATAACATCTAGACTCTATTCATGCAGCTATACACATAAATAAATCATTTATTTTCTTTCACAGCATGCAAAACTGAAGTAGAGAAAGTAAAAGCAAGTAAGTTATAGTCCTATTTATATAATGTGTGATTTTGATAATCATAAATATGTTGGTAAATAAACCCTAAACTCTATTCATGCAACTACATGTATATGCAACTTTATACACATAAATAAATCATTTATTTTCTTTCACAGCCTTTACAGAGAAAACAGATCGCCTGGAAAATCTAGTTGGAAACCTAGTGCAGAAAGTAAATGGTATGGTTTTATTATATAGCTTTATATATTAGTTTTACATGTATTTTGCAATCTACACATTTTAGATTTATTTTTAAAGTATGCATTTTGACTTTTTATCATTATCAAACACTTTTTGAATGTATTGCAATATTGATATATTTCTGGTTCTTTCTTGCAGAACCTGCTATCGCCTTCTCGGTGTCTGCCTCATATGGTCAGACGGTAAATTCCGGCCAAACCTACACCTTCGACACGATTCACACCAATATAGGAGGCGGATTCGTAGGACCATCAGACTTCATTTGCCCTGTTTCAGGGATGGTATATGTTCTCAACAAGCATGCTAGCAGAAATAAACCAAACTTTCTATGCAACCATCAGTGTGAATGGTGCATATGGACCTCATTACCACCCCGGGGCTTTCAGCGGTACTCGTGGTTCTGCTGGCGGGGTTCATGTTGCCTATTGTGGTGAAGGTCAGAGAGTTCATGTTGTGAATGTGAACGATGTCAGTATTACTAACCCAAGCCACTACTGTAGCTTTTCAGGGATTCTTATTACCCGTGGCTAGCTCGCTGTAAGCAACATTATTTCAGTAGATGTTATGAAAACAATAAACGTTTTCGAACTGTGAATTATTTCTTTGTTTTCCTTTTGGGAAACATTATTGTTCCGTCATACCCTTAACACACACGTAGTTATCTAGTTGATTGGAACATTTCAATAGTTTTGCTACATAAAACTAGTCATATTGTTTCAATATATTTCACACAATCCAGCATCCACCGGCGATACGAACCTTCTACAAACACTTCAAAGTCTGTCAGATGCCGTGGGCGCATGCAACAGCACATTTTATTTCAGCATCCACGCCTTTCTGCATACAGATTTCATGAGCCAATCTGTAAGCAACTATACCCCTATTCGTGAGCACCCCCCACCCACCTTTTCACCTTCACCCAAACGTGTATGTGTCAATAATAGCACGTTTGAGCGATGATAAGCACTTGTCTATCTTCCACGTTTGCCGCACTTTTTAAAACTCTAAATTGAAAAGAATGACTTTAAACTCTAGTTATCCAAAATGATACGATTTTTATGTATCAAATATAAAATAACTTAAAGTTAACGGGTTATTTGCTGGAATTCTTATACAGAACATTGAACTGTGACATTAAATCTTTTGAATAAAGGTTGATAGATGTAAAGTATCCATCTGTCTATTATATTCATTGTGACATCACAGTATCTGCATATAGACCTTATCTATAGTATACATTTCGAAGTAGAAGATACAGGATTTCAAAGCAACCAGAGACGCCCATCCAAACATGCCCAACTCATCAGTCATCAAAGACCATAATAGATCACAAACGGGCTTTAAATGGTCAGCATGAAGAACCATGTATCTAGAAAAGGGTGGTGGTTAACTAACCGTCCCTGGATCTGATACACATAAGTCCCTTCAAATAAACTTTTACCATACAGACGGCATGTTCAGCACTATAAAGCATGTCATGTACAGTGTTAGTGCAGAGCCTGGTCATGTAAGCTTGCCTGGACATAATACTGAGTGCCATGTTGCATGTCAGTCTCCCTCTAAACCACAAAGCTCGGGTTCATATTTGAAACATTATCCTGTGCCATGGGCCTGTTATTAAATGATATGGAGGGGCTTATCATGTATCCCTTATAATAATGGTTTACTGCATAGGCTGACATAGGGTATTTATATTCTTCTCTCTCTCTTTTCTATGGCAAGCAAGCTCCTACCACTGTTCTGACATAGCTGAAGACCTGAGCTTTCATTTGAATAGATCAAGTGGCCCTGACTTACTTGAAAAAAAAAGACAACATTAGAAATATATTGGAATTGCCCATTAGAGATATGATGTAAAATACGCACATTAGAAGAAAAAAAACAGGGAGGGAAGAACGTAGACAGTAAAGGAGCAAATCATACGGACGGGAATCATACACCACCGGGTAACGGCCATTTTGTTTACCAAAAACCATTAGACCAAAGTCTGACCTTTTCACCACCATTTGCTGAACGGTCTACAGAGCCTCGTTCTCACATCAAAAGCCTTGATCAACGGCCCGAATAGGCCTGTAACTTTTACTGTGAACGCGACCTTTACTGTAGCGAGGGCTCTTTGGTGGCGTGGGTACACTTGGTGCCAACTTCAATCGACAGACGTGGTAGTAAAAAGGTCTACTTCTCTTCTGGGTTCACTCATTGCAATTGAGTTCAGTGTTTTACTGTAAGTAATGAAAGGTTAAAGCCGTATGATATTGAGGTACAGTAGACCTGGTCATGGGGGATAGCTCACAACTAGGGGGAACTTTTCATTCCTCATAAATATGACAGTATTGTTATTAAAATATTCCAATAATGGGTATATTTATATTTTCTATCGTTTGGAACAGAAAAAAATAGCAGATTTGGATCGCTTGGGTGCTATGCTGGCAATTTTGTATTGTTCATTAGTTGCTTGCTCCTTGATATCCACTGCAAAGTAGGTACAGAAGAGGCACTTGAAGGATGCTTCAAAAGTTTGTCTAATGTCCTGTTCTACAAATGTACTTGATAGCTATATGCATGGGCATCTTAAATCTGTACCAATGCTAATACTGAATTCAATGGATTTGCTCAACATGAAATACATGCAACCATATTTTACAATCAACATATTTAATCTTACCAACAACAATATCAGAGTTGATCTAGTTACCATCGCCATTTTATCACATTCGACACAGCAGTTCTGCCTTGTTGCAAGCATCGTTCAACATCCATTACAATTGCACAATAACACTCGCACCAAAATCCATATGCCAAAACAATGCTCAGTTGTTTTGTTTTATCAAATCAACAATGCCATACATCATGATGTTTATGAGAAACCTTGACTCTCTTTCTGATTTGTAACTAATTGAATCTCCGTGGCAGCGATATTTCACATTCCCCTTGCTCAAGAGCACAAGTGAAGGATGATTTGATATAAAATGATTGCTTTTCACATGGATGTTGAATAATTGAAGCATTCACTTTCGACGACCTCCATTGTCAGATGAGTTGACGCTTGACACTAATATGAAGAAAATAGTTACTTAGTTCTCTGTCTTTTTTCCATATGACATTATTTGCATTATTATGAATCCATTTGCGTGCGTCCACCCCCTTCTTTTTCCATCAAAATACCTTATTTTCATAGGCTTTTGGTATGTTCCCTGTCAATTGGGTGTTTGAAACCAATGAGATCCCTTGAATGCGCCCCCGATTTTTCTGAAAATCTGGATATTCCTGTGAAGTCATCAAACAAATCTTATACATGTACGTATGACTATTGTTATGTCACTAGCAGCACAAGATTTACAAAATTATATGACACACAACTCTCTGACACTGTTATGATGTTAAAAAAAACGAGTGATCCAGTGCCAGTGCAATTGACCCCAATGAATGTATGTGAATGTGGTGGTTTATAACCGTGATCCAAGTCTTGGTCTCACCACTTATTGATCATCAATTGATCATATCTCATATACTTGCATCAGCAGCAAATTCAGGGCACAATGCTAATCACTCACACAATCACTCACTCACTCTTTCAATCAAATGACCTGCACATAATTAACGTGTATGTGCCACATAGCTGTGTGCAACTGCTTTAGGTATGAGTTCGCTAAACACTCATCGGCAGATCCAGGTTTTTGGAAAGGGGAGGGCGCACTTTGGGATTTCATAAAAACCCTATGAAAATGGAGTATTTTGGTGGGTAAAGGGGGCGGTGCGCCCCCCTCCTGGATCTGCCTATGACACCAACCACCAGACCTGACAGGAAATAGAACCCACGACCTTCTGGTCACAAGTCCAACTCCCTATCCACTCGGCCGCAGAAGCAATCCTCTATGCAGATAACACATTTTCACAACTACATAACCGGTTGCTGCGTTACGGGAATTTAAACCTTGTAGAAATCTGTTCTTTTCCCTGATAACACCCACATCAACATTACACATTGAAAGCAACAACCAAATCAACTTCTGAAAATCTTCTTGCACACTACTGATATGAATAGCAAAAAATGAATCATAAAATAATGATGAAAAAAGAGAAAATACTTTTTTTAGTAAGTGAAATGGAAAAAAATATCATCATTCATCATTATACAAAAGTTACAAAAGAGAAATTAATATGGCAACCAAATTATCTATTTCTCTGGCATTCCACATTTCAATTACGTATCTTCATCCGTATAGTACTTCTTTTGTGCAACACAACAAAAGGTGGACTGAACAAGACCGGAGTTACAGGAGATCCTATATGCACTGGTGTCTCCTTTCATGATAGAGTTAGCTTCATTGGGAACAAGTCATGGCACACGCCCTTTGCTAGTAGCTTAGTTAGTATGTCATCATTTGTGTTACATAAATATGTATTTTACGTGTACTCTTGTCAATAGGTTGACACTACTTCATTTTACAGCGTTCACTATAGACCGAAATTAACCAAATCAATAGGTGATTTATGTCCGCAAATATGATATGAGGTTCGTTAGTTGTTAATTTAAATGTATGGCTCTTGAATCAGCGTCAGAGGGTTTGTATTTCACTTGAGTAAAAAACAAATGAGACTACTAACATAAGACACATCCTTAAACAAGTTTACATTATGTTCAAATTACTATTTTTCACTTCAATAACGATGATACAGCCAGTAAGTTCAATTTGAACATTTTAACAACAATTTTGAAAAGCAAACATGGCAATAAGTTCATGTGAAAATAAAATCTCGTCTGCAAACTGGCACAAGCTGTTTATCCGCTCGTTTGCGTCAACATGTTACCGATGGGAGGCAGTTGGGAGCAAATCGCTCGTGACTATCTATCATTTCATCGTGTTTTATTCACCCACTGACGCAGGCTGCTATCAAATGAGCTACATTGTGAAAACGCAAACAATGCAGCTCTATTTTTGAAGCTGTTACACTGAATGTTTTCGTGTATGTTCATTGAGTTCACATATACTTTGTTGCAAAGACTATGATGAAGGCCAGTAATTGTATAATTCAAGACAATGTTTAGTATTAAATATTTATGATTCAACATGTGCATTGACGTCATAATTTTATAAACTAATTTACTAGCAGCCATTCAAACCCCAGCTTCAAACAGCGAGCGATAATTCAAGAACAGAGGGTAAAATCTAATGATATTATCATATACGCATTGAAGACATCATTTGCCTTAGCAGGACCACAAAATGGGTGGAATCAAGCAAAAGTAGATCATGTTTATTCAATTGAGTCAACCCTCAAAAGGGACTGCCACTTGCAGGGCTGGTGGGTTTACCTTGGAACTGACGAGTCCATTTAATAGGGGTTAAACTGACCCTGTTATTGAGTGAAATGTGTCTAATACATGTATATCAGTCACAAGGACAGAACTCAGAGCAAGAGCACCAGCACATAATGGCAATAAATCCAGTAGTAGCAGCAGCAGCAACATCAGCAGCAGCAGCAACAGCAGCAGTGGCGGCGGCAGCGGCGGCGACATCAAATAAAATTTGAATGGGGACAAATTTTCCTGGCAAGTCAATTGACGCCAAGCTTCTACGATTACATTCGGAATAAATGGATTGACTCGGTGCAAGCACTCCATTGCTAATGAATAACAGCTGTAGCACACAGGCGGCAAAGCTTCATTAACCGTGATGTCGACGAGCAGACGTTTGACTCCAGAATCAAGTAGTTACAACTGCGTTTTACCCCTCGGCACTGCAATTTAGCACCTCTTGTGCAATTTAAAACCTTTATGTAGATATATTCTGTCAAAACACAACTGGTGTTTTTAACAGACAGCCCGCAGTCTACTTCTCAACTTAACTAGACAACTACTGTGCCGTTTGTCAACACCAAACAGAACGAAATGATGTAACTATACCCACTATTCGCTTATTATTAGGTGGCATACCACAAACGGTAGGTTCAATACTATATTAGACTGCATATGCCGATATGACACTATGTTCATAGGCACTTTATTTTGTTTGATGTACTTAAACACAGAAGCTACATGTATTTTCTCTTAATCGTCCAAGGCCCACTGTAGAGGGTGTGTAACATTGCTGTGTGAATTTGCTCAACACTGTACTGTATTGCTATATGGTAAACACACCTTATATTGTCACATCTAAGCAAGATACCAGATTAATCAATAAGCCACAGCGGTAGCCTTCTATACCAGAGCTGGAAAACACACACACAATCTACTGCCAATCATTCTGCATGAATCCTGCACCTAGGAACAAGCTTTGTGGGGGTGCATTGTGACCACTGTTTTTATTACTTTAACAAGTTCATGAACCTGTTGTGCCTTGCTAAAAACTGACGTTCCATGTTCTATTTTATGCTGGGGGCGTCAGGTTCTGAAAAATCGTGTACATCCAACTGACCGGTTCCAATACAGCCTAACATTTATATTCTTCCTCACGTGCAGCGCACAAACTGAAATGGTCTTTCCTGTCACTATAAATACCAGAAATGGTGGTAATTACCTTCCCACGCACCAACACCATGATGCATATATATAGACTACAGGCGTAGTAGGAAAGGAGGCCAGTGGGATACCAAATCACAGCGTTCTCGAATTATTGGGTAGTTGGTGTTTTGTTCTAATTTGAACGTATGTTAGGCCTAATACGTAGGCGTTCTGGCAACCCAATGTGGATGGTATGATAAGGACCAGGGTATGGGATATTCTGGGGTGGCTTTTTTATTCATCTTGTATCAAGGTTTTGTTTCAGATAATTTGAGTAAAAATATTTTTTTCACACTTTTTGAAGCACAATTTAAAAAAGTCTACTTTTTACAAAGATTTCAACCTTCGTGGCATATGCCCAACCAAAGGCGAGGTTGTCATTTCAAACTACATATAACCATTTAAAGCTTAACTTTAAGCATTAATGTTTAAAATAAAAAGCGATGATTGATCTTGGGAATCACCAGTATTATGATATCTTTCAAGGATGGAATACATGACTTCATTTTTAGGTATATGTATCCAATTGCGCCACTCTGATTGGCTGCAGGCACCAGTAAGTTCATGGAGATTGACCGTGGCATTGATAAATACAAATGTATATATGGCACACTAGACTAGGGGGATGGCATGCAAACATTATTCGACCATCGCCGAAAACAGACCCTGCTATCTGGCAATATACATGCTACACGGACACTTTTACTATGCAAACCTCTACGCAGCATCTTCGTGGGCAGAAGTCAGCAAACTGCTACAAAAGTGGAAGTCAGCAGACATAGCTAAAACGTGTCTTCCCACCCGTGAATGTCCAAATCACAAGAAATAAGCCCGACCAGGGCAGAGTGCAATGTAGCGTGAACGGCCTTCTCAAATGGATGGTCAGTCCAAATTGGGTCACATCCCACAAGCTCAGTTCAGACAGCTATTCTCATCAATTGCAGTTTCTCTACTAGTGTTTTACGAGCTATACTTTGGTATGTCCGCTACATATATTCATATATTGCTGATTCGTCTCTGTTTGTGTTTTTTGTGCAAACTATTTGAACTCCAGTTGTTGCGGTTTGCTGGTGCTTTAAGCAATTTGCTATTTTTATTTGTTATAAAAAGTCATCTCCAGAATGTGTATCAAAACGAAGAAAATGTTCAAGATTCAATTATTCTAATGTCTTAACCTGCTTTTCTTTCAAACATTAATATTCAAATTGAATTTGAATGTTAATTTTTGAAAGAAAACCAGGTAAAACATTAGATAATTGAATCATGAGACCCGCTGCTTTATATCACATAACAAAAATCAGCTGAACAGAAAAAACATTTTGTTTTTGCTCTCGTAGTTGAACAAATACATTTTGTTAGAGATAAAACATTTTAAGGGGCATAAAGACACTGAATGCAGAATTCTATCAATGATTTGTAGAATTAATCACGTCCCACCAACAAAGAACTTCACCCCCGCCCCACTGCAAGTTCTGTCTTGGAATGAATTGGTTCAGATTGACACACAAATTTGAGAACATTGCAAATAGAACATGCTGTGTCTGCGTGGGTGTTTATAAACATGCTCTTTGACTGGGAGCACAGAAGTCATCTATGAGGTTTCCTCCCATCATGGGTTGTAGGCCAGATGTGAGTTGGTGTTTTTAAATGAAAAAAAAGAAGGGTTTTAGATGTTTATTCTTAGTCTGTCCGCATGTTACATGGCTGTGGTAAGAAGCTTCCGTAACTTGGTTTTATTAACATCAAATGATGCAATGGTTTGTGTTGAAAATAGGTGCACAGGATGTGGAATAATGTATTGAGTACCAGTTTGGATGCTAGTTAGAAAGAAACTTTTGCCTACATTTGCAACAGGGCATTGGCATTTTAACTGTTGGTGATGTTCTTTAATCATATGAAGCTGTTCTCGGTTTAAGTTGTGAAGTGTAGCAATTATATAATTGTATTTGTATTATGTTGTATAAATTGCATAATCAATTGGAAATACAAAAAAAAACGATTTCATAAATCTATTGTCTTTGAAAATAGGAAACTTTAAATATTTTGATTACAATTCAATGGTATCTTCTTAGATATCAACGTTCAGAACACGACAATAGAATCAAACCTACAGTTTAGGGCACTCTCTATAAAGAGACCACCTCTATTATACGACGAAAGGAGGCCAATAGCCCCAGGTGGTCCTAATAGAAGGCTTCTACTGCATACAGCTGTGTAAAGCCATCATCCTCTCAAAGTATATTTACCTATGCAGGCAGAAAAATCATTTATCAATGAAAACATTGGACTGAGTAAATCAAAATACCGTCTGCTTATCCTCATCTGCAGGCTCAATTACTGAGCAATCCCGATAAAACACGACCGAGTCAAACGTGCTAACGTTTATGAGCATTGACGTTACATTCTGTCGGTGATTTTTTTTGCAAAAAAAATATCTACATGAAATTTATTGCCAATTAACATGTTACGACTAATGATTGTGTTTTGAGTACCCATTAACTTGCAAAACATCAGTTAAAAAAAAAGACAAAAACAAACAAAAACAACTCCAACGGAATATGACGAAAACATAATGCACTCATTAATTTATTAACTAATTTGATGTAAAACACAGAGTCATTTTATTATATCTTGTTGTGGTGCATTGTGCACTAGACGAACTGAACTTAAAAGCCATGAGCCAGGTGCTTGTTTTAAGTTAAGCACCTGTCCGACTGTCACGAATGTTCGCATCCGAAAAGTTTACTGTGCTGTAGGATCAAGAAATACAGGAGTGAAAGCTGATTTTACATTAAATACAACAAGCTCTTTAATAACACATGCATGTGTCCCACATTGTAATCGCTTGGTATATCGCATATGTAGGACAAAACAGGTATTTTTACATTACAAAATGTACCAGTTTTCTTTAAAGTTCTGCCTCCGATATGCGTATTACCTACCCTCAATTAACTTCTCCGATTTCCTCTTTAGGGAATTACAGAAGCATAAGCACAGATGATTAAATATGAAGAAGCAAGGCCAAACTGCTTTACAATTAATTATCAAAAAGCTTGGTTGGCTTCAATCCATAAACTGCTAAATGTCGGTTTCAACAAATATGATTGCACTCAGCTAAGATAGCTGCGAATAACTCATGTGAGTGTTTGGGGCTTAAAAGTGTTATTTACGTACAGGCATCAGAATCAAATGAGTCGCAATTATTTTATGTAACAGACTACAACAAAGCAGACATTGTATCACTTGTTCTGTGACACACGCCTAAATCCTGCATTCTGGTTGGCTTAGAGCCGAAATTAGTGGGTATATATTTCTCCATAACGCCTAGTACTATAGTGTTCTGTGAGACTGACGGTTATGTGTTTCTCAATTGCTGAACGTTGTCATCAAATATCATCAATATATCATCAACTATTAACTCTGTGTGTGTGTGTGTGTGTGTGTGTGTGTGGGGGTGTGTCTGGGTGTGTGTATGTGTGCGTGTGTGTGTGCGCGTGTGTGCGTGCGTGCGTGTGTGTGTTTATCGGGACGTAATTCATATATTTCGAGTGTTTCTGTCAATATGCATTAATTCAACGCCCCAGTTCGGAAATGTTATGCATGTTGCGCTCAAAACCGTGACATAGGTCTTCATTATACTATTGTATATTGGCCTAATCTATACGTAGACTACGAGCTCATGAAAATGCGGTTTCCGTCGCAAGCCCTTGTCAAGAGACGACCTGAATCTCCACAAAGAGATCCACTCACTAATGACAACTCTAACAGCGCACGCCGTCTGCCTGCCGTGTTCCCCGTTGTGTGTAGCCTCAGCATTAGTTACGTTTCGTATCCCCCCTTCCCAAACACCTGGATCTGTCTATCATGGATTCCATGACTGGTTCAGCCGATACTGTCGTCATTGCAATATCGCGCTTCATAGAGATGTACTAGTGTGGTTAAGATCTTCAAGATTATCATCCGCCCGAAGTTGAACGAACTAAATTGCAATTATTCAGGTAGATTATGCGAAAGCAATTACTCGTGACTCAGCCTTGAAAATAAGGAAATGCAATTTGTACCATGGTCTCTCGTCGTTTCAGTCAATCTGCAAAAAAATGAATTATGAAAAAATGCTATGCCAAAACTGCTGCATGTAATTTAGCAAATCTCCAGGCCAATAATTGCATCACACGAAACAAGGAAGTAAAATATTGTCACATCACGTTTGTCGTCTGCAAATGAATAATGCAATGTTCATGACGTTACTGACACATTTGAAGATCAGAAAATGCGTCTGTGTAGACACAGGGTGGCAGCTGTATTGGTGGTGGGTGTATACCTCATGCCACCCCCTTTAGAAAAAAGTGAGACAGTTTCATAAATTATGTTTCACTGGTGTTGAAAATGACTGACTGCACCTGCGAGTGGGCAGAGTTGTTTGGCAAATGTCCTTGCGGTTGGGGGGGGCATATCACAGAAAACTGTAACCCCCCCCTCGGCCCCACCACCACCACCGACACATGCCTGTGCCATTTTGAAAAAAAAAAACATTACAGAGTTATGTAGATTCATATTGGTGTCATATTGAACAAGACCACAGTAGTGGTTGAAAGCTTTAGTAAGTTTTCTCAATAAAATCCAGTGGAATAATGGCTTAAGCTTTAGTTGATGAAACACATCATAGGCCTGTCTACTGTCTATTTTTGGAACAGTGAAAAGCAACATTAAAAAACATACACAGTATACACGAGTAAACTGAAAATAGATGCCGTCTGGCAAGCAGTGCACACGTGACCTGATCACGTGACGAACAGACGGACATATTGTCCACGCCCAGCAAGGTATGAAACCTGATTTCACGCCGGCTGGACGAACACGCGCTGATTACGGCTTGTTCCCCCAACTGGGTACAAAAAACTCAGCAAGTGGATCAAGCTGTTATTGCCCATTTGCATTCCTCTTATTATTTTGCAATAGATTTATTCATCAATGGTAGATCCAGGGGCTGCACGATTCCCCTTTTCATCCGTAACATTTTATTTTTATGGGGGTTTGTCATGGTCCTGAGCCTTTTATGCGTACGATAACAGTCTGTGGTTGGCCACCCCTTTTTGAAAACCTGGATCAGTCAATTGTTTGAGTTGCAAATGTATTTCTATCATCGCCAAATATGAGGTGCGTTCCCTGCTTCCTGACAGAGCTATAATAGAAATCCAATCGTACTTTTTCCCCTCCGAAGGGACCTTTGTACTAGACACACCTCCACAATCCCTGTATTCTGCCTCCCTGTATAACACAGTCCTCTTTGATGTGATGCTGACAGAGAGCATTGCACCAAAGAAACAATTTACTTGCACCGAGACTAGAAAAATACAGCTCTCTTCAAAGATAGGCATAATTGATAGAGATGTTACATAACGGTACAATGACGTCGTCAATTCACGGGAATCTCATTTATAGTGCCTATGAGCAGGTTTGTAGCATCTACTTGTGGATTAAATGTCCGATTTACACTAGATCCTTTTCGAACTTCAAACAGCCAATCAAAGTAGCTAATGCGATGTTTCTCACGGTTGAAGAGTCATGATTGACAGTTAAAACAGAATCATACTGATGATTTCATGAGTAGGTTTTCAAAATGTTCCACTTAAAGGACAGGACATGAATGAGGGGTTATTTTCTTAACATCTGTTTTGATTCATACCAAATACACATCTCGTCGACTTTAATTCCCTGCAGATTAACAATGCTATGCAAACACCCAACTCTACAGATATGCGAATTGGTTGAGTTGTGTTACAAATAGAAATTGAACTTGTATGCAAATCCAAGAAAGAGAAGGCACCTCTGGGAGAACAGAAACCGATTCAGTCTCGGCATTTGAATGCTACAGAGTTCGTGAATTCTCGATTAGTGAAAAAAAAAACTTGGCATCTTTGTCCCAGCTATGTCGAGCAAATTTCTGTTCCAACAGTGTATATGTTGTTGGGCCTGCATGAAGCATTTGGGATTGGGGTGAATGCAGGCCTCATGGTGGACCCTGCAAGTGATAAGAATATACGGTCTTAAAACACAACAGCAATACAGAGATCCCATGGGGTGTTGCTTCGAAAGAAGGTTAAATATATTGCGTATATATGACCTTGTGTTTCATATCTTATATTACTTACTTAGTCTCTACTAGTGCTGGTACTGAACTTCCAACATATTTTCAAAAAAGGGTTTAAGAGGATATCAGAAATCTATTTAAATTGAAAGAAGGGGTTACAGGGGAGGTCGGGTGCTAAACCCATACCCGCACCACATCAAACAGTCCACCAGTGTATGTTACTCACCGGAGCTTAGATCAAAGTCCGTGTGAGGTGCTAAAGGATTAGTTGAGAACGAGGCTGCCCATTCAGCTAGAGGCCAAGCGGCCATTTACAAAATTGCCTACTCCAATTTCGCAGAACCCTGTCTCGTAAAGTTCTATTCCGGTTGTTGCGATTGCCTGCAGATGGTTTTTGGGGTGCTGAGGGTGTGTCATCATGCCGAGCGTTTAGAATTAGGACATATGGTCCGCTAGTTGATACAGGGTTTTAGGAATCGGAGGGGGCACACTTAAGGGGGATCGCGTGGGTTGTGTAAGTGCAATCGATAGTGGAGACCCCGTTGAAATTAAGTATTTTGGTGGGTAGGGGTGGGGGGGGGGGCTCTATCGCTCCCTGGATATGCTTGTTTTGTGAGTCTGAGGGTGAAAGAACAAGATGAGAGTTCAAGGATGCTAGTCTTTGCTATTTGTTCTGGACTAAGTTTGCCATCGGTATACATGTACTTACCATTCTGACAACAACGTATGTTGTGGCCCCTATACGTATTTTGGAGCCACATTTTATCAGCATATAAAACTTAGAACTAATCATAAGCCGCATATACATGTGTAAATTAACGGTAAAATAAATACCCATACCAACAACCATTCCATTTACACGCAAAATGCCCAACAAGTTTGCGGGAATTGCTATACACTGCTATGAATAGCTGGCTGAAAGGACCGTGAGTCTCATAACCACGAATGACTGTGAATGTCCTCGCCAATGTTAGGAAATGGAGGTGCGACACCTCATAACCTGTTGCCGTAAACTGCAATATCCCGGCCATTCTGTAAGGTGGCGCCCCAGGACTGTATAGTGCTCATATTAACATATAGTTTGGCGGGTGTTTCTGTGGCCGAGTGATTCTGATTCTGATACTTGATCGGCTAATTCCCTGGTGGGACATCACGCCGATGAGGCCACGTGGTGTTGGTACATGAACCTCCAGAGGCAGGCTAGGTAGCCAACTGAGCGTCAGGGGTGGGGGGATCGCACCAGCTATAGTTTTCAAACTAGGTGAGTTCTTTTACGTGCAGAGGTGTGGCTCTCCTCTATACGGCACACGCCTTTTAACGAGGCTTCCGAACCTCCGCTTTGCGTCGCTACCGTCTAGTACTAACACTGTACGGTGGCGACGTGCTGTGTGGAAATCAGCAACTCAGTGGCAGACGTACGACGTATCGGTTTTGGCGACACTGTGTCTGCCATGACCGGGCCGCGAACTTGCGACGCAGACAAATCCTGTTTTCAAGTCGTACGCTCTAACCACTGAGCTACTGAGGTTAGGGGGTTGGACGTGTGTGTTTGATGGCATAGGCAGATCCGGGGGGGGGGCGCAGGAGATGCACCCCCACACCCTTCCCCACGAAAATGCTTCATTTTTGTAGATTTTGTGGCATGTCCGCCATCTATCGCGCGTACCATATGTACCAACCCATGAAATTCGTTAAGTGCGCCCCCTTTTTCCAAAAATCTGTATCTGCCATTGCATGGATGGGTGTTGAGCAAACTCATGCCTAAATAGTTGCACACTGCGCCGTGGCACCTACCCGTTAATTAGGTTAATTGGGCTGAAAGAGTAAGTGATTGTACTAGTAATGAGGGGGTCAGTTAGCAAAAATGTGATTGGTGATTTGCCCTAGATCTTGAGCGTGAGTTGTGAATTGCCTGTATTTAGTTGTGTGAAATGTGATGAAACCTATTCAATTACAATTTCTTGTGATTGGTGAAAGACAATGAAATATATTGGTGACTGGTGATTGAGGAAAAAAATGTTGGTAAATTTATTTGCATCAAGGCTATATACCCCCCTCAGTAATATCCGGTGCAAGAATATAAGAATTGATCTATACATGCACCAATGACCTGGTATACCATGTAGAGTCATGAGAGCACGAGTTGGAACACGACCATACATCAGCACATTCACATTTACGAAACCCTGCTCTCCAACCTTGACAGTTGACACCTTCCATTCCAAAACCTTAACCCCCTGAGGCCCGGAAATCAGCGATGTCATGGAATTCAAATTATCGCCTGTCGAGGAAGTCGAGCATTGTCGTGTCACAGTTATGTTCAACCTTTCAAAATGTCACAGAGCTGGACAGGTTTAACTAATATCTGTGCTATTCTGGGTGCCTCGGTGTGCAATATGTTCTTTGCTCGAGTTGTGGAAACTGTCCGATTTCATTTAAATATTAGCACCAGGTTGACGTTTTGAAGCCAATATTTGGTTTATATGATTTGTTCTTTGATTCTTTCGTCCATTTGCCCTTGTGAATGGTCTATTCTTCATTGCTTAAGTCACGTCACATTTGCGGGAACAGTTGTTACTATTTTTACGTTGTATTCATCAATAAATCAAGCATTTCCAACACATAAAAATGCAACTACACATGGCTAAGCACACATCATTCAAAACAGATAAATCAATGTACATTGCATAGAAATTACATTGAGAAATTAAAAGTAAACCACAAAACCATATAAATGCGAACAACTGCATTGATTTATCCCCAAAGCAGAGACCGACTCTATGCATTTGACCGGGGTAAATGGGTCTCTTGTGCTTTCCGATTTTATTGGTGTTGTGTAAGATCGAGGACAATGTAGTTAGACCTTTGCCACAAGAGACTGCCCCATCACTCTTCACAAGGTCGCGGTGGTCACGGGCAGATCCCAGGGGGTGGGGCGCACGGGGCATAGAACCTTTTTTTACCACCAGAATAGTTCGTTTCCATAGTTTTTTTGGCATGTTCGGAATCGATCGTGTGTGAGAAACACAAGAACCTTCATTATGTAAGTCTTCCTTTCCCCCTCACTCCCCCTCCCCTCCACAGGGAAGAAAAATGGATCTCTACCTGATGGTCACTGACAGGTCAATAGAAAGACTTCAGATTAGGAGCATTACGCTATGAGAATGTCTCACACGCACCATATGTAAATGTAAATGTAAATGTGGTGGTTTATAGTCCTGATCCCAGTCTGGCTCTCATGACTTTACAATTTACACCAGGTCATTGGCACACGTATTGATCATCATTTGATCAGTTCTTGCATACTTGCATATGTTATCCTCTTCCCAGTGGTGTAGGCGTGTTTGTCATTTGATAAGTGAGTTTTAGTGTAGCGTAGAATACAACTAAACACATTGACTAAGACTAAAAAAGATGAACATAGAGAAATTAATCCACTTAAAATTTCATTCTATGCAGTCTAAAAATGAGCCGTCTGAAAAAAATATCTTACTAAAGTCCCATTGAGACAGACATAAATGTTCATCCCCAATTTCTACTCTTTTTAGATGATAACTCAATACATAATAAGCAGAGAAGACAATTCTTCCATTTGAACGGACCCCGGGGACTAAAAAATATGCTGATAAACAATGAATATACAATCACATTCGGCTTCAACATTGGGAAGAGTCTGACCCTAACTAAACTGCAATGCATTCTCAATACCAACGCACGTGTCACAACACCAAATCTAATTAAATTTAGATTACAGCCTCCGTGATTGATGCTGTTTTCAGTAAGTTCCGTCTAATCCATCTCCACTCTGAGGGCCCTGCACGGGTTAAAAGTAACACGGCGACTCAACAGTTTTTATCCATTTTTATCCATGTTTTCCCACTGGAAAAATGGCATGTTTTGAAAAATCATTATCTATGGACATGATGCACGCCTTTTTTATTTATTCTATATGTATATCGTTAATAAAAATGCATACATGAACATTTTGGAATGTCTTGTAAATTACACTTTATTTCCGGACCACTTGTCGGGGCTTTTATACTTTTTCAGCATTCAACGGTAAACAGCTATCTATCTACGTGAGCGATAAGTTCATTGTTTTCTGGGTTACAGACATAGTTTTTGCCAAGTTTGTTACATCGGACACTTGTGTATGTTACGTGTATTATGACCATTTATGTTGTAATTGTGCAGGCATGAACGTATGCATAGACGCTGTTTGAAGCATGCCACAATCCATGTTCTATTATAGATACAGAGCACAGGACAAGATAAGATGTGCATGAAGAGGTAGCACTTGAGACAAATCTAATGCGTCTGGCATGTAATCAACTAATGTGCCGGGTTCATTGTTCCTTAGGCTAGGTCAGCCTTTAAGTGCATTTGGCTCAAATGTTAGGAAGTTAGTTTAAATGTATAATTTTCCCACTCGCTGAATGGCAATGGGCAATGTTTATAACAGTGGCAGATCCTGGATTTCTTAGAACTAGGCCACCCAGAGCCCAGTATTTGGTTAAAATGATGATAAACCTGACCATAAACGAGGGATTTCTGGGCGCCCCCCTCCCCAACTCCGAGCCCCACCCCCAGCCCCACCCCCAAAACCCAGCATTGAACCTCACTCTGATAAACTACAGAAACCAAGCTGCAAAAACAGCAAGCCTGAAGCCATGATGCCCAAATAACTAGTATATAAAACCCAAGACTCATCAGACCAGCTTGGGATACACTTCCGCCTTTATAAATCGAGCAGCCTTCTATTTATTAGCCTTCAAGCAAGGTCAATAACATGAGAGAGAACAATGCCCAGAGGCGCACTCCTCTATCAAGGTTGGCTTCGTATTACGCATGCGGTTATCTTCCCAAGGAGGGGAGCTATTTGTCCGTGCTATCAACGCAGTTCATTCCCCACTGAGGCAACTAATGAAGTTCAGCTTAGTGTTGGGTGTCTTGGGGTTATATATTGAGCTTTAAGAGATTGATTGTATATTGTTTTCAACAAGAAATATTTTGTATTTCGAATGCGTAGGCACACAGCTTGGGGTAGTGGAATTTACTCAAACATATATAGTTGTATACGCAATATGTTTATACTCCGCGAATTTCTGCAATTTGGAAACAGTTTAAGAAGGCATGCATTGATGGATTTCATGTCTCATATACGTTTAATACTACACAAATAGAGCCCAATTAGTCATTTAAATGGATATGTTAATATTTATATTCAGCAATTAATTTCTTTGTGCTCAATTAATTTTGTGTTGTTGCAGTATTTCGGCCCAGGATTTAATTGTAAATAAACAAAAGTGAAAAAGAAAAAAATATTATTCATCCATAGCATTTACAGTCTTTATAAACATGCATCACTCCACACTTCCACAAGTGTTGCTTGGATGATAAATGCTGATAAAGACCGTTAACTCATCACAGAGCCAAAAATAAAGGAACTATGTGAAGGAAACTATAAACAAGCCTGATCTGTCAAAGGGTGACATGGAACTGGTACGCTCCTATGTAAAGTGTATGAAAAAAACATTGGCCGGGGGGTGGGTGGGTGGGGGGCATTTGCATTGCATGTCACTTTGAGGGGTAATTTGTTCATCGGCTGGGTGTGTTACGGATTGTAACCGATTCATCAGCACAGGTTTTAGTACATTTACATCTTCTGCCAACGTAAATCATTTCTTCCATTGTTAATCATGTTGGATGGCAAGCTTGAATCCCACAAATAAAAATCCCACCAGCCAGATATAAACACTCCGTACATCTGTTACATCATTTCTCAACAGTGATTCATTGCACTTGATCATGGTGCACTTTCAAGTTTATTTAGTGTTGAATAAAGCTGCTGAAACGGTGTTGCGAAACGCGTGCGAATCTCACTTGACATCCTCCATTACAGAGGCTTACCTCGCAAAGTGGAGCAAGTCTATTGATTGAGTTTGGTGCCCTGCTGTTGGATAAACAGTGTAGAGCGGTGCAAAAATAGACTGCCAAATGCATGCAACATGATAATGTGGAGTGGGGAGCCTCAATATCAAAGTTTGATGGTTCTCCGATGGGCTGGAGTTTAGAGGGCTTGGAGGCATACGCTTGATTGTTGGGTACAACCATTGAGGAGATTTTGAATGTTGATAATAGTATGTAAAAATGTTATAGACTTAAGTGCAATGAAAATGAAGGGGAACAATTATGGCGAATAAATTTGGGCTTTAATGTAATTTAACATTGTAATCAAACATCCATGGGATATTTGATGTTTTAATGGTGAGATAAATATTGTTTAAAAGGATGTAATTAGTGATTGGTTCATTAAAGTAAGTTATATCAAATTGGTGACCTACGGCATTGGATTCAAAACTGACGAATTATGTGTGAAATGTATGGACACATATGTAGTTGTTACCTCCTAACTGGATTTATTCACCATATTCCATGAAGTGGATATGATATTTGGTTGTAAGACACAAGTGATATTTCAAGGCTAACGGGGCATGGAATCCCGGGCTTTGCTCTGAAAGACACAAAGCAATGCCATAATTCTTGATTGTCTAGGACTTCAAAGACATAAAACCCAGAATTATATGGCAAGCACAGCTAATACCAAGCCATAAAGCAGAGATCATAGAGATAACATTGAATGTACAGAGCTTTCTCTTATGCTTGATAAATTTGTTACAGTTTTTGTGCTCAGTGTATAGAAATTGCAAAAGAACTGTATTCAAGGCACACACGTGGTATCAAACGCATCTTATATTTCAATATTTACATAAATTGAATTATATTCAATAGTAATAACTGTGTGTATGCATTTGGAATGGCATGAATTTTCATTAATTTACATTGATTATGACAACTTCCTGTTCAAAGTAGCAAACTTAAAAAACATTTATGGATTTCAGTCAAACTAACTTTTCTTATGTGTCTGAAAAAATCAATGGTTTGCTAAGTTTTGCTGCATGTGTCACATCATTAAAGAGTGATCAGCAGGAATATTTCATCAGTTAATCATTTTCCAATAACTGCAGTGGACAATTTGATAGACACAATTATATACGACTTCTAAAATGGTCATAACTGTAATTAGAACTGCACTTGTAGAGAATTTACTGCAGATACAAATGTGTTAAATTGTTCATTTGCTTGTATTGAGTGGTTTAGGCAAGACAATTGATTTAGACTGAAACTTCACATTCAATTGTAAAGAAAAAATCTTCAATCGATGTATCGAAGTCAGATTGCAAAGTTCAACTGTGATATTTATTAAAGCTTGTAAGCTATTGGTTTGATAAAAGAGTGTGACATTTTATTCAAATAGGTGTGATAACTCCAGTCCCAAAACTGCAAACTGCATGCAGATAGGTGGGGTGAATATTGACAGAATTCAGTTCATACAAAGTGGATACTGTGCACGTCTTCATATTATCACATCAATCTGGATAACCATCCATATCAATTTGTGTGCACAAAAACACGTCATATAGGAATAAGCAACCATGGGGTGCATATACTCCTACCAGCTGTCAAAGAAAAAGCTGAAAAAGAATGAATCTGTGGAATACAACGATTTCTCAACCTCTGGCGATGAAACGTTTACGCCAAAACAGAAACAAACACTGAGAGATACTTGGAAATATTTTGCTGATAAGAAGCAAGCAACGGGGATGCAGATATTCCTCCATATATTTGAGGAATGTCCCCGATCCAAGGCATTATTTCCCTTCAAGGACTTGGAAGGGGAGTATCTGTTGAGGAATGCCATGTTCCGTTGTCATTCTTTACGCTTTATGAACGCTGTCGAGTCCACAATTCAGAGTATTGATGCGCTAGATGTGGCGCTAATCCCAGTACTGCATAATCTGGGCAAAGCTCACGCCTCGATAGTCGAGTATCTGCCGAGATACCTGCCAGTATTCATGACCTCAATACTGAAGGTATTTGAGAATGAACTAGGCAGTGCTTTCACTGCGGAGGTTAAGGACACTTGGGGACAGCTTGCAAGTTTCATCGCCTTGAAGATGCTTGAGGGCTATCATTATGGATTGTATGAGAAAAACGGGCATGCGCAGACCGTGCGGAGTAGACTATCTGTGTCTGAACAAGGCAGGAAAATCTCGCAAGGCTCAGACCCATGTAGTGGCAGAGACAAGAGAAACTGCGATCTGGTCTCCGTACCATTAGAAGAAGATTGTTATTCGAATCAGGAAGAACAGTCTCTTGTAGAAAGCGTGTGTGATAGTCAACGGGATAAACTTTCTGATACTTCAGACCATCAGGACGATCATCCTGATGCAAATGAAAGTGAGCGTTTAATAGAAACTCGCTCAACCGAGGGGGTGGCGACAGACGTTGCGTGATGAATTGTTGCCGGACAGGAGCTTGGATGTTGAAATTATAGATCCTCTTAGGATTGCTGTTTTTCTATGTGAATTAGGCGGCAGACTTGCTCCCCAAATGGCCGAATCCAG
This sequence comes from Streblospio benedicti, assembly GCA_019095985.1. NCBI lineage: Eukaryota > Metazoa > Annelida > Polychaeta > Spionida > Spionidae > Streblospio > Streblospio benedicti. The sequence continues at coordinate 15,107,134 of CM032667.1, read as the reverse complement.
GCAGAGATACAGGGGGTACATACCCATATTTTTCATCAAACAATGATTTTTGAAGTTTTTTGTATCTCTGCGGACATTCATACTGTTCCTTTTCAAAAACCTGAACCTACCAGTGATATACTAATTGAATAATTACCGGAAGCATTGGTGATAATACCAGAATACCATGAATGCAAGTGGGTCGAATGGATGTTAACAGTTTAGATAGTACACACTATTTGAAAGAGAGATAGACGTTTGTTTTTGCCTTACAATGCAGCATTTTGCGAACAATTTTCATGAGTCTTATAGAGTTACATGTGCTAACGTCTGTTTTTAAACGTTTATAAACAAGTGAACTAATTTGCATAGCGTATAAAATTTATGAAGTCAGCAATATGCTTCAAAAATGTAAAAAAGTGTACTATTGATTGATTTTCAGCTTCACTGTGAAATAACTTGAGACTTTTATAAACGCCTACATTTTGTATTGTTTGTCTTTGATCACGAACCTGCAAGATGAATTGTGTGAACACGTGCAAATGAGCAACAACATTGATGTATTACACAAAGGAAACACTACATTTTTCTTTTCTTCTAATAGCATCACTTTAGCTCACTTTGGTGTGTATTAATTTATTGCATAATTTCAGCTAAGTTGTTGATGTATAATGTTAATCCGTATGTGTCAGAATCACTACAAAATGCACATGTAGATATTTTTTCTATTTTTACAATGTCAGAATTGATGCATTTTTGAATACTGTATATATAGGCCTATTTAGTGGAGGGAGTGTCACTAGAGTAGAATGTATCCCCTTGTATATAAAAAACAAGCTGGACTTGTTTTAAAGTTTTCAATATAAAGCATATGGGACAACATTGGGTAATCGAATCATGGACACCAACGATTGATGGTCCAATGGTCGTATTTGTAGATACATATATATGTGTTTTCCAGTGCTTGCAGATACATTTTCAAACTTCTCTCTCTATCACGTCTTTTTAGCAACCATATTTCTACCAATGATAGATATAGCTGAGGACTGGTTTTACGACCCTAAGCTTCCATTTGACTATATCAAGTGGCCCTGGCGGGACTCGAACTGACGACCTCAAGGTTGTAAGACCAGAATGATACCATCATCTCAAGCAGCCACATTACAAAACGTAACACATGCATTGCCACTTGCCAGTAGCCACTGGCCAAATCCATCAATGAGAAGAAGTTGGAGCCTTTCAGGCTATAGGTGACACCCGCATTGCAGTATTTTGCAAAGCATTTTTTGCAACAATATGTCTCATCCTTAGACAAATGAAAACTGGCATGAAAAAGTAACATTATGTCAAGCAGAGCAACAATTCTGTCTACCTTCTACAGGGTTCTAAGAATTTTGGTGGGAAACCCTAGCTGTTACCAAATTATGAGAAACTGCGAAACATTATGTAGAATGGGTCATAAAAATGTCTGTAGAAATCTGACAGTCCTGAGTTTGTGTTAAATGAATGTGGGCGTTGTGGTTAGAATTCAATTCAACCTGTATACTGTTCATAGGCTGAGTTTAAAAACACACCTGAGTAGAATGCATTACAGTCACTGACATTTTAGCCTTATATGAATTTACATATCTCTTATTGCAAAATATAGATTGTATATCAATAAAGTTTGCCGGTCAACCATGTGTTATTTTTCATGCATGATTTCTTCTAAATATTATGATGGTCCATTTATAGGCATTTAGCATTGGTCTACACAGTTCCACACAGAGTATAATTTTCTTTACAGAAAATGTGCAAATTCTATTTTAGATTTATATAAACTCACATATGTTTGTGTATAGCAAGTGGTTTCATCGTTTAGAGTTCATGTAAGCATATACTTCACATTATTGGTTTACTCAACAATCAATGTATTTCAAGAGTAATCTAAAAAAAACAGGCCCGTAAGAAACAAGATGAAATTGGTAAGGCCATAAATTTGGAAATAGTGGTTTGATACAACAAAAATGACCGTCTCCTCTGTAAATTTGTTGGACAATTGTTGATTTGCTTGTGAAATTGATTGAATGATTTTTAAAGATATAGATAAGACCACGATTAAATTATTGATTTTTTTTTTGTTTCTGTCCTTACAAATAATTGGTTCCCACGGGACGCAACCTTTGGAATAATAATATTATATAAAATCATTTAATAGTATTTGGTATGATGTTAAAAAACACTTGATCAACCTCAAAGCAAAATCACCATTCAACACTTTAGTAAAAAAAATCTACAGTTAAGACGACCTCTATAAAAAGACTATCCATGTGATAGATAGCTCTAAAAATACTAGGCCTATGCCATTCATAATTCATAACACAACACTGATGAAATCGATGTATCAATTCATTACAATTGACAGATTAGGCAATGTACGTACATGTAGACTGCATTCACATGTACAGGAAATGTACGAATAAGTAAGAGTTACTGTGTAGTATATAGTATTACGATACCACGATTGATCAGCTTCAATTTAAATACACAGCAGCCATTGTATTGGGCATGTTGTGAAATTAATGCTGTTGTCAATGTACTAATCTTATGATTTATTATGTCACTTCAATTATGAGGCATGTAAACTGTACGTGTACATGCTAGCGCTTGATTAGATCAGTCGACGTTTAATATTCCCCTGACATGACACTGGGTGCATAATTTTGCAAGACTAAAATATAGACTTGCTGATTCAAGGAAAATTGAATGATTTGCATGGGTAATGGATTTATGTTTTGATTATTGCTTGCATGTGAGAAGATAGTTTTACACAACGGCATATTCGAGCGGAGCCCCATCTCCTTTGGGTATATTATCCTAAAAATGTGATTTTCATTGTTTTTGTTTGTTTAATTGTAATTTGCTGTTCATTCTCCAATGTTTAATGATTCTAACACCTGTGTAGTCTCGGTCAACCCAGACCCTGCCCTTACTCACTTACTTTCCGTCAAGTCTCTCGAACGCAGTAGTGTCAGTCTGGTTGATTGAGACTAACACCTGCGACATCCACCAGTCGCCTTCCGATTAAAGATTTAAGACGTTCGTAATCGCATTGGCAAGCCAATGCACAAAGAAGTGTTTTACATCTTTTCCCACCATGAATTCTGCAAAGTAAAATTTCTTGGTGTGAGATTCGTGCATGTCAGACTGGGGATAATCAGCAAAACCAGGAGGCTCTCACAGCACAAAATGATTGTACTTGAGTTATATTTACCAAGATTTACTTGCCCCTGCACGCAATTCTACATCAGGAACAGTACGAACGTAAACTAGCAGCAAAAAAGTGATTTTGAGCTGTTGCAATCATGACGTCAAGTAATGGGGATTGATACGTCCACAAAATGATCCATTTAGGCTTATTGTTGCAAATGCGGCCGCCGAATCCGTTCCCCATGTGATCCATCGATGGGTTCTGTTGTGTCTGGGCGATTTACAATGACAGAGAGCCTTGTGTGAATCATACCCACTGGGTTTGTAGCAGAGTGCATATTCGCAGACTATAATTTATACGTGTTGCCTTTGTGTATCCTGTCTATAGACGCCAGTTTGTCCCTTTAATAAGTTTATAGTTATATGAAATCGTGTGTTCTTTAAGATAGCTTTTGGTTACTTTATACCAACTGAGTAACGTTTTTTCTTATTACTGTTTTTACAACACGTGACGTAAATTCAGAGGTCTGATTTCTACATTATCAAAGTCAATGCTTACTAAATACAGAATCTGTACAGAATACATCAAACTACACTACAAGCCTGTCGTGTAAAAATCTTACAATGTTCACCATCATATTGATAGAATGGACAGTCTTCTAAACTGCGGGGTGGGGCTGGGGGGTGGGGGTGGGGCGAAAACCACAAACAAATATTTTAGCCCTCAAATTTGATTAAAAAAGCAATTACAAATTGCTTACAATAATGACAATGCTAGATGTCAGAAAAATAAAAACAAATGAAGTCTTCATCTGTAAGGAAAAAAACCATGGCAAAAATTGCTCAGTTCGCTCACAGCAAAAATATCCTGAGACGTAACGAAACATCAACATTGTCAGATGATATTAAAAAAGCATACTTGACTGAATTGAAGTATCTATTTTGATACATCGTATACTTACTACCTTTGGGCGTAGACCAATGAAATTACTTTTCTGTTAGGTCTGCTGCTGAAGTTACAGAGAAGTAGATAGCAGCACAGAAGTAAAATTAAACACCTTAATCTAACAAAACAGTAATACAATCTACAAATACAAATGGTAGTGCCTCATCATACATTGGTAGTATTTCAATCAATCATCAATCAATCAAATTCTCAATTTATTTGGACAGGGTTTCATTTTTCCTCAATTTGAATGTGTGGCCTGGCTGCCCAGTCTATTCCGCAACTGTACATGGTACAACTTGCAACTTTTCTCATTTTGATTTGTAGAAAATGCTTCTTTCTCTCAATTAATTCATAGATTCATAAGAAATTGCATATTACATTTCTATGCATAAATGTATTGTATTAGCTAAAAGAGTGTATTATTACATGCCCAAAGTATAATTTTTTTGACAGTTTTCTTCGAAAAACAAAACACAAAGTAATGCTGATTTGCTCTGAATAAAATATATATATTTCCATACATTTGAAAATAAATCTCGGGGAGATATTGTACAAAAAATATTGCACTTCGTCTATTGCCAGGCCCACCTTCCATAATCAAATGGTGGCAATGTTGCTCAATATTCTCATTTTGTAGGTGACAAACTACAGCTGTTCACTCAAAAGTCGACCACGGTTCAACACAACGGAAACTCCTATCATGACACCTAGTCATATGTCTACAGTAATACTCCGGGGGGCTATACTCTGATTAATGGTATCTGAAGTGTTGCCGGCAAACGCCCATGAAACGTAATCATATTTCCATTATCTTATTAGATACACGCAGCAGGGTTTTTTTTTGTGTGTGTGAGAGAGGCACGTGACTCCTTGTTTTTTGTGTTTTGTGTGAAGCACGTGACTTACGACTGACCTTGCCCTCTGTGACGTATCAGGAAGTAGCATGACAACGTGGGTTTTATCATCATCTATAGCAGACCCTACACGCATAACTGTATACGATAATAATAAAACCGGTGTTTCGGACGACAATGAGGAGTGGATGCATTCGACGATGCCAACCCTGGACATGCGAGTGCCGATTGACCAGTTATGTAAACTTAGGTTTACAGAGATAACTCAGGGGCGACCCATCTCCTATATTTCACAATCCATTTTCAATTTGGTATATTTTGATGTTGTTTTGCGCCCTTTTTTCTTTCTTTCATTTTCCCGATGTGTACAAAATCCATGAAAACACGTAAGTGCGCCCCCCTCCCCCCCCCCCACCTTTCAAAAACATGAATCAGCCGTCTGTGTTACCTATTTACAGTTTGCTGCTTAATAGTTTGTTCTCATACGAGTGCAAATTGCGTAATGTGTGTACTAATTTGTGATGTACTTGTCCTGAGAATCTCAAAAATGCTCAAAAGTTGATGTGAAAATTCCAGAGGCCAATCTGCATTTTATTGCCCATTGACATTTGCGAGAATCTCGGGCATTTATCTAACAAATGTGCCTTTTGGCCTCTCGCAATCTTGTACGATATGACGCGGAAATGTAAACTGCATCTCAATTGAATGGTAGGTGCATTTTTTGTTACACAAACAGGCTATTTGAACTTTTCCTATGGGGTTGATACGATCAGCAGGGTTTCAATTTATAGTTTGAGTCTTAAACATCAATGATGGCACAGCCATACGTGAACTATATTTGCAGGGTGGTGGAATATGCTCGTTTGGAATGTAGGTCACACATTAAGTCGGATATGTGTCAATCTAATTAGTTACTATTGAATTTGAAGAGGGTCGTTCATCTAAGGACATTCAAGACAGATACTCGTCAAAGTCAAGATTCACAGATGATATACAGATGGCTCCCACAAGGAGACATTTTATATTGTAGTACCATTTTCATCGCTAGGTGGCAACAAACTTGTACATATGTCTAGAAAAAAGGAAAATCCATTGCTTTCTTAATAGACTTGTTTGCCAATAGAAAAAATAATGTCACACTACCATATTCCCCAGCTAGGTGATTAGTTTCAACCAAGAGCCTTTGATGGCGTAGACGAGGAATTAATTTAGCATCTGTCAATGTTTGTAAAAAAATATATAGAATTCATTGTAAAAAGTCAAGTGATTTCGTTTGCTTGCCTAAAACGTTACCCAGAATTCATAGCTAAGAAAGCTCTTGTATGGTTGTCCAGAAATACCCACAATACATTCAAAAGCCACATGTTTTTGTTTGTTTGTCTAAATATTACCCAGAATTCATAGATATGCAAACTAGTCTATACACCAGTTCGCCTATGAAAACATTGGACCACGTTACCATCTTGTTCTTGTTCTTGATTTTCACGTCGCAGGAAAAGTTTGTTAATCTGTTACATCTCGATCGACGGGGGAGACAGTTTGAATTGACTCCAGGAGAGGTGTCGGGAGATGAGCAAACTCCTCAACAGTACCTCTGTGACGGTACTTTCCACCAAATGGTTCCACCACCTGGGAAACGAAGAATGACCCCATGTGTTGTGGCGTTTCTTGGGTGGACTACATAAAGGTGGCATGTAAAAAATTTGATAGACCTCTTGTTTGGTTTCGCATAAAAATCCCTTCATATCTTCTGGGTTGTCGGATAGAACGGCGGCTTGTCAATTGACAGGTTTAGGAACTTGTCATGGTGTGAATGGGAAGCAGGTTTTTCCGGATCTTATAGAGACCATATAAAGTACTCTTTTTTTTTGTATTTGTATTATTTTTCGTCTTTCTTTCAGGCTGGGAAAAGAGCTCTTGCAGTTTGTTTGCATTGTGTGATATTTATGTAACCGCCAAGATGTACCGAACTGTGAAATCCCTCAGATGAATTCTTTCCAGATTGGACATGTCCTGTTTTTGGATGTGAGGGTCCCATACAGATGTTCTGTAACATTAATGTTTAATGCCATTCTGTACGAGTACCATTTTATTCACCGCTAGGTGGCTGCATCGGTGTTAATCTCGATCAACTCTCAATCTACCAGACCTTGTGATACTACAGCGTCGCAGGGGGAAATGCTAGACTGACTATTGATAGTCAAAAAAATACCCACAATGCAATCGTTTTATAGCCACCTGGCGGTGAAAAATGATGCTACGACAGTGGAACTAGTCTATTGCGGCACCTCGCCATTACGCTGGCTTTACCCCGCACGTAAGTCAGCCACGTCTGACGTACAGACGTGATCATTGCCCTGGGTAAATCACGCCTGTCGTCGTGAACGTCTCGTGCCGAAGACAAGGGGCTCCATAAAGGCTGAGGTGGGCCATTCTGGGATGTGCTTATCACATATGTCATCCAAGCCCCGGTTATGTAACTTTGAAAGGGTGCGATTCTTAAGGTAAAAGGTGGTCCAAATATATGTGTTAGAAGTGAAGCAAGACAGGACTTTTGTGCGGTAGTTGACTTTTCTTTTAAAATTAGTTATTACTTTTATTGGATTATTCCTTTTATTGGACTAAGTTCAATTTACTATTACTGGTGTACATTTAGGTATTGTTATACTTAATAGAAGATGAGGGGCTAAAAAAAGTATCATGTATCACTTCTGCATCACTTCTTATATTATCTATGCAGCAACGTTCTCAAGTAGTCACCAATTGTGTATACGTACATGTAACAGCTGATATGTAGCCATTACACACTAGATTAATATATAAGCAGTGAATTACACAAACACGTGCAAACCACTATATCATGTACATTGATAAACCTAAGATAATCGGCTAGCTACTTGACTCTGCACGTGAAATCAAAAACCCAATTAAATCTGGCATAATGTACTCTTGGAGCTGGTGTAAAAAGTCATTGCGTTTATGGGAATGTTCCTTTGTGTTTTCCAGCAATTCAATTGACACAAATCACACATAAGTGTGCAGGTAACACAGATAAGCTGTGATAAATTGAGCATAAAATGACACCCTGTAGGATGTTTTCATGGTGGGTGGGCCACATGTGTTGAGTTGTCACTACAAACTAAAGGTTATGGGGGAAGTAAATGGATTGGTGAAGGCAGTGACAGGGAGGTGCCATTTCACCACCGTATACCACGTGCGTTTGTTTGGTAGACTCGTGTGCTGTGTTCTGATTGGTCAAACGGATTTGTGGGCGTCGCTCAGATTGGGCCATTATACCAGGGCACTCACCACACGTGAACAGAATACCACGTTTGTTTTGTTACTGCATCATATGCATTATTAATTCTAAACTTTGCTACCAGAGTTCAATATACTCACATTTATAGCGTAATAATATATAGCAATGATAATAGTTGTCGTAATTTATAAAAGAGAAGCTTATATAACATTACCGGCAACATTTATAGACTTCTCATGGCCATAGGAAGGATTCTATATGGGTTAAAAGTGACACAGCGATACGGCCGTTTTAAGCAAAGATTTTCACCTGTGAAATGGACACATTGAACATCCATATATCTATGGCAACGGATATCATATTATATAAAAAATAAAAATCTTATATTTTTGAGATTTTTTTAACTATTATTATTTTGAAAGAAAAGGCTGTGGTACTACTGAAACATGCTATAAGAATAAGAAAAAAAATGTACCAACCGGTATTTCTATATGTTTGTATATTAAGACCACTTTAGACCATGTTAAAAATAAGGCAGTAAGAATAGAACAAAAGGAGTAGAATCAAATACAGAAAATTTTGAAACTTCTTAAAAAGAGATACAGGCTTGATCACCTATCAAAATATAAGAGCAGCAAGTTAGCATATATCAAAATAGATTAAACTATTTTGGTACCAGTTCATCCGCTAGGGGTAATTATACCTGTTAGTCTCAATCAACCAGACCCTGTGCTACTATGGCGTAGGAGAAGGAAATGATAGAGACTGGCTATTGTTTGTCTAATCATTACCCACAATGCAATTGTTTGTAGCCACCTGGTGGTAAAAATGGTACTACGACAGTCTAACAAATCTCTTTACGAATTCGGATCCCATGGAGGGCCCTATATGAAGCCCGTAATATGCTTTATGATACCATATCCGCAGGGAAATGCCAGAGTGGCCCGTTTAGCAAATAGCCCAGATTAACGCAAATGTCAATTGGCTATGAACCAATAGGTGGTAACCTTTTCCACACATCATAAACCTCTCGCATCTGAAATACATCTGTGCCAATCATGGACTAATGTGCAGATCCATTTCTGCCTTGTGCTGTTTGTTATTTGTTGAGGTAGATTAATGGCATAACCTGTGATGTAAAACATGGGATGCCCTTTTTTTTACATCACAGTTGATTTGTGGTTCATTGCGAATTTAGAAGGGTTTTTTTTCATGTTGATTTTCCCAGTACATTAACACATGAAGACCACCTCTATATTGAGAAAGCTTCTTTATTAGGATATGTTTAACGGTTCCAATCCTTTATTGAATAGACCACCAACTCGAATCTGTATCACATGACCATTTCTGTATAGAGAGCAATTAAGCCCAAATGCAGGGGTCGTTCTAATGTAGCAATTTAATACTTCGACAGACACAAACTCCAGCGAAGACTGATTAACACTAAACCACAATGTCAGGGCTGTAGCCGGATTGCAAAAGATAGGAGGCAAAATATGTTGAGCGAGGATGCAGGCAAGCACAATATGCGTATACTTTTTATAGGGCCGGCGTTGGGGAATGCTCCCTCAAGAAGATTTTGGAATTTAGACCCTTTTGGATAGCGTCTGAGACTATTTAAACCTCATTCAGGGTTTGACTTAACACCCCCTCCACACACAGACACAAAGATAAAAACATATAAAAAAAAACAGTCACACACACAAAAAACAGAAGAGTCTGTTGCCTCCTTTACCTAATATGTAGCTATGGACCTGAAATTACAAGTAGAAGGCAATACCCGCCAGAGACAGATCCAGGGGGTGCAGTGGGCACACACCCCATCTTTTGACAACAAAAATACTTCATTTTCGTACGGTTTTTGGCATATCCGCCATCGATCCATCATATGAACACCATTAAGCCCCGCAAGTGCGCCCCCCCTCCTCCCATTTCCAAATCCTGGATCTGTCATTGCTCGCCAATACCAGACCATGCAGCAGACATCGCATCTCCCTTTAGCCAGTTGATAGCCTAGTTTTTACCCCCAAATGCGCAGACACATTTATTTCTCCTGACATCAATTCCAACAAAGAACTTTGATCCCTCCAGCAGATTGTGGCCCTGTAAATTGCAAAAGCAATAAATGTACATTTACAGTCCAGTAATTGTGATGGGATTGCTACATTTTACTGATTTATTTTTCATTGTCACAATGCATTTCGCATGTGTGGGAAAATGGATGCTGTGGACTATGGACTGTTTCACGTACCCCTATTTCATGTAGGAAGTTCCTTTGACGTATTTCCCTATTACTGAAAACATCATAAAAGTGCAGGTAATTCGCATTTGGCACACATAGAAATTCGTGTATCGTTGTAGCCATGGGTCCCAGCATAGAAAGATGGGGGTGGAGGTATATTTACCACACAAACACCGTCATACTCATGTGGAAAATACATTTATTTACCATGCAAAACACCACTCGTACTCATATCATATAAGGAGTATAAGAATTATGTTTGTATAAAAAAAAACATCACTACCCCACACCCATCTAATGACGTTGCGGCACATGGGTCTAGTAACATTTTTTGCTAGTGATTATATGGTAAAGAATCTCGTTTTGATTTCAATATTGCAATCGAGGGTCCATTTCTAGATATTTGGAGGTATTCACGGTTCATATCAAAACATATGTGACGTGACTTTCTTAAATTTCTTTAGCAGTTTAAGCAAGTTAGCCCCTGCTAAAAGTACAGATTCTATTGCAAATGCAACATAATCACAACTAGCTGCATTTGATAATAATAAGTTAAGTTTTATTGTACCCCAATACATAGTGAAGCGTGAATCAACAAACACAGTCTTTTTGTCACGGGTCTACCATATTGAAACCAAATCGAGACTCAGCACCACACGACCACTACAGAACAAAACAGGTTGCCCATTTTTGGCTAATATGTCAAAAGGATAAGAAATAAAGAGGACTAACCGTCTTGTGTTCTTATTCACTGTACCAACACTGATGGCCGTACTGCCCATTATAATCATAATGATGACAAATCAGAATTCCTTACTATCATTGCCGAAACGCATTAGGATCACCACTGGTTTATATTTGATGAGTGTTTTCGGCTTTTAATGCACTAAAACTCTACCCTAGTATAGACTATGTTATCGATATACTTATTTTTGTATTTAATAGGTAAAATTAACTTGCAATCGCCAAATAAAAAGTATTAATGAAGCAAAATCTCAAGTATCAGGAAATCCAACCATTTTGTACTGCATTTTCAAAAATATTGCGCTCCGCACCCCTCCTATAGCCTCCCCCGTTAGGTCGCTATACGCGCCCTCGCAAATGTGACCCCCCACCCCCCCCTTACAAAAAGCTGCTTACGCCCTTGTAATTATCTAACCATCTGTAATATCCACAACGGCACCAGTATGATCCGCATTAAGATCATAGTGTCGGCACAGTGTTATTGCACATGCTGCATAGTTGAGTGAGTAGAAAAAAACCATAGTCATGCACTCACTGGGTTTGCCTTGGTATTGTCAGACACAAAACGCCGATATTTCAATCGAAACAACCTAGACGTTTATCTAATTAGAGATGGAAGCCGGTGATCTTTTTTCCTTTCCTTTTTTTTTTTTGCCCTCCTTTTATTGATGAACGTCTTACGCTATTCGATTAATGACTTTGCATTCAAAATCAAATCAAATCATTTATTAAATCAGACACAGATAGGTATGTATGTACATGTAACAATTAAAACATACATACAATATGAAATGCAGATATTAGTTTTCTCATGTATTACATATATTTGAAATGTATATTCAAAATATATTTAAAATCAACTACCACAAGTTAAAAGCCACTTCTAAACACTTCTTATTGATTACACATCTATAAATGTGATAATTACTGATAAAACATGCCGATGTCGGACCATTCCCGCATGACAATAACTGATATCTAACATAAACAATAGTTTCACGCATTAAAATATTAAAACTGTCTATTTCATAAAAGGAAGTGATTTCCATCTTATTTACAGACATGAGAATACGAAATACTTTATTATATGCCACTTTTAGTTTGCTATATATATTTTTTTTATTCTATAGCAAGACCCTAATGGATTGCAGTACATACTTGAACAGGACGATTTGAATAACTGAGTTTTTACTTCAACAGAACAATGCTTCATTTATTAATCAGACTATTTCCTCTACAATACATACATGTAGCTCTCATCTCTCTTTTAACATCTCTATCCTCTTTAAACTCGTCACATATACAGATGCCTAGATATTTGTGTTCCTTAGCCCAGGTTCATTTTTATCTCAGAAAATATCAATGAGTGATATGGCGTCGACAGAACAACGGGGTCTTGGTCAAGATCACAAACGCAACTAATATGACTCGACCGTTTAATATTAATTGGCTTTCTGCCTAACTCAAAGTACAAATCTAAAAGTTGAAGAGAGTTATTAACTATTGATTGCTCACTTTTTAGGTGCTTATGAGCATTCTTATGGTACTTGGATTGCAAACTGATTTAAGTGTGCTTCTGTGGCCAGTTGGATATAGTGAGTTGGGTCGTGGGATTGATTCCGGCTCAACTCTGGTGGTGGGTGCTGAGCTCCAACAGTTTGCACCCTGCTTCATGGTATCTACACGTTACATAGGTAGAGGTCAGGTGATAAGCACTTATGCACTTCAGCATCGAGAGTTCACGGCTTTCCCATTCACACAACCTTCAAGGTCCATGTTCATTAAGTAATACGCCCATATGGGGAATAGATAAGATATATTGTGATAAGGATGCCAATGATCTGGTGTAGATGTAACAGAATTGCGATTGTAAATAAGCACTTTTACATTTACATCTGATTGAGTTCTTTCTCTTCTGATGAAAGATGTTCAATTTAAAACCAGAGCATTGTTTGCAACATATTTGGTATTTACGGATACTTAGATCAAGTAATCGTTGATACCCAAAGTAAATGTAGTGATTTCTTTATATATATTGTTGGCTAGTCTTTGATACAGTTGCAGACTGTTATAGGCACTGTGCACCCGGACTCTACATCGGTTGCAAGGATGAATATTTAAGGGTAGTAGGCCTACCATTTATTATGGCCCAGGGGGTATGACAAAATGAAACCATTGTAACATAATTATCAGCCAACCCCCGCCCCTCCGACCCCGACTAAACTTGCTTAAGTTTAACTTTTTAGCATCATCTCCCTAGTTTTTCACACACACCTTGGGCAATGATTAAATTCAGCCCTCCTCGGTTCTTCTCGGGCTTTCTTTAATATTATTCGCCAATTCTTACAATATTTACTGTCTAGCAGTAGCTTTAGTGTTGAATCATGTAAAAAGTGATTCATCTATTGATTGTTTCTAGTGATTTTACATATAAATAGCTCATGTTTTCTTTGTTAAATTGAAAATGGCTTTTTCTACCAATAAAATATAAGCTGGGTCTTTCAAATCAGAATATCATCAAGACTTATTAGACACAGGCTTGATTCAAAGAGCAGCCCTTTGTTGCCGCATCAAATGGCTGAACAAAGATATGCCTCAAAACCTTTTAAATAAAGAATACTAAAATCAATACTTTTTGTTCAGACATGCACCATTTTTTGTCACTAAGCCTTGACGAATGATTGCTATAATAAAAAGCCTACAAATTGCTGTTTACCAGCGAATATTGTAAATACATGTGAACAGAAAGTACACAGATCATCACACAAAAGATCACCAACGAAAATCTTTAACGCTTCTCCCTTTAGTTACATATAGAATCTTCTTTTTTCAATATGAGATCTTGGGTCTTCATTATTCATTCTATACACTCATTATCTGCGGTGTATAGTTTTATTTTTTCGGCTGTATTCGTCTTAAAATATAACTGGACTCTGTGTTGTAGGCCAAATATATAGACTATTAAATAATTCCATACACAACAAATGGATGTAAAATTTTGACCAGGAAAATTCTCAGACCCATAATAAATATACTAACACTGCAGAAGATTTACACTGGGTGCTCACATACAGCACAGAGAACTTCATTGCTAGAAAAATCATCTGAGACATCCATCCACCTGTACTCTTTGCTCTGGTCCATAAGGATGTAGTCCTCGTTGCCGACCTCGTTGTTGGGTTCGAGCACTTCCCAATTGTAGTAGTTGATAAGGACCTTTGAGCCATTCCAGTAGTGCCAGTAGAATGAGTCGGATCCAGTCGGTTCAGCAACGGCGCTAGTCAATATGAAGTAGCAGCCTAAAGCACAAAGGCTCATTGTGTGTTTAACACATAAAACGAATGGTACTTTAATATGTATATATAAGAGAGACATTTTAAGAGTTAGGGTTTGATATTCCCAATTTTTATACTAATTATGACCAGTTGTCTAATCAAGGCAGAACCACTCCGCATCCTCTCCACATACTTTTATCAGCTCCTATATTCATACTTTTAATAGAAGAACAAATCACGTGTCATGACAGCCAGACTAGGTCATACTATACTGGCATCAACAGTTTGACCAGTGTAATGGAAACAACCTTGGCAGCGAATTAGGGAAGTCATGATGAAGACTGCATATCCACCTGTCCGAGGCTCAAAACAAATACACGTAAAACGAGGTAACTCGGGGATCGGGGATCACAAATGACGTCATCGCAGAGGGGGAGTGGAGTGGAGAAAGTTGACGAATGAAGAGAGGGGGGGGAGATCAAGAGAAAATTGACGTGATTATGGACTGTAGACGTGGGGGTGGGGTGCAAAGGTAAAAAAGTGCTCTTTTTAGTAATTTTCCAATGGAATTGTATTAAATGCAAACTATCAGTTTGTTGTGAATATTTTTTTCTTTGGGTTTCATGGCAATGTACTAGATGCTGTTTACTGTTTATGTGGGTAGTAGTAAGAACCGTGGGGTTGGGGGGCACGAGTAAATAAAAATGATGCATCATACTATGGGTAAGGTGTGAATAATAATGCCGCACTATGACAAGTGGGGGTCAGAAATGCCCGAAAATGCGATGATGTCATTTGAGAAATATCCCTTACATATCCATCCCAAACAAAATTTTGAATATCAATTAGATGTGTAATTCTATTTACCTGAAGTGGAGTAAGCAACGAAAAAAAGAAAAATATGTATTTCACATTTGACAATAACCAATAAACACATTATGAGCACAAATGATATATGAAGTTTTTTAGATTCAAAACGTGAATTGAATTGAAAAATATTCATTACCTTGATCAGCACATAATGATTCTGAGTAGAAGATGGAAGCTTTTTACATAACTAAATAACCTTTGCAATGATAGCCGTCAAACTCGTGTGCATAGAAAGTGGTTATGATCGTTACTTTCTATTTATTTATCTATAATCTTTACTTTCTAGTTATTTAAAGTGGATAAAATAATGAGCAAAGAAACTTACGTTTTCATCATTCAGTTTTACATTTCTAGACCTACATCATGCAATATCATGGTTCATACATAAATAATGGTGGTTTCTCCCTATGATGACAGTTTCTTTATGCAAAAACCATGTGTGTCATTTACATATACATCCATTCAATGTCTACATCTTTCCGTATGTACATCAATGTTATAAAGACTTTCACACAATACACAAGCCGCAATCCTGAGGAGTGTAATGGGACTGACGTTACAATGAACATGTTTAAAAAGTCATATATCAAGATTTATGTATCTTCGAACAAATAGGAGAAATGGTTATGAAAACAAATTGTTGTTTACTAGTATATATATACACAGAAATTACACGGATCACCACACAAAATATCTTTCAATAGTCCCATTAGTTCTTATTACTGAAACGATAATCTGCTTTTTCAGTATAGAAAACGTGCACGTTCACTTTGCATTCTTACAGTTGACATAAAAATGCAGGGAAAATTCACAGACCCATAATAAATATGTTAACATGACTGAACTTTTATATTGGGTGCTCACATACAGCACAGTGAACTTGACTAATAAACCAGGTGTCATCAGAAAAATCTGCTAAGACATCCAGCCACCTATACCCAACGAACTGGCCCATAAGGATGTGGTCCTCGTTGCCTTCCAGGTTGTTCGGTTCGAGCCCTTCCCAGTTGGTGTAGGTGATGAGGGTCTTTGAGCCGTTCCAGTAGCGCCAATAGAACGAGGTGGACCCTGAAGGTTCAGCAACCCCGCCAGTCCATGTGTAAAAACAGCCTAAACCATAACGGATCATTGTGTGTTTAAACCATAAAAGTAATGGTACCTAAACATGTGTGTATAGGAGGGAACTTTTAAGTGTTAGGGTTAGATATTCCCTGAACTTCTACTAATTATGACCTGTGCATCTTGGGGTGGGGGTGGGGGTGGGGGTCTCCTAAAGAATGTATACAGATGTGTCATTTCTAACTTTAAAGCGTAACCCATCGATATTCTAATTTGTCAAAAAACGTAAACCATGTCTGTACATTGACAATGAAAATGTGGCTATACCTATTGGCTAATGCAACTACATACTGTTAATATTTGAAAAATATATATATATATATATATATATATAATTTATATATATAAAACGTAAATATGTATTATATAATGACAATGATAAATGTATATATATATATTATATATATATATAATATATATATATATATATATATATATATATATATTAAAATATATATATATATATATATATATATATTATATATAATATATATCAGTATCAAACAAATTGAAAGTTATGATAACCAACAATGTACTTAAACTTTCAAACACAGCTGTACCAAAAATCACAAAACAGACTCACAGCTATACTACAATTACAATATATTGACCCATCACTACACCATGGATGTCTAAAAAGGTTTTCCATATATTAGAAATGGCACACCCGCACTACCCGACATATAGGAAGACCCCACCTCCACCCCAGGCAGTTTATAAGCACAGTTTTCTAAGCATTCCCATACTCCTCATGTATTTCTATTATGTTTTATACTCATACTATAATTAGGAAACAAATCACCAGTCATGACTGTTAGACTAGGCCATACTATAACGAGGATTATATAGTACTCTATTCAGGATCTTTGACTAAACCTACCGGCAGCAGTGACTAGACTCTGCACATGCGCCGCCTCCTCGGCAGTCTCCATGCCAAACAAGTAGGAAAATGGTGCCAGTCCGGCGCAATAATCCCAGTTCTCTGTGTATGTGTACTTGTTTGTGATCTGCACATGGTACTTGCTACCACCCAGAGGGTCAGCGAATGAATCAGGGGCACCTGCCAATGTGAGAATGGGCACAAATAATAGGGGGATATATTTGATGAGAGAATGGTGGTGTATGTGCCATGCTCTCCTCGAATCTTGCATCAACAACTGGTATCTACAGACTCAGTCATACAGAAATGAAGATAATTAATGCAAAAAAACCTTAGTGCTCTGTCGGTTTCCATAACCTCTCTATGGAGGCTCATATACAAACACGTGTGGCCTCCCTCTGCATCAATCACCTGATGTCAGTTGAGGATTTGCAAACAAACACAACAGGAAAAAAAGAAAACAGTGCCTACCTGTCTCACAGTTTGCTCCGAGTAGGCCCGGTCTACATTCACAGGTGTACTGGTCAGCATGTCCATTGTCGATGCAGGTGTGATTGTTTTGACAAGGGGCAGATTCACAGGCTGACAGAACTGCAAGACACGCTATTAGTAAATACATTACCAACTTTGAGATGATCCTAAAATGATGTTTTGCAATTATATGTGAGTGGTTACAATTGTCATGCACTTTTAAAATAGATTTTACAAGGCAAACTGGATAATATGCATTTTCACAAGAAGACTTATGTTTCAGGATTTTGGTGTCCTAGAATCTGTTATGTCATTTACAATTGCTTATTACAATAACTATTAAAAAGAATCCTTGGAATTCGACTTTCACATATTTCCCATGGTATCATATTTTAACCAGACTTGTATAGATATACAGTATTGATTATGAATTATAGACAGAGAATATTCCGTAAATTCTCCTTCCCCAAATTCTATTCGCCTATATTAGTGATTTCATTTTTCTACGGAAAATTCTTCAACAACACCTTGGATCCAGTGACAAATTCGGAAAAATACCTAGTCTACCATTAAAGTTTGCCTTCTTTGGTTCCACATATCACAATTCACAAAATTCTCTTCGTATCATTAGGTTCAATGAATTTCCTAATGAATGATTGACGCTTTGATTCAGATAATTTGCAAAATTCTAAATTGAACGTAACACAAATTCGTTATATTTTTATTTTTATTTTCCTATATCACCCCATGGCAGTATAAACGCATGTGAATGGGGAAGGTTGTTACCTTTCGTGTTTGCATAATGATATATATGTTATAATGTAGCAAATATACTTGAAACAGTAGTTTTAAATGACACATAACCAAAACAAGATCACAGAACGGTTGTGTGATGCCAGCTCGAAGCCTAAAACGAATTGTGCGAAGATCAAAACACATTTGCGAATTTCCAGAATTGACTTTGTGTGTCATTCTCAAATTTTGCATAATTCTTTCTTTTTCTCAGAATTTGCGTACTATAGGGTCATGACAGCATACAGATTCCAATTATTATCAGAATTTACAGGACATTTCACTAATTATGTGAATATTCGGACGTTCAGACTTATTTTCCTTTATGTAATTTGTAAATTTCCCGTATTATTGCCAATGTCTAGTAAGATGAATAAAATGAGAATTTACCATTCGTGTAAACAAAGTAACTGGAACACGTGTGCCAACCCGCCGTAGCGGTGACACTCATCCAGGGCTCATGCGTGGCCTCACGGCCTACGTGACCCCAGCTGCGCTGCAAACATTCCTCCTTCTGACTACTCCTCGTTGTGTTTCCTAAACCTACACGTGCACCACGTACCTGGACCATCGGCGGTCCCTGGGTCGTGGGGTGTATTGCCCGGGTTTCACGAGAGGCCTCCACGCGGGGAGGACTTCGCACCGGTGCTGACACGCTATGCTACGGGCGTCCCTACGCACAACCACGGTAGACCAAGTCCACGACGGTGAGGGAGGAAGGCCACAGGCCAACCTCGGTAAGAGCAAGTAAAAAGCATGAAGGGCCTATTCCCTTCGGTAATAGGTTGCCAGCCCTACGTGCTGCTGTACCAGCATCTAAGAGAGAACTGCCGCTAATCGGCTCAATCCAGTACAAGAGAGTACTGGTTCCTAATCTTACAGTGGCCATAATAAAGGACAACAACAAAGCCCTATCAAGGTGTGTGTAACTGGGATTTTAACCTAGTCCAGTGCAACTTATACTTTAAGTGAATTTATACTCTGCGGTCATGCTGCTATGAACCCGCGCACTGGAGGCCCTAACAACTTTTGTTACATTCGCCTCAATTCGGTCATTCTTTTAGAATTCGAAATATTCAGGTAAATTCCATGTCTATAATTCGTAATCAGTACTGTAGGTAGAATGAACGGTATGTCACAACAATAATTGAAAAAGTACTAATATGTATTTTATAGCAAACATTTTCCCCAGGCAATAGATATGTATAAAAATGATTGAACAAATTCAATTCAATCAAATATTGTGAAATATGAAAGCTTTATATCACTTTAAACCATCTTTGAACCTTTACCATATTAGCTTCTTTGTGAGACTGATTCTACATTTTGATTGGTCAATACAGATTTGTGGATGCTGCTCAGATCGCTCCATTGTCTGATGGATTACGGCAAAATATTTTACTGAAGAATGTTTCAAATAATGCATTTCCATAAATCAAATCCTGATGAACATAAAATGAAAAAAACATTCGCGTCAATAATCATGAATGTCAGACCCTGGCATTTGAATACTAACCCTTGGTTCCTGTTAGGATTGCATCGCCAGCATCAGTCTGGTTCCCGGACCACTCCTGACATTCCTTGTCTGCCTGCATCGAGAAGTGTTTCCATCCAGAGTTGATACTTTTGCGACCACAATCAATGGCATTAAACGACTCTTCTGAATTCCTAACTGCTTTGTCAAGGATGAATTCTGCTGTCCTTATTTCAGCACCTACTGATGCTGTAGTGAGTATAAAGGCTATAAGTTTACATGCCATAATTTACATTGAAGAGCTTCATACCTAAACCCAAACTAAATTGTCTTCTTCCAAATAAACGTGATATCAATATCAACTTAATATATAACTTATCTTGTTGTTTTAATCGTTTCCATATCCTCCTGTATTTGTACTGGTATTCAAATTATATGCATCATATTCAATTGTACGATTGCAAAATCATTATGGTTAGTTAATGCTACTTGGTTGCCACTGTCTGCTAATAAATACGGAAAACATCGACAATGCGCATGTTTATCACATTCTGTATTTGTGCATATTTTATCTTCAATGCCAAAATACAGAATCCATTACTAGTAACATTATTGATCACTACCATCAATTGCCATTACCACTGAAAAATTATTAATGCATATTGACAAGTGCGCAAAGTAATGGTGGTTATGTGGTACAAACACATATCTTTATTCCAGGCACTACAGTTTGAAAAGTGTATTAGAAATAACTGTGACATTCAATTTGGAAAGTCTTGATTAAATTAGTACATATTTCCACATGTGAAAGCCTCAAAACAAATACAATGCCACGTATCGACCAATTACCAATTAACAGATTATGAATACAAGCAGCATGTAAGGAATTACATGAAGTTTATCAGATCCTTGATCATCATTTACATGCCGCCTTTCTAAAAAAACTATTTCTCATTACCTTGATCAGCGCATAGTGATCCTGAGTAGAAGATAAAAGCTTTGAGCATAAATAAAAACACCAATAACCATCAAACTTGTGTTAATAGAAAATCACATTGAAACGGAATTATGACCATTACTTTCTATGTAAGTAAATTAATATAAACATAACACATTTGTGTGAATGTTAAGAGGCTCTTGCGTTTGAATTCAATCATACACTGTTCATTAACCTCATTCAAAGTAAAGCATACTTTTAGTTTTTCACTTAATATTTTATCGAGCCGATGCTTGCTCAGGGACGTAATGTCAAACTCATTTTAAATATATTTTTCAACTTCATTGAGGTTCACTATGATTAGAATTTGATTCGTAACCAGAAATACGATTTATATATTACCGAATGCTTTATATGATCTGACAGTACTCTATCATCAAGGTAATCCATGCACATGATATGTAGATACTAATAACATATCACTTAAGCGAACTTTATTGACATTATTGTGATTACTCTGGCCAAGCCTCATTTGTGTTAATTGAAATTTAATATTGGCAATGTTTTAATGGTAATGGATTCAGTACACGGAAGTCTTCTTAAAACTATGATAGAGATCACTCACGGAGCTGTTATGACTAACAAACAATCTGCAGCAATACCAACAGAATCCTGAGATTCCTATTAATTTTTAGGCAAACCCATTGTGACAAGATTTCGCCACTACGTGAGGCAGAATTCTCAAACTTGGTACAAAAGTAAAGACTCAATAGTGTTATCCGGGGCATTGATTCATTTAACCAAGACTAACGTAATTGGGCTATTATTTTTAGTTTGTTCTCTTAAAATATGACACTTCCACATTTGGTGGGTCATATTGTAATTGCTGCATTGCGAACATGAGGCTGCACATCCTTGCATCGTGATTCGCGATAATGACATCTTGTTAAAGATTCAGACCACAAACCTGACTTCACATTCGTTTATGCCCTAAATTGAAACAATTTGCGAGAACTCGTTTGCAGTATTTTCAACCTGATATATTTGTTCATTAACAACCAGCTAAATGTTTGAAAGTCATAAGCGGTTGCTTCCAAAGGCATTGCCTTATCCTTATGCATTATGTCTACCACGGATTACTATCAGAATACGCATTCAACAAAATTTTAAAGAAGGTAGCCATATTGGACACCATTTTGAATTCCACCATGCACCACAGATCATATTTGGTAGATGATATGTTATAGAGGAATTTCGAAACTTTCAAACGGAAGATGACTCATTACTATTGCCATTTTACGTGGTTCAAATCACAAGTTGACGTGACTATTCAGGGTTGGTGACATAATAATATGTCTGCAATAGGCTATAAAATGCAGACGTTAACTTAAATAACTGAAACATTAATCTGTCCGTGTAAAGTGCATCTGGGTTCATTCAGGTTTGCAGTATCAAGACCCAATGTCAATAACCACATTTCAAAATTGTTCAATACTTTCAAAATGCTGTTCAATATATTATTGGCAGACTGATTAATTGGGAGATTGATGGTGTTCATTTCAATCACTTTTTGATCTAATACCATCATCTAAAAATCCTATGTATTTGGTGCACAGCGCTTGGTCTCATTTTGATTTGGAATGTTCTTTTAAGCTGTGTGAAAATGTTCACAATTGTTAAAATTTGGAATTTTCAATTTTTTAAAATTTTAAAATTCAAAATTAAACAATTGTGAAAATATTCACACAGCATAAAAGAACATTCTGAAACAAAATAATACCATCATCGTATTGCATCATTATTTTCAGGACATGCTTGAAATAATCTGGTGGTGATATGCTGCTATTTACATTATAAAGTATTGTCAGCTTATGAAGTAAAGAGATATGTGTATGAAATGTTCTTTTTATAGGACTGTCCAGTGGCGAAAATGATGAACTTAGAACATTTTAGAAATTGATTTGTGTGTTTTAATTTTGAATATGGTTTATTTTTGTGTTTTGCTAAAACGTTCAAAATCCTTAGGGACCATGGTTGGTGAGCCAGTTTGCCTGCACGCCAATGTAATATTACCTCACATCACTCACATTATTGAATGTCAGAAAATTTGCTCTGATTTCACTGTTACAGAAGCTATTAAAACTATGGCCAGGCCGCCCAAATCATGAAGCTGAATAAGTTGTAGTCCTATAACATTGTTACTGCACACGTTGTAACTGTTTGTGTGGACACGTGATCATTTACAGATAAAAGTCACTGGTATTAGGCTACGTTCACACCAGGCCATTGACATCCTAGTCACACTCTATCTGTCTCTGCTCCCTGGGGAACATGCAACACATCACAACCTTGATCTGTATTACTTAGATGCAACAGTACCACGTTATCGTGGTCGTCAGACTGGTGTTTAAGTTGTAATTCTCAGCCTCCACTTTCCCACCAAGTAGCATTTATCATGTTAATAGACAATTTTAGCATGTGGTGGCCAAATCTGGACCTTGGAATTAATAGGCCTGTCTGCGGGAATGATGCCAAGCTTGAGGCTAAACTATCATGGTGATTAGTGTGGCAGTACATGCTGTTTAACGTGCATCATGCTCAATCAAATATATGTATGAGTAGAAAATACATACCGAAATTGAGGCTAGGTTGACGATGTTATGTAATTACAGGTCTAGTATGGATTGGGTCTGTCCATCAGTAAATTGAATATGAGGTTACGATAGAACCTTTGACTGAGATCAACTCTGTTGAAAACAGCTTTAATATGTGACCATTCTTCGTGGTGTCAAACCTTGATATAGGGACACAAATGAACCCCCGCAACTAGACCACCATGGTGGTCTTGAAATAGCGTTTTTACTGTAATCAATATCATACATATATACAGGCGTATTAAGGTTGCAGACTCCAACCGAAACCTAGTGCTAAATTTAAAATGGATACTATCATCAACGGTAAAGAAAAAATGATGCACAAGCCTGTGTATGACAAAACATTCACGTTTGAATGAAACAAATAATATAAATGCAAGTTGCGCCATTCACAAATCTGTAACTATTCATCCATGTCAGTATTCCATGCTAAATTATTGAATTTCTAGTCTCTTGTTATTATTATGGTCCCCAGCGCTACTCCAAAGCAAACAGCATTTCCAGCCAATTAGATAACCCAAATAGTTCTGCTTTTATCTCTCGGCCATATGCGCCCACGAGCCAATCACATTTCCATTTGCCCGTACATGGAATCAAGAAACTGGCTAAAACAATGTTGTTTTACAATGGCTTTGTTTGTGTGTGTGACTTGTTTAAAGGTAAACACATGAATCTATATCCCTAAATTAATATAATTTCTAAAGCATTTCATTTAGACATCTCCTTGGTATTCCTAAGGGTGTTAGCATGTCCCAATATTATATGTTTAATGGTGTAGACCACTTTAAAGTACTTTATAGAAAAGCTATTGGTAACGTTAGATGTAGAATATTTAGTTGTGACAATTTCATTGTGCGTGATATAGTTCAGAGTGTGTTTTTTAAGTTTTATTCTAGTCATTTTGTAAATTGGCGAAAACATCTATTTTAAAATATGCTTTACAACTAATTTTTAACTAATCTTTGATATGGACTGTGATATTTTACTATGCATTTTATGCGAAATAAACTGATACAATACAATTTCATTCAAATTTCTAAATTAATTTCCAATCTATGATTCAAACAAATCAAGTCTAACCTATGCGGGGGATTAAAGGGGGTCAGCTACATCCTAATTTCTTGGTCATATTTCCCACTTCCCTAGATGTTTTGACCTATTTCCCATAACCTGCATATTTTAAGGTGTTTTTGTTTTTTTCCAACATCGTCATTTTGGCCTTTTCCCCGCATCCCTTTTTCTCACAACCCACTTCCTCATAAACCCACCCCACTATGTAGTTCTTCTGAGAAACAAACACTGAACTATTGCAGCGAAAGTACCATTGTTAGAATTTAAAAAATACCTCAACTGTTTCACTTCTTCTGCTCAATCTAACATTGTCATCTTGCCACGTCTAACACTTGTATGCACGCGTTTCTCTCCCTGATTACGTCCTCTCTTCCTAATGAGTACGTTGTGTACCATCACATGGCTGTTCGCCCATAACGTCATTTCCGTGTTTGATTGCAAACATTCAGCTCTGACTCTTTATAGCTTATGGCGGAGAGCTATGAAACAGCTTGACATTTTTAGACTCGGATTTTTTTTCTTATTGCATTGGAGGGGAACTATTGACGTGTTTCTTAGGGTGCTTGGATCAGAGAAGTTAATCTGAGCAATGAGATAGGGCATGCATGTTCGTAAAATGTGTCATAAGCCAATCGATAGACAATGCCAAACTCAGGGAGTCAGGGGATGGGATGAGTTGGGTGTTGATGTTTTTCTGGCTGACTTAAAACATCAACTAGTGAGATATACACTCCCGAATGTTTATCCGCGAATTTAGTTGGCGAGAAAAAAAGCAGACATACACTTAAAAATGTTCTACTATTTAAAGATCTGCCATTGTCTTTGAAGCTGCAATACCACGACAAATCTTGACGCAATCCGACTGCAATGTATTCTAATCGTCGGACTATATTATACTAATGAAATACCACCACTGATTTGCCCTCGATATTTGAAATTGTCTGCCCCCAGCTTTATTGACGACAATCCCCCATCTAGACAAAGGAACACACATTTAGATAGTGCCACATGCATTAGTTTCCACCGCCCATGTTTTGATAGAGCCGCGTGTCACTACAAAAGGTTTCCCCTGGCCGGAGTTCCCCGGGAATGACGTAATCAATAGCAGACGTCAGCCACAATGCACGTGGTTCTCAGTCACGTGGTAATGCGCTGACAGCCTCGATCTGGTAGTGATGATAAATGGGCTTCAAACCAGATTTGCGCAAACACACTGCAGCAGCATGGTGATGCGTGGGTGGAGTTGGCGTTTTATCAGATAGGCACTGTTGCAATATGTAACATGATTTTATCTTAGCCGCACAGTAATAGGTTACTTTACGAATGAGCATGAGATATCAGACAATATCTCCCTGAGTGTGGATTTTAACAGCTCGCAGGTTCTGTTAAAGTCCACACGAGGTGCGATATTGTCTGAACTCTCATCCCCACCTGTATAATTACCCCTTTCTCTCATGTATATTTATCATTCTAGGCCTTAAACTTTGTGGTGTAGGATTTCAATCTTTTCGCACAGCCAATCAGAATTGAATATTTTCAGCAAGCATGGGAGAAATCCATTGCATGTAAGTCATCATTCATCAATTTTGCCCAAATCAGCCGTGTTGCAGCACTGGCAGATCCAGGTTTTTTCAAAACAAGTGGGGGGGCATCCCAAGGAGTTCATAGTTGTCATACTCCCAAAGACTCATACAGATGCCAAAATACCACGGCAATATACTTATAAAAATAAAAATTTTGGGGGTATATAAAGGGTGTCGGGGCGCATCTATCTATGGCTGCAGTGTTAGAAAACATTGACGCACACTAGCATCATTCACTCCCTTCGGCCAAATTGTTAATCATTTTGACTAGGCTCTAGAACCACATGGTCTGATGGCGTTTTCCTGCTTTATCATGTGTGGACCCCTATTCTGAGAAATCCAGCATAGGACCCCATCCCTTTTTCCACATAAGTATTTCATTTTCACAAGTTTTTTTTACATGTCAGTTATCTATCTCTCGTACAAAATCCATGACATCCATTAACATTCACCCCTTTTTTATACCAAAAAACCTGTATCTGCCAATATCTACCAGTTGATTGTGTATTGGCTTATCATCTTTGACAGATACATGTCCAATTTCTGATCATACTGTCCAAAATATGGAGAGCGAGAGAAAACATAGAGTGTATGCTAGACTATGCCTTTAAGAATCACCCCAGTCAATGCAAACCAACCCGAGCTTTTTAACCCTCGGCTGGTATCACAGCGAGAACCAAGACCCAAAAATGTGAAATTACATGTAAATTGAGTAATTCATGTACAGCCATGTACTGTATGTAAACCCACGCACTATCGTGTACACAAAACCTGATATGTATACAGTTAAAAATGGTAACGGGTATAAAACAATAAATGTTTGACGTTTGCAGCTTACAGCTTGTAAACATTCTATCGGGCAATGAATTAGCTCGTTTGGAAGCAGTTCTGCGTCACCAACACAAACACACTTAGCTACTTTAGTGCATCCCAACTGAAAAATTAAGACGTTTAGCACATTTTCATTCAAGAATCTGGTGTCAAAACATGACAATTTCTCACTGTTTACTACGGAAGGAGATAAAACTTGTGAGACCATGATAGCGCACGTGCATTGTGAAGCAAATAGTGTGATATATTATAGTAGATGACTGTGGCATATGGTGTGGGCTAATGTCAATATGCTACGACCTATGGGCTAATGTCAATATGCTATAAATGTGAATTACAATAGTGTCCAGTTAAATTTGCCATTATATCAGAGAGAAGAGTATTGAACGGTCAATGTTGCTTTTGTTTCCCGAGCATTCGGATACGTTTGGGACCCCTGATCACCAACAGTCGGTCTCTGCCACACATGTATAGGTGTAGTACGCGCATTTGGAACTGTGTGTATTTTGAACCAGTAGTGTATCTCGTTTATAAACAATTCTAATGCTTGTGGGCAGATCCAGGGTGGAGGATGCGCCCTCCCCCTTTCCCACCCAAATACGTCATTTTCATAGGGTTTTTTTACACGTCCACCATTGATCGCGTGTAAAAAATAACAAAATCCCTGAACTGCCCCCCACCCCCCCGCCCTTAAAACCTGGATCTGCCATTGGTGGGAGCCAATGTGAGCTATACTTGTACTCCATTTTCACGACCCAAAAACTCATTTAGTATGGGGTGTTTATCATATTTTTTTTAATTTTATCGTGTAAGTTACCCCCACCACCCCGACCAACCCCACGCACCCACTCCCCATCTTCCGAAAATCAGGATCTGAAAGTGTGTCTACACTGCTCAACCTTCCTACTATCACTATTAACCTACGATCAAAACATACATGTACATCCAACTCAACATTATCAATTTATATTTTATCAACGTTATTTTGCTTTGATCGAAACTACGTACATGTACACATGGACTTACATATCACCTACAGAAAACATTCACGTAAACACAGCAGTTAGGTGGCCTGATAGAACAGTGGCCCGCTTTCTCACCTCTCGGCCAGATTTACGGCCCTCTAGCGGGCTCTCCGCTGTTGCTGAGGTGAGGGCTGGTTTATGGACACCCACATCAACACTCAGTCACTCACGGCTATTCTTGCACTTCTGCAGTTCATTGATCTATTTGTTTTCTTCTCCACAATGCCCCAGTGGAGCTTGGCGTTCGATCTATCACCATCAGTGCAAGATACATGGTGGGGTGGGGGCATGAGACCCACCCTTCTGTTTATCATAATTTCCTGGAATGGCTAGAATTTGTGTGTGGTGCATGCAACCTCTCTAAGATCCTGGATTTGCCACATGCATACCCTATCTTAAAAACGATTGTCCTCTTCACTTCAAAAAAATACGCGCTTGAATCATAAGCCCAAAGCTGACAGTCACGACAGTTCATCCCTGACTTTTACCGTTAATTTCACTTTATCTGTGCGGTAGAAGATGATAGATCTATACATAAATAAAAGGAAAAACCTGATTTTATATTTCCAAAATACGTATGTGCCAACTCAATGTATGAAACAAAGACTGTTACAATATTAGGCCTTATCATTTGGGGCTGTGTGATCATAGCTATAGCCCCTACATAAACACATAGAAACACTCTGTGCGTGGAAAGATGATGCTTCACTTCCACTGATTGATTTTTGTCCATCATAAACCAATAGCGTGCGAAATGTAGGTTATTCTTGAAGCTCCTTAAATTTCTAGTATTTTTAATTTAATATTTAACACTAGCGTCCTCATAAAACAGCACTCTCTATAAAGTCCCCACGTCTTGAAAAAAATGATATAAACATACGTCATAAATAGCACCCACAATCATGAATAAGCCATTTCATCCAAACTCGAGGAGCAAAAGTCTGGAATGTCGCCCATTGAAATCCCCTGAAATTATCCTTGACGATCAGCCCCCTGAGCATGGCTACATGTTTTACATTGTGAATCATAGCTCTATTTGGCGTAACTGTACGATGGCATGCACCAGGCGACCTGTAGTCTTTGTGTATGGCGGCTTTATGAGATAGGTGTCATGGCTTTGTCACTCCTCGCTGCTTTGGAACAAGTTATTCACCACCCGTGTGATGGGTGGGTGGGCGGATAAAGTGCATGACAGAGTTACCGCTTTCGTTTTATGTTAAAGCTTACATATGCCTGAGTTAGATTCAGATTTTGCAGGAGACGGTAGCCGTATGATCCTTTGTGTTTTAACCGTATTTATAATAATATAAGTAAAATGATACTAATCCCTAACATTTTTATACGTGTAAACGTCAAGCCTATTAGTATGAAGTAGTATTTTCACTTTTTTCCTGACATGGGGCTGATTCAGGAAGGGCCAAATCTTTCCCATTTTAACCATTTCAAAAATATGGTTTTAGAAGGGTGGGGGTGGGGCATTCAGTGAGTGTTACGCTTAGGCCACAATCGGCAGTGTAGACATTATGACAGTGCATCTTGCCGTGTTTGCTAGACTACGGCATGGAATAAAGTATACGGCTTGAGGCACTGACTCAGCACTGGCTCCGTACAGGTTACGATCAGGCAGCAGTTTAATTCGCCATAGATAAAGTTTAACAAATCAAACTTTCTCTACAATCTTCATACTCCCGAAAAACGTACGTTCACTACCTTTCATTTTCACAGCACACGAAAAGCTTTGATCTCTCGGAGTTTTTTTTAAAGTAACAGTCAACAGAGACAGTAGGGAGACAGTAAGGCCTGCTGCGCGCTATAGGCTCAACCAAAAACAATCTACAAAAGCGACACACACCGTGCAGTCAAACAGCAACCCTGACAGAGCGCAAACAAAGAGGCTCGACGCTCATCAAATATTGATGGAGACCTGGCGCGTTTTGGCTCTTAAGTCGCCATCAATCGCCTGGTGGAGACACGTTGTCACCTTTGTCATTTTGTATGCTTTGTTGGCGATGTTATATGGGTCATATGGGTTAATTAATGTATAGGTATACCGGCTATGTGCATGTAATGGGTAATGCAGTTTGCACAGTTTTTTGTCGCTGTGTTGTTAACAACGTAGATATCCCACTGAACGTTTTATCAATATGTTTTTGTGAATATGTTATTGTGCACAAGTGCCGTGTAATACTATATGATCTAGGCAGATGGTTAGGATAGATGCCGGTTTTTTTATGAAATCACGTAAGTGCGTATGAAAAATTCTGCCTTTTTCATATGATGGTAGAGTGCACAACGAGCTGTCCTCGTGACAACATTACATGGTCATGAGTTTGAGTACATATATGGACTAAATGTGAGCGTTGAGCAGCTTTATCCCTGAGGACCGTGAATGCGAAAGTTAATTTCTTGTAAAGATCATGATAAATCCAGAGTTGTTTTAGTATATTGTGTATATACTATAATATATTGTATATAATATCATTATGTTAAGTACCCTAGAAATAGAAAATAAATAGAATTATGTTGGTCTACTATGCACTCTAACCATATAAAATTGAATAGATATTGAACACAATATCGTGCACAATAAGTACAATATTGGATAAACAAAATAATGGGTGGAGAATAGAACACCCCACCCTCATGTGCAACTCACCCCCACACAACTGGACTGTCATTACCACACGTTTATTAGGCTTTGAGCATGGGGGTCACCTATGAGCATGCACGGAATGACCGTACATAATATCTTCCCACTCAGCCCCACAACCCACCCCAAACCTCCACGCCATATAGAATCTGCACATAGCCTGCCACCAGTTACACAAGGAGCAGACAAGCCTGACATTGGAAACCAAAACACTCATTACATATTAGTCTTTGTCAATTAGCGAGGTTAAGGACTATGATTGGACTTAGAATTTCCGCATTGTATCTGATAATAGAGTGCATAGTTGACCAAAAACGATTTTTAATAGTGGTTAAGGGAAACTTACTCTTATTTTAGGGTATTTTAGGGTATGTAAACATCATGGTATTGTGTACAATCTTTATGTAGGGCACCCTATATCTATGATATTTGATGCTGTGTGCTGACAAATAGCAATATTTAGACATGAGTCGAGTTTCATCTCATTTTGTTCCTACTTGATGAAAGATATATTTATCTAAAACAATGGTGTTTCTTTCATAATTGACCAAAAAACAATTTTCACACTTGAGTCCAACGGCAGTCCTTGAATATAGACAGAATCATGTTTCCCCACCATCTGTATCTAACCTCATCCCCTGCAATGCAGTAACCGCTGGTGGATGAGACAAAGGCAGAACCATGGGGCACAGGACCATGAGCCCCGACCCCCTCCTTTATCCATCAAAATATTTCATTTTCACATGCTTTTTGGTATGTCCGCAATCAAAAACGCGTACAAAATCCATGAGATCTCTTAATTGCACCCCCCCACGTTTTCCAACAACCTGGATCTGCCAATGCCTATGAGACTGGGGTACCAACTGTCTGCCAACTGATCCCTCCATTCACTTATTGGCGCCACTTGTAAGAGTTTACCAGACATCGCGTCTGCTGCACAATAAAACATCTGTTTATCGTGACTACTCAATACCAGTCTCGTCTGCTGTCGGATTGCCTTTAAACCTAAATGTATAAACTATTGCTGCCACCCCCCCAGTAGATGCAGATTTCCAGAAAATGGATTTGATAGGGGTTGGGACTAGAGGATTTGATGAACTGTTTTTATTTCGTTTGTTTTTTTTGTTCAATGCAGTCGGCTCATCGGGATTTATTAGATATGAACAGGTCAACTATTCATGTAAATATAAAAAATGGGTACTAAATTACGTTTTGTTTGAAAATATGTGGTAGATGTGAATTAATTGAATTCTTGATATTGAAACAGTTGATGAATGCAAAGATCAATGACAAAATATTTTCTAATTTGCATTTATTAAGCTTCAAAAACGCAATATATAAATTGAAGCGGCAAAACATAACAATAACTAATTCCATTATTTAGCATAATGGTTCCAATTCGTTTGTCCAAGGATTCTCATTACATCAAGCAATGGTAAGGTCGTCATCTTGTTAGTGCAAACACAAAAAAATTGTGCCTATGTCACATTTCATTACATTCATGTTACCATTCCCGATTCCCCATTATACGTTATAGAAAACAGCATGAAAGATAATCATTTGGCATTGTATCCGGTGTTCCATTCATTTTTAAAAGGAAAAATTACCATACCCGGAAGTTGTAATATTTTTCGGTCAAATACAATTTATTGTTAATTCTCTCCTTGTTGATGATATTTTTGTATGGATGGTACATTTATATCACAATTAAACATTGTTATTGAATTTCAATAAAACATATCTTTATACATGATTGTCTTTCATTCTATCAGCATAAACTATACATATTATAGGCATAAATATACAATTTCATGAATAAAATATATAGGTAATATTGTAAAATGCATATTGATTATAAAAGGTGATTGGTGCATCACTCAAAATACAATGATCAACCGTCAAGATTAACTCATCATTGCACATGTCAATACCAAAAACCTTTTTATACAAATACTGCTAGATAGATTACAAATACATGTATATGTTATTATACTGTGAGTAAATAGAGTTCATAATATATCACTAATAGAGACTATGGATTATTGGCAAATAATATAGAATCACCAATATTAACACTTTGATGCATTTGAAAGTACCAATATTAACACTTTGATGCATTTGGGTCATCATGTACTATTATCATGTACTATTATGATGTAAAAGTCAATATGGCTGCTGTACTTGTTGAGGAGTATGTTTTACAGGGAGATCAGCCGACCCAAATCATCTGCAAATAGAGGATATATAGTATATTAGTAAAATGCAATATAATCTAAAGGCCACTTGTTGCAGTCACAAATGGTGGGGCGTATACCCACCTTTTCTACCAAAATTGATCATGTTTTAAAGGGTTTTTTGGCATATTTGATATTGATCGTGAATACGAAACCCCGAGATTCTTAATAGGGGGGTATATAGCCTTGTTGAAAATAAATTCACCAACATATTTTTCCTAAATCACCAGTCACCAATACATTTCATTGAAATGAAATGAAAATTGAATAGGTTTCATCACATTTCACACTTTAAAAATTCAGGCAATTCCCAATTCACGCTCAAGATTTAGGGCAAATCACCAATCACATTTTTCATGTATGACCCGCTCTCTTAAGTGTGCTTTTCCCAAAACACAGATCAGCTAGTATCATAAAAAGTCTTCGTCGGGTTGTATGGATCAACTAGAGATGGTTACAATATCAGGCAAAATTTGGCTTTAACATTCCATCAGCCGGTCAGGAATATTGAACCCCGGTCAGTTCTGGTATTGCAGCCATTGAAATTTTTGGCACATCCAGGATTCTGGAAAATGGTGCAGGGAAGGTGGGGGCAAACTTTTTCGGGATACCATGTGCTTCGTACACACGATCGACTGTGGACATGCCAAAAGCCACATGGAACTGAAATGATATGGTGTGAAGGGGGTGGGGGGGCAGCCACATGCACCTCCCCGGACCTGCCTATGTGATTAGTAAATCGTCTCACTACATACATTATATATGTTTTGAAAGGTAGTATCATACTCAATCTCCATTTTTATTGTACAGCAAACATTAACATATTAACAATCGTGATTTTATGACTACGGCTTATAACCAGAATTCCATTATTGTGAATGACTGCTGATGCAGCAATTCAGACAATCAAATATTTGCTAAGAAAATGGAGTAAATTTCCTAACATTTGATCTAAGTTCTTTTGCGAGCAGTTATCAAATTACTAGTATTTCACTGCAGCCTCAATTAACTCAAATGAGCGGACAAAGTACAATATACTGAATTTTACATGCCATCTTGATTGAATAACGCATGAATTAAATGGAACTGTGTAATTATTATTTACAGTGGTGGGTCCTGGTTCAGATTTTCAGACCAGCCAAGTTCTTTTCCACTTTATGATGCAAGTGCCCTTGAAGTGTGGCACCCCAAAAAAAACCCCAAACCAATGCTGGATCTACTGCTACATTGCAACATAAAGAGTGTTACTAAAACCTTGAATGAAAGAGCCAATATGGATTATAAGATATTGCTATTCTAATCTGTTTTGACATTTCTATATATGTGTATGAGTTTGAACCTGTTGCAATAATGCTACTCAGCTATAATCTTGAATTATGATCACTGCTATGACAGTTCTATTTGTTTTAGTGAGATAAAAGATATACAATATTTTAACAGACCATTTACGTCATAAGAGAGTGACCAGCACTTACCGTGACCGTTAAGCTGCCCCACAGGAGTGACATTCGCAGCGGTCAAAGTTGTTGACGTACGCCTCTCGGGACTGCCCATCCTCACACTCCAGGGTCACCTAGAATATACAGGGTGTATCATAAAGTAAAAATATCACAGTCTTTATCATGTAACTATCAGCAGTGTTTAATGCAACCTGTATGTCTTTAACATGTATATAGGTAGCGTTCAGTAAAATATGACCATATGGACACTTCAATATTAGGGACACTTCATACCTTAGTATATATTTTTGATTTAGCCCTTGGATATATAGTTCTGTTCTAAAATGTATCACAAGTAGGGAAATGTTTCGAGGACGCTATGATAAAGACATGACAGTAGTCCATAAAAATGTTGATCACTTATTTGAGATTATAATATGTGCATAGCTATGTGTTTATTTTTCAGGTTATATCATCAATAGCCGGAAGTTATGTGACTAATGGCTTTTGGTTAGACGTTGAAGTCAAGTAAAAGGTTTGATGTCTACTAAATTATTCTCTATGGTTAAACTTTTTTACCACAAATGGTGGGTACGTTATGCTCTCAGGACAGTGGTTCTTGAGAATGAAGAATTGCAAATTATTCACAGAATTTGACTGTAGACTCTTGTAACCATGTTTGCCTCATTTTGACTTACATCATACGAGGCAAAAAATTGTGTTTTTGTAGTTTTTTAATGCTAATTTCATCATAGGTTTTTCACAACTTTAGATATGACAATTAAAAGTTTGAGACACCCACATGACCATCAAATAACCCAGAATTAAGCCTATTCCATTGTAAGGACAATGTATCATATGTGTGGGAATCTCTTTCATGCTGCATGAATAATTCAATGATTCAATATCAACATAATTTTCCAAAACTTTTTAATTGAATATTGAATCCGCAATATTAGAAAATGGGTCATATATAAGTCCAATAAGAAATAGCCAACTAACACATCAAAAGGAAGTGAGTGCATGATAAATAAGATTCCCAAGCCCTCTGATTCTTACATAGCGCATTTTTTTTTATAATACTATAGTGCATTAGAACCGATGCTTTTTTGTTACTAAGAGCTAATTGTGTACAGTAGAACCTCTGTATTCGGACATACGTTTGGGACCAGTGGTTGGTGGTCTCAATAGAGAGGTCCATTTTGATAGCTTAATGAAGGTTTGTGACCGAGAAAAGTTGTCTTATTATAGAGGTGGCCTCAATAGAGAGGGCTGCCCCCGCTCCTGGACCTACCTGCCTGTGACTTTCAATTATAGAGATGTTCTCAATAGTTAGGTGGTCTCAATTGGAGGTTCTACTGTACACATAAGCCAAAAGTTATAAGCCAGCCCCTACCATGAGCCGGGGCCTGTAGTCCTGGGCGGTGCAGCACTTGCAGTTCTTGATTGACAGGTTGACGTCCTGTCCGTCAAAGTTGACGTGGATGCCGCTGAAGTCCTGGCTGGGACACGCTCCCTCGCCTGAAAGTGAGCAACGTGATCAGCGTTGGCAGATCCAGGGGTGGCAGGGAGCATGCACGCACCCTTTTTTTTATCCACCGAAATGTTTATTCTTCATGTTGTTTTTTTGCATGTCTGCCACAAATATACCGTATGTGATAAAAAAAAGTTCAGCAACCCCCCAAAAGGAATCAGGAAATTTGGACACCCCCCCCCCCCCCCCAACACGATATCATTATTCATGATTGTTCCATTCCCTATGGCCTACTACTAGTTTGTGTAGAGCGAGGCACTTACATATGCATGTTACGGACGCATCTCACTTACATACTATTTTCTAAAGGGTTCAAAGTGCATAGTGTCATATACCATGTATGTTTTGACCCACAGTGTACAAGTTCACAT
This sequence comes from Streblospio benedicti, assembly GCA_019095985.1. Lineage (NCBI taxonomy): Eukaryota > Metazoa > Annelida > Polychaeta > Spionida > Spionidae > Streblospio > Streblospio benedicti. The sequence continues at coordinate 15,070,708 of CM032667.1, read as the reverse complement.
ACATGTTCAGTGAAAACTGCTATTTCTATGGTGTAACCAATAGAGAGACAGACTATAGCATGTGTGGGGGCTGCAGTAGGTGGTGGTGACAGGAGCGGGCGACAATGCACACTGTGTTGTTCACCTTCACGGAGATCACGGGAAAACTCGTACATTGTGCAGGGGCTGCAAACAGGGAATCGTACAGAATGTAAATGGGGCTTCAAATGGGAAAACTGGTATGTTGTGAATGGGGAAATGGGAAATCCGCATAAAATGTATGGGGAAGCTGGTGTACTGTGAATGGGAGTAAAAAATGGAATGTAAATGGGATTTCAAGTAGTGAAGATGGTATCTTATAATGAATGGGGATGCAAATGGGGAAGCTGGTATTTTGTGAATAGGGCTAGAAATGGGGAGAGAATGAAGTCATTACATCATGGATTGAGTCAAAATGTGTAAAATTATTATATTGTGACTGAGGCTCAACATGGGGAAATTACTAAATTGAAAATGAGTTGAAAGGTGAATATCACTATATCACCGATAGTACTGAAAAGGTGGTCTTTGTCATTATTATCACCGATGAATATACCATTGGCACATTGTCATTTTAGGTGTACCTTGAAATGGGGAAATTATTGCATTACATTACAGATTGAGTCAAAATGTGTAAAATTATAAGATTGTGAATGAGGCTCGAAAGGGGAAATTGCAAGCATGCAAATGAGCTGTACTCACGTGGTGGCACAGCGGCAGCAGTCATACCCTTCAGGCTCGCGCACGAAACCCTGTGGCAAAGGGGCAGAAATACAGAAAGGACATTAAACATAATGTAAAACTAGAATATTTTTACGGTTATTGAAAACACAGTGAATTATTTATGAACTCATTTTGGTCCATTGAACTCAAAACAATTGGACTGGAAACATTTAGCGGGTCCAAATTTTTAAAAAATTGAGAGAGCAGCTAGGGTATTACTTGAATTTGTATCCATGAAAGTTCTCAAACATGCCATAAGCCCCAAGAAATGATGATTTTTTTTTTTTTTTTTTTTCAGGAAAGGGGTCAAACATATCCTCCCTGGAAGTGCCGAGGCTGTCAAATTGTGTAATGGCCTCCTCCTCACATGGTGGACACGTGTTGATTTCCTGGCGACACATGGTGGCCATCTGGCCCCGTTCTCATCGCAGTAGCTGCAACAATGGTACATGAAAATGTATATGTCATGCATGATATGAAGTCAGCAAACCAATAGAGCTATATTTCAATGTATTTACATACTGTTGTATATCTATAGATTGTAAGTCTCTAATATAGGATTCCTAGATTTACTAGTCTTTCTTTTAAATCCCACCTAACGTAACCTTGCCAAATTTTCTCATACGGTGAGCCTACTTTGTTTAACTCACCAAACTTCCTCAGATGGTTGGTGAAACTCATCAAACTACCTTCTATGTATGTGAAACTAACCAAACTTCCTCCCATGGTCTCTGAAACTCACCAAATGTACTCACATGGTTTGTAAACTTCACCAAACTAATTCCTCACATCGAGTGTTATAGTCACCAAACCTCCACCCATGGTTTGTGAAAATCACCAAACCCCTTCCATGGTTTATGAAACATATATTACAGGACTTCCTCCCATGAAATATGAAACTCACAATGTCATTTAGGGTGTCCAGAAAATTGGCTTTTTCATCTTACAGCTTAGCACATTCGGGTTTCCCTTAGGTTGGTGGCCAATAACAACATGGCAAAATTTCAGATTCCTGAATTTATGTCTTCATTTGTGCAAATCTAGGTCCTTGTATGATGCACCTAATATATAAAACTCACCAAACTTACTCCCATCAATGCAAAACTCACCAGACCTCTTCACATAACACACCGATCTCGAGCGACTCACCAGACCTCCTCGCAGGGCGCTCCGTGGTTGGGGATGACCTGGGAGAAGTTGTAGGCGACGCCGTCGATGAGGCAGGCGTTGCAGGAGTCGCGGCCCAGGTTACATGGCTCCGCGTCCGAGCTCGTGGCGTTCTCACAGTCGGAGTCGGAGTCGCTGTACGCGTACCTGCAAGCATACACACAAACGAATTGTAGATGTAAAATGCAAATGTCTACGTTAATAGTCTACTATCTGAGGGCTGTACTACTCAATCATTTACACCAGCCATTGTCGCCTTTGACACTCAACGTTTTACCTTCCTCAACTGCCTGGGGAGCATACAACACTGGCTGCATACATCATTTGCTGCTGTACCGCACACGTGCTAATTACTCGCCTGACCTGTACCTATTTTACGTGTAGGTATCTACATGGAGCAGTGTGCAACGTGTTAGGGGAAAGCTTTCTCAACACCCACCACCAGACCGGTAATCAAACCCATGACCTTCTGGTCATGAGTCAAACTCCCTATCCATTCCTCCACGGAAGCACATAGTAGTCTGAAAACTAGTCTTAACACAAAAAGCTAGCTTTTAAAGCACTGGCGACGGGTTTGACTGGCCCAAGTAAAAATGGAAAGTCATTTTTTGACTGTGCATAGTATGTTGATTATGTGACAGCTAAAAGAATAGATTTGTATGTCTGCATTCAAAATGACTCCTGCCTTATCCCAAAAAAGTATGATTTAGTCATGTTTTAACCTGATGTATACCAGTAAGCAAGCATAAGAAAACTTCATAATGATGACTGCAATACAAAGTCTTCTTTCAGGGCACCCCAGCACATTTTAAAAGCTAACAACAGGCCGGTGTATCATTTAGTAGTGATTTCTTGGCCTGGCCTGTGTATTGAGTAATCACACACATGTGCCATCTTGAAACCAGAGAGAGGCTCACCACCATGTGACAACTAAAAAGACAACAAACCATGCACAATATGCTTTTTCCACTCCCGCTTTTAATATCATTTTCATGCTAATTGTTACCGTTTTAGTAAGTAATGCAGACAGAGCTTCGGAGACATGTACTGACATGGAACGAAATGAGCATGAATATAGTTTGACCAAAGCTATTGGTTGCTCACTGGTATCGGTGCCTGACGCCCTGCATGTCGGACGAGCACTCTCCCCACTCCGTCCACTCGGACCAGACGCAGCCTGGAAACAACAGACGGATCAAAGTAAGTTCAATAGAGGTACAGTAGAGCATTGTTATGCGGGTACTGTTATAATTAAAAAAATATATATTGTTATATTTTGGTTGGGTCGAATTCCCATCAACTAAAATGTGAACACGTATTAGTTGGTTATCTCGAATATTTAATGTCTTCCCATCACAACAGAACAGCAGGCATCAAAATAGGTAGAGTAGAGCCTTGTTGTGTGGCTATTGTTATAAATCAAGAATTTATTGTTATCTATTACTCTATTATCTCCAATATCTAATGTTTTCCCATCACATTTGAGATGGTGAGTCCCTATGTACATACAGTAGAACCACCAAATCCAACCAACGTTCCATTGAGACAGACCAAAGGCACCTGCATCAGTGGATGTGATCTTATGAATTATGTCTTTCAAATGGGGCTGAATATTTGAATGACTCTTTTTAACAAAATCTACATTCTGTGTAGGATGAGCGCTATGTCCACTGATGCCCTTGAAACAGACTCCATTATATGAGGTTTCAAACCCTCATGAAGTAACCTTCGTGCACCCTCATAAAGACACCAATTCATTATTGCGATTACTTGTGGCCAGTTCCCCGGGAGGTCTTAGGCAAGTTCAAACCTTTCTGGATTGAAATGCAATATATTTGCAAACAATGGTCATAATTTACAGGTAGTCTCCAGGATGCATAGTACTGTGGGGTAGTCAAAATGTTCATATGTTGCATGGTTAAGAACTTAAGATAAACAAACTCACCACTGCATGTTTTATTTTCAATGACCATGCCGTTTTCGCAAGTGCTGAAAATAGAGTAGTAATGCTACATGTATGTGCAAAAGGTTTACATTTAAATGATCATGCATATATGTGCAATTTTCCCTACTTTACTTGTTAGTTATATTCCTCTCTAATTTATTGCCACAAATGTAAATACATGTAGATACAGAATTATAGAGATGTCTGACATTTTCAAACAAATGTAGGCGGGGCAGGGAACCTGAACATCCTAGTTTTATGGTCTCATGTTTTTAACCTACACCCCCTGGGCCAATATGAAACAAATAAATTGTAATGCTCTACGCATCTGTTATAGGCAGCTCCAGGGGAGCACAGGGCATCCTAACCACCTTTTCCCAACCAAAATATTTAATATTACAAACCTGTCATCGATTGTGCATACAAACCCCAGGTGTTCTGTCTGAAATAGCTTCAGATCCTGGCTTCAGACACAATGAACAAATGTCAATGAACTTAATGTCACAAATTTCTTGGGGGAGCATGCCCCATAACACTGTTAGAAAAGATGCCTACGTACGGCGTTTGCCGGCGTTATTGCCCAACATATTTTGCCTCCTAATGTTTTCAAAAGCTACAGCCCTGCCTTAAATGCCCCTGCCCCCACTGGTAATGACTCACTCTGAGGTGCAGCCATAAACCCACCAAGATTTTTAAATTTCATATTTTTTATTACATCCCATAAACCCCCCTACAAAACCCAAGAGATTCCTTAAATTAACCTGTCCCCCTGGACCTGCAGTTACGCATTGATCCACTAAAACATCTAATTTCCATGAGATCCCTTTATGCCCCCCATAAACCCTCTGCCCCCCTGGTACTCACTATGGTCACCATGTGGCTGTGGCGCCCTGACTGCCTCGCTGTAGCAGCCGCTCTCCTGACGGCACACACACACCCGCATGGTTCAGCTGGTACCCAGGCACACACCTACAGCAGGAGGACATTGTGCTGAAATCTCAATGTTTTTAAATATTATATGCAGTAGAATGTCGTAATTTTGATCTTAGCTGGTACCCAGGCACGCACCTACAGCAGGAGGACATTGTGCTGAAATCTCAATGTTTTTAAATATTATATGCAGTAGAATGTCGTAATTTTGATCTTAGCTGGTACCCTGGCCGGCACCTACACTACAGCAGTGAATGAGTGCATTGTGTTCAAATTTCAATGTTATCAACCCAGTATACCTGCTGTCCTCACCACGCACCTGCACGTGTCATTTACACCATGCACCTGCCGTTTACACCACACGTCTGCACGTGTCATTTACACCATGCACCTGCACCTGTCGTTTCCACCACGCACCTGCACGTGTTGTCGGGGTCGCACGCCTCGTCGGCCTCACTGAGGATGTCCTGGTTGACGCGGTCCCAGCACGTGATATGCAGCTGTTCACAGCCCAGCTTCCGGTTCACTCCGCAAACCGTGTCTACAACAGCCGCACCGCACAGGGTCACAAACTGACGTGTTGCCATGGTGTCTCAGTATTTACACACATTTGCTGAAAATACTCAATTCTGATTGTTGGAAATTTGATTTCACACTGTGTCTACAACATGCGGACGGACTGCATAGGCTAACGAACTGGTGTGTCACTGTGATATTCTCCGATGTTTGTTGAAAACACTCAATTCCAATTGGCTTTGAGGGAAAATTTGATTTCACACTGATGGGCTGAGAGACGATTTGATATTGTACAGTAGAAAGTTTTTTCTAGGTTACACGTTGGACGAAGATAGAGGGAAAATTCACTGTCCACTCTAGTATTACTGCACACAGCTCCAATGAGCAAAGTTTCCCCTCAACTCACCGGTTGAGCACGGCTGCGGAAGATTTGATATTCTACACTAGAAAGTTTAAAACCTCCTAACTGACCACCCACTCACCGGTCGAGCACGGCTGGCTGCCGCACTCCTCCACCTCCAGCCCGCTGCCCACGCACGTGCGTGTGACGGGCGGGTCCGCGCCGCACGCACGCACGCGCCGCCGGTAGCCGCCGCCGCACGTGCCGCTGCACTCGGTCCACGCGCCCCACGACGTCCACTCCCCGTGGTCAGCTGCCTCTGGGAGGGGGGAAAAGCACGGTGTCAGACGATGCAAACTCGAGTCTTTGTTAGATACGTCAACATCAAACTTTTTTTTTTTTTTTTTGGGCGGTGGGTGGATTGGGGGAGTTGTACGGGTTCAAGAAATCACACATCCCACATGCTAATATTTTTGGCCTTATGTTCCACATTCCACCAATTTCAGGCGTTTTTTTCCCCACATAAATGCCACATCCCTCTTTTTTCATTTTTCCCACATCCCTATTTTGTTTTGACTTTTCCCCCCACATTCCACTTCCTTTAAAACCCGCCCCTATTTCTCTCACTCATAAACATTTTCACCACACTGTTCCCATCCCTCCGTTTGTAATATCAAGCATACACGGAGATAAAATAAGATGGATACTGTGCAGCATTTATGAATGGGGGTAGAATAGTGCACACCGATCCCGCAAGTTTTATGTTTATACAATCGTAGCTCAGCTGTTAATGAACCAACAATAGCGGTTGAGGTGTCAACATAAAGCTAATTACTTACATTTCCGTAGGATGAACACAATCTTTATGATTAATTAGAATTACATGATCCTTGGAGCATTTTGTTTTGCACAGCCACACAGTCTGTGACGATAATATGCTATTTGAACACGTTTGCATCACGTTTATTTACATGTATACACTTTTTTTTCAACCAACTTTTGAGCTTGTTTTAAGCATACCTATGATAGCTTTCAATCCTCTCGGATCTTCGTCAGTGTGCCGTCTATTCTAAAAAACTAAAAACTCGCTTCGATCAGCACAGAAGACCTAGTAGTACATCTTCACATGTCTCACTCCACCTGTACCAACCGGATAGAAAAAGCCACCACATAAGCCTGGACAATGTCAAAATCCTCGACCGGGACTAGAACACCTTCGAGAGGAAGATCCGAGAGGCAGCTCACATCCGACGCCTGAAGCCCCATCTAAACAAGAAAATGGGGGCCCTTGACTTACCCACCATCTACAACAACATCCTGGACGCCAATGTCGTCACACCACGAGATTCTCGTGATGAATAGGCGGCAGACTGACGAAGATCCGAGAGGATTGAAAGCTATCATAGGTATGCTTAAAACAAGCTCAAAAGTTGGTTGAAAAAAAAGTGTATATATGATTACAAACTTGAGCAGATGAGTATTCAACATATGTTTTTTACATTATATTTTACTAGATCTAGAACTTTGCTTTTTACACTTTGACACTGTGAATATACCCTATCTCTTTCTCAAGTGTCAGCAAAAATCCAGGGCCATCCATTCTCACTAATTTTCTAACCATTCTCATTTCACAATTTCTAAATTTTTCAATTTCTCACTATTGTCAAATGAAATTGACCCCTGTTCTCATTTCTCATAAAAAATCAAGGGCCATTCTCTCATATTTCCCCCTCATAAAACATATAGGGGAGGCAAATCACGTGACCTATGCACTCTCGGTTCGCACTTTTCAATAGTGATAACGCCATTACCAGTGCATATCCTGCCGATTAGAATAGTCATATGTTGCTTAAATTACAATCTAGTTTGTTTCACATAGTTTGTTCCACACATAGGGCAGGAATTAGCCAAATAGAAATAATTTACAGTATTCCCAAAAATAGTGTGTTTCTGAGCAATATCTGTAAACGCGCCATAAATACAATACATGTATCTTGGAAGATGGAACGTGCAACGTAAAACAGAGAGTGATAACGTACACTTGCATACGAATTACGTATTGAGGAGCACGATAACGATAACGTAAGCAGTTAGAACAAGGACTGCATAAAATTGAAAAAGTCGTGTTTAAATAAACATTCTATCTAGTGTTTAACGTATACGGTATGATTATAATGGCATGCTTGATTTTCTATAACCTGTGTTCAATTTCCTTGTACCTCACATCTGAGTAAAAATGTCAGACCTTTATAAACCGCGTAGAAATGTGCAAGGACCTTCGAAAACGTAAGTGCACATTTTTATCTTTTATCCATGTCATCATGAACTACTAGGACTGGGTGCCGTCCTCGCAGGATACCCCTGCATACCGCAACATGTCTTTGTTCTTTCTCTATATAGAGTACGGTCAGCGCATAGTTCTGTTAATTTTGTGATGCTGTTTATGTCTTTGATGGTATATAAATATCTATTTTAAGTTCGTTGAAATATTTTTGCATCATAGCAAGCCATGTTGTTTTTGGTCTTCCCCTTTTATTCTTTCTCAGTTTGATGGCTTCATTGAAGGCTATTCTAACTGGTGTTTCTACCGGTAATTGCATTAGATGCCCAAACCATGACATTGTTTGTATTGTTTGTATTGTTTTACTTCGTTTGTTTTGGTTGACGATTTCATAAATGGCATCATTTTTGATAATATTTGAGTATGTGATTTCTATGGCATATCTGAGTAAGCGTCTGTGGAAGGCATCTAGTTTATCACACGGGGTTTCTGTAGTGTCTGATCATTTTGGTCTATAGATCTACCAGACATTAGATAGATTACATCTATAGAGTCTATAGATCTCTCTATCGTATTGAACTACTCAAAATCTATGAACAAACCTGGATTACATGACGCTCATTTGGTGTCTGAAGGTACTCTAAACATATTCAAAATATTCCAAATATAGATTTTATTTCTATCAGTCATTTATACCACCCCTTTATGTTTTAAGTAAGGAGTTCAGGTTTAACAGAAATAAGCAGACTGGTCAGTTTTTTTTAAATATCATCAGGCCACAGGGCCATTATTTATGTCAAACCCTACTCTTCCAACATATATCTACCAAGGTCCAACTGACCCCTTCTCCCTCTCGGCCAATGGCACCCCCACATTAACCTCGCCCTAAGCCTTCCCCTACCTTCCCATGGTTCCTGCCTACCCACACCCGCGAATGAAGTCACTTCCAGCAGAAACTATATTACTATTGCAACATCTGTCTGAAGAAAACACCTGGAACCACATTTTTTTTTCTCAATTAGAAAAAGAAATCACAATACCCACCCTAGGCATTCTCACCTTGCCAGAGCTGGGTGCTGCACCACCCCCACCCTCGAACAACCACCACCAAAGCTCACCCCTTACACACTCAGTCCCCGAATACACCCACCCACCCCCACCCCCTTAGCATGCTTACCCTGACACAGCTGGGTGCTGCACCCCTACCCCCACCCCCAACACTCACCCCCTAGCCCCCCCCTTACCTATGCTTGGTCCCTGCCTACCCACTTCCACCCCCATCACCACCCTCGGCGTGCCTCCCTGCCAGAACTGCCCTTTACCTACTCTTGGTCCCCTGCCTACCCCCCCCCCCACAGACACACAACTCACCCTGACACAGCTGTGTGCTGCAGTCCCTGTTCTCCACGAGTGGCACGCAGGGACACAGGCTGCCTGCGCGCGTGCCCGGCCAGTACGAGCGCACGCGCTGCTGACTGCCCACGCCGCACGTGCGGCTGCACTCGCTCCAGTCTGACCATGGCCGCAGCTCACAGTCTACAGCAATTACATTTGATATTACAGCCTGCTTTACACATAGGCGAATTCCAATCGTTTTGATAGACATACATCTATCTTCTGCTGCTACAGTTCCGCCGCTTCAGTAGCTGAAGCAAAAGCCTTGTATTCACTTCGTTTGTAACTATGTATGTTTGTCTCTGGACAAGCTAGAGGGTGTACCGATGAACCGTTTTCGTTCAAACTTTACGCAACTATGAGGTTTGAGGCGACACCAAATTGATTCGATTTTGGGCAATCTGCCAATTAAGCTGTGCTTTCCACAGGGCAATTATGGTTCATTTAAAACATTCTTATTACTATTGAATGCACAATTACAGATCAATATTCTATCAGCTGCAAAATAGACTGCTTGGTGTTGTTTGCTATTTACTGCTATGAGATCAATAATAGCATGATGACGCCAATATATAGACAGTGGCATATTATTTGTGGCTGATAGAATACCCAGTATATTGTAATTGTGTACTTTTAGTCATGATTTACAAAACATTTTAGTAAACAATTTTACTGTCCATAAGTCAACTTTGTTCTAGCGAGTATACATTGCTTCAGAATATATCTTAATTGCCCATATTAAAGTCAACGTTGTTCTAGTGACGCTGTGTTCTTTCAACAGTTTTGATCTAGTTTTTACTTGTAAATAAATACTTTACCATAAGAGTACTTTAACAACAGCATTAATATGTCTATTAATGCTATTATTAAAGTACACTATTGATGATGGTATATTCGTGTATATATTTATAAGCCATTTCCAACGCTAACGCAAACAGTGCATAGATAAAAGTACATACCCCCTGTTAGTGGTTTGTCTACACACAAAACATGGGTCGTAACGTAACGTCAAGAGATATAATAAATCAGTTCGCCATGTTATAATACACTATGAACGGTAGGACTGCAACGATACACCGATGCATCGCTGATTTACGATTTATTTACTCACGATTAAAGTATCGATATGATAGTCTACATCGCGATACTTTCACGATATAACTGTTAAATGAATTTATATGAAAAATATTGCATAATTCATGAATTCAAGGAAAATCTTTGTCTTTTCCCATGAGTATGGTCTCCGCCATCTTTACTGTATTGCGAACAGCGTTACTAACAAAATGATGTCAATTGAATGGCGAACGGCGCTCCGCTATTTCAGTATAGATTTCTTGCGCTACTAGTCGTAACGTAGGCCCTACAGCGTGTACAGACTGTGGTGTGTTTTGACGTGTTTTTTGTTATCGTGATGTGTATCGTATCGCCAACAAAGTATCGTGATGTGTATTGTATCGTTGCTCAAGCGTATCGTTACAGGCCTAATGAACGGGTAAGTAGTTGAGGTCAGTTAATCTTCCCATGAACCTTTGTGGGTCCCCAACTACTGGGTTGTGCTGCATACGTACCATACGGAGACGTGGGTGGTGGGGTAACAGTGGATTCAGTCCCATTGGCAGGTGGTTCTACAAAGTCAAAACTTCATGTTTAGGACGCTCAAAGTGTTGCTAATGAAAATTGTTTTGTACGTCCTTAACTGTTAAACCAGCCTACAGTAGTCACAGGTATCAGATTTTGTTGACATCTGATACTCAGAGTGACAGTAGTGTACAGAAATGTTACCAAACCGGGACATATTCATTTCAAAATCACTTATTCTACTGATCATTACATTGAATTACTTAAAATTTGTTGAGTAAGGTTTATAGCATATTGGAAACCATGTATCATTTTTGAGTTCTTTCTTTATAAAATAAGCTAAATTCCAAAATTAAAACCATATAATTACTAAATATATATAAAAACTATTTATTGAACTGTCTTCGACTGTTGTCCTCATCAGAATACAATAAAAACATAAGTACTTAAAAGACACCTAACAGTTAACACATCTTAGAAAGGGGATTTTTTACTTTGCAGTACATGTATGTGACAGAATAATAATACTAAGAACAATACATTTACATAATAATGAAAGAAGAAAAAAAATACTACACAGGTGAAACAACCAGATCTCATAATATAATATAATATCATATAATAATATCATATAATAATAACGATAAAAATATGCTAAAGACATTATAGTAATTCATTAGTGAATGTTACTCTTCTGATGGCGGGCTGATAATGATCAAGTTTGCTGTTCATGGTTATATCTGCATCTAAGTTGTGTATTATTATGATATGATTTTAGTACTTTCATTCTAAATATATCATTTCCTATGGTTTCATGTGGGTGGTATTCATTTATATGTTTTCTGAAAGCATTGTTAAAATTGTTTTGTCTTATGGCTGCTTTGTGTTGTTTACCTCTAACAAAAAGAGATCTGCTAGTTTCACCTATGTGTTTGCTGACTATTCCTTGGTTCCTGCATACCTCACACTGTCCCATGTATACAACCCCTTCTCTATTGCAATCACCCTTTCCTCCATTCTGGTGCAAAAAGCATTCCTGTCTACCACATGTCTCATGCTCTTGAAGTTGTGGCAACATAGTTTGTAATTTTCTCCCAGCTCGCTCTATAACTTTAACCTTTATATAATCGGAATTTTCTTCAGCTATTTTCTTTATGGTTTGAGCGAGGATACTATCTAAATGTTAGTTGTCCAATTTTGTTATGATCCATGTGTTTCGCCAAACATGTAAACACTGTAAGGATATCCCAAACGTGTACACCATAGCTAACAATAGCCTATTTCAACCAGGCCATGTAATGAATACATCAACAGAGTCTGGTTGATTGAGACTAAGGAACAAAATATGTGTAACGTAATAGAATTTACGCGTCTGTAAACTCACTTACGCAGAACATACTGAATTACGTTATACGTTGTTTATCAACGTGTTTATCAACATGAGTATACTGACCGTGTACTGTCTTACAATGATACCCTGTTTTATGAAATGGATAACATGCTATATGGATACAATGGATATTGCATAGGTATGTATTGTGTAACGCTTAACATGCCAAGTGTAGTCTAAACGTTAATCAAAATGGCTACTGCATACCTTGTGTCGTGGCTGGGGCTGTTGTGAACGATGCAGACGTGTTCTGTGCCTGAGTGGTCCACGTTGGCCAAGAGCCCGTGTACATCACACACACTGCGAAAAAAATAACATCCATCCGTGTTCACAAATGTTTCAGTAAGTTCTGCTATAGCTGACTTTTGAAATATATATTTATGTTTATTTATAGTTGTAATATGTACTATTAACTGCTGACTACAGGGATTCCAAACTTCTCCTAGCAGTCCATAAACAGAGGTAGCAAAGATCAAAATTTTATAGCTTTGCAAGAAGCTTGAGCATAAGTCAACCCTTGCTAGTGTGGCATAGAGTCCATATTGATTTATGCTAATCTGAATCTGTGTTTGTAGTTTAAATATTAAAAAACGTGTATTGAATTTTGAAGGGGTATTTTTAATGATCTTTGCAGCAGAGTTAAGAACATTCTATTTTGTTATTTTTTATCCGTTACACGAGAAATCAAACCACTATCCCGGCTATAGACGTGGTCGCACTTAAGATATATCTGTTGAGGTTCCACTCTACTCATGTTAAGGAATAGGAATACTAACACAAGGAGAAAAATGCCAATTTGTCACTTATAATTATCTATTCCAACAGACAAAATGTCATACAAACCTGTAGTAAGCTCCTCAGTTGTCGACGTTACCACGGGTGCTGTTAACATATATATGATTTATGATTAACATGTATAACATGTACATGGTTATAAAAGTGTGTATTTGCCATGCATATATTGTGTGACAGGAAAAAAAGATTACAGTATGCCTCATTTCAAGCAGCATGGATAATTAAAATGTTATACGATGCAAACGTTTTAAGGTCAGGCAATCCCTGGGGGTGGAGGGTCTCTCCTCATAATTGGGTACGGGTGTGCCACTTCGAACATCGAAACAGTACCCATTGATATACTAATTTGGTATAAAAAGTGACCCATGTCTATACCTGGACACTGAAAATGTGTAACATGCCTAGCGCATTCCACTTTAAGAATCCAATGTCATATTTTTTAAAGAGTAATAGAACGGAGGTGAAGTAAAGTTGGATCAGAGAGGTGAACTCCAAATCATCAAGTCCAATCTTTGGGATGGTAATATAATTCGGAAGCAAAACAAATGAATTGAATTAAATTTCCCAATGGAAACAGGTTAGGTTCTGAAGAATCTATTTTGTTGGAGGCATAAAATATATTGAGGTCTT
>CM032667.1:15031376-15050648 GCA_019095985.1 Streblospio benedicti | reverse complement strand
CGAAAGTACCCCCCCTTGAAGGTTTCTTCCCCCCTGCCCTGCTCGTTGAATCGAGCGACCGCTGCTTGCTTTGCGACGCCACTCTTCCCCCAGCGCCCGCCCACCACGCTGATCCGATCGATGCACGTGATGGAGGTGTGTTAGTGCTGCAGCACCCGTGGACGGGGTACTCCGACGTGCTGGTGACAGTAGCCGCAGGAGGCTTCTTTCTGTGTTGGACTCAGTGTGGGGTCGGCGGGAGGGAGAAAAAGCCCCCTTCACTGACTTTGAAGAGGGCTCTGCATCAGCAATGTATGATCTTCTACAGATATGTAATGAGTTTGCATTAGATAATACAGTTGTTTTTACTAGTAAAAATCTAAGTATATGTGTTTTAAACCACCAAGTTCTCAAGTCCTTGAAGATACCCACTATGTATTTAGCTGGTGAAGCACTAAAGCTTGTGACAAGTATTAAATATTTAGAGTTATATTCTGAAAGTAATTCCTTAAAGAAAATAATGATATTATGTGTCACATAAAAAGCATTGTATACTAGAGGTAATATGATATTAACAAATTTAAAAAATGCCAAGATGATGTCAAAATATGTCTTTTCTGTTCATTCTTAAGCACTGCTTATTGTATTCAACTGTGGACCAACTACGATGTATCCTTCTTCTAAAAAAGCATGTGTTTCTTAATATAAGTTAGAAAAATTATTTAGCTTGTAACGTGGTATTAGCATATCTGCTTTTTATGTTGAAAATGGTATTAACTTTAAAACTTTGTACAGAAAATCACTTGTTAATTTTCAGATCGTATTTTTTAAATGTGATAATCTCTTGGTACAGAACATTGTATCCAGTGTTCATTTTTATATTTGACTCTAGTCATTCTGTCGCATGGCAGACTCACATCTTTACTTAGTAACAGATTTTACATACATTTATCCACTTCATATATTTATATATTTTATTTTTATATTTTACATCTTTTAATGTATGGAATTTTAATATTCTGAAATAAATTATGTTATGTTATGTTATGTTACTATGCCGCGCAGGCACCGGTGTGGACACAGGCTCGGGAGCTCGAGTTACAGCGGCCGTCTGCGGATCTTTTGGTAAAGAAGCCGCCTTGTTGGCGAAAGACCTGTTGAGACGCTGCCATCTCGCTGTACCGGCTTGGCCCCTTAGGGACTGTCACCACGTACGAGCTGAGAACAGACGTCCAATGGGCGAAGTCTTCTCGGCATAACCTGAGCCAATCTTTGTGCACGCCGTCCCAGAGTGGCTGCTTGTTCATGTCCACATCGCGGAGATGAAGTCCCACGATGATCCGCTCCAGCTTAGCATCGGGAAACCACTTCTTGCGGCCGATGACTTGGAGAAGCCACATAAATGCTCATGAACTCGAGCACTAGTTGCTGAGCGACCGAGCGGGGTGAGCTAATGTCCCCCAACCAGCGATCCTCGTCGTCCTCCTCACTTTTAGCGTCCTTATTCTTGGAATGCTGACGAGCCTTCTTGCGCGCTTCGAGAAGTTCTGCTTTCTTTAGGTCGACCTCATTCATATGTTCGGCGACCAAGTGCTGAACGGCTGCTGTCAGAGACTGATACATATCGTTCTGACACGTCGACGGCAGCATCTCCACCGCCATTCCGCTGCAGCAAGGGGCGGAGAAACAACATCCCCCCTTCATGTGGAAATGAGCCCAGTGCTCAATAACGCACTCGAACCCATCCCATCCATGCTCCCGTTGATACTAGGTATGCGGTGCACACAAAGTGCCGCTGGCCCAGCCACAAGGCAGTTGTCGGGTCGCCTAACCAAATGTTGACGATCCTGAGTCAGCATGGCTTGTGGTTGTGGCAGAGCAAACTTGTTGTCTGCATCCAGGGCTACCCAAGGCTCGCATCCCGTGACCGGACACCTCATCCCAGCTTCCAGATACGCCACAAACAAAAGGTGAACGCCTTTGTGCGTGAGCTTATCCACCGGGAGTCGGGCAGCAGAGAATGTCACCTCAGGAACTAATATGGGAAAGGCAGTGTGACCTGACTGGTTCGCCACCTTCCCTACTGCGCACCATCGCAATTCCGGTTTCGCATCTCGCGAGCGAAAATCGTTGGGAGACCGTGCCAAACACTGATGTGGCCGCACGCCTCCATAGCCCGGTTCCCCGGACTCCTCATACGAGTGCTGCGGCAACCCG
Source organism: Streblospio benedicti (assembly GCA_019095985.1). NCBI lineage: Eukaryota > Metazoa > Annelida > Polychaeta > Spionida > Spionidae > Streblospio > Streblospio benedicti. The sequence goes on along the minus strand of CM032667.1, from coordinate 15,048,452 downwards.
GTGATGTGGTCCGCCAAGTAAACGGACACCTTCCTCGGGGTGATCCCCTACGTATCTGTTAGCATACAACACCTGCCGTGTGTATGGCTCAGCAAAGAACCGCCGCTCTTCTTGGTTGGGTCGGTTTCGTTGAGGGCGGGGCCGCGATGCCTCGCGGGCCACCCAATGCTACCCAGGGCTTTGACAAAATCAGGCTTAGGTGAAGTAGACGCCAAGTCACGCCCCTGTTCCTCGTCCTCTGCCTGCTGCACTCGTCCGCCCACGCCCAGCGACGGGGAGGCTCTATCTCCCGGTCAGCTGCCGACATCCTTGCTGCCAGCAGCCTCATCGTCGGGCACAGTCGAAACTGCCCCGCTGTCCTCCATACCACGCAGCGTCCAGGGGTGGTGGATACGTGCCATAAGCACCTCATCCCCTTCAGCGTCCTGCACACCTTCCATCGGCAGGTCGACTGCATCGCCGACGCCCAACTCTTCTCCACGAGTTGGGGAAGTGGGCCGCGACCCACCCCCGGTTGCTTCATCAGGGCCTAGGTCAGCCATCGCAACTGCCCCGGTCCCCTACGCTATCTTCCGCACCAATGAAGATCCCCAGGATCATACCTGTAAGGCAACAAACTAGATTAAAAGTGACGAAAACCACAACAATCTGAAAATGTGCAACAAAATACAGCAAATCCGCCTGCGCATCTTTACTGTACTGTCACCAGTCAATCGACTGATGATTTCGAAACACCGGCTATACTACATAGTACCCCGGTCCTTTTTGCTGCTACGGGCCGGGCAACCAATCGGCAGCCATCCCGCATGATGTCTGACCTTTGACCGTTCGGTGAAGGATTATTTACTTAGCGGCCGCCGCCGACCCGCCACCCGCCGCCGCCTATGTTACCATAGTGACGAGGGTTCTAACTAGGCCGCCGCGACCGCAGCCGATACTGTAGACACCTTAACAAGGCGCTTATCCCTGGGTTTCTCGGCCCGCGACTATGAGAGGTCGCGACCTGGTTGATTGGTGTTTATACTCGCGAGACCACTATCGCGGCCGCCGAGCTTCGCGACTTGTCCTTTTGTTTTCAATTCCACGATCTTTCAATTTTGCCCTTTTACAAGCAATGCCAACTTTATTTCAATTAGCCATTGCTGACTATTGCCTCCATTGATGATTCTTCTTGAATTACGCCGGCTACATCCTACCCAACACAACACAAATTTGGTGGGTGTATGCTGCATTATTAACTCCTGTTGCGATTCCCCCCTTGTTGCAAACTCACGAGATTTCCTCGCAGTTCGGTAGAATTCCCCCTTCCGCGACACCCGCTCCCTCTCCCCCAAGTTTCAATTCCAAACGCCACGGTCTGGGAAGATTAGGAGGGTCGCGTTTCCATTGAAACTTTTAAGACCATACTGCGGGGTCGCGCCCATAAAACTGAGCGATGCGCCCCGTGATCCGTCTAGTAGTTGACTGTCCAATACTCGAAGAAGTGTCACCGGTTTACACTAGCGACCTCCTCCGAATATGAAGAGTGCTGCGGCGACATAACCACAAGGGCACGCGCCTCTGTCTCGATGAAGGGCTTAACATTCCTAGTGTTAACCCACTTTTCCTTGATTGGTCTATGGCCTCGCCCCGCTTTAATCGGGACGTCGGTGTGCATCTGAATCTTGATGATGTTGTCGCTACCCACTTCAATCACTTTGAAGGGACCAATTCATGGCTGCACGTGAAGCACATCCCGCTTGTTTGGAGGATGAAATAGCAGCACGCGATCACCCACTGCATAGCTGCGTGGCTTCGCTGTGCGCTTCCTCTGTTGTTCCATTTGAACCTCCACCGCGCGCCCAGTAACCTCGCAAACAACTTCCGCTGTCTGCATTGCAAGATTCCTCTGATGAAAGACGTAAGACGAGTAGCACTGAGGCACCGCCCGGTCGTCACACCCATACATCAAATCCACGGGAAGTAATGGATCCCCACATTGACTGTAAAACAATCGCTGTGGTGTGGACCCTGTACTCGCGTGGGGCGTTGCATTATATGCCATAAAGACATATGGCAGCATCTCGTCCCAATTTTCTCTCTCGTGAACGTTCAACGCTCGCAGGATAGCTTTGATGGTTTTGTTGCTCCTTTCTACCATGCCGTTGCTCCACGGAGCATACGGGGTAGTCCGCGATCTGTCGACGCCATACAGTTTGCATAACTCATCGCAAAGATGATTATCAAACTCTCCTCCCTGGTCGCTGTGAAGTCGGCGAAAGGCGCCATGTCGCGCGATATACTCCCTAAAGAGCACATCCGCGACTGCCTCCACTGTTTTCCGTAGTAGGTGATAAAACTCCATTTGTTTGGAGAAGTAATCTTGAATCAAACAGACATAACGATGCCCCGTGCTGGTCTCGGGGAGCGGGCCTTGCAAATCAATTGCGACCCGCTCGTGTGGGAATCCGACGTATTCATGCTGCATGGGGTCGTTACCACCCCCAGATCCCAACTTGCATTGCTGACACGTGATACACGCGCGGCGCATCATTTTCACATCCTTGTGCATCCCCGACCAGGCAAAACATCGACGCAACAGCTCGTACACGCGCTCGTAACCCAAATGGCTTACGCTATGCACCTGCACGCACCGCCAGACGCTTTCCCGCCAGGCGACTGGCACGAGGGGTAGTCGCAGCTTCTCTTCTGTTTTCCGCTTAGCGAGTAGTGTTTTACGGAGGCGCCACACGCCGTCCGTTCCCCTGTAGATGTCGCTCCACCAGCGTCCGTACATTTGCACCTCCGGCGTCTCGCGCCGAAGAGCAGTGACGTCGCAGTCGTTTCCCCACTTCGCCTTTAGTTCGGCGATTCGTTGGATGCACTGGTCGCTCCCTTGTGCCTCGCACCACTACTCCGCAGAGAAGTGACTCAGCACTTGCTGGCACTGATTCTCAGCGTCGTTGACAGACTGGCCCACAATAGGCGGGCTCAGCGCTGCTTCTTCTTCGGCCTCCTCTTCATCAGACTCCTCCCCGCGTACCAATGGTTGTGGTGCGGGGGCTGCCCCGCGACGTTTCTCGGCCAGTCGCGCTGACCGTCGCACCGCGATACTCTCGTGCGCCAAAAGGATAGCATCCTCCGCCTCTACGAGACGAAGGTCCAGGTGGGTGCGGTTCGGCAACTCAAAGAGTCGGCGAGTGAGGTAAACATTAAAGTCTACCCCATCCACCAATTCTGGTTCTTCATCGTCGGCGTCAGAATCAACGTCGCGCGCCGCAAATTCCCATTTAGGCTCGGGCGGCGCGACTGTGTTGATCCGCGATGTGTTGACGCAGGAGGTAGCATCCTCCTGGTTTTCTTCCGAGTCGTCTGAGTCAGTGTCCCGACATTTGTCCATTTTCTTCTTGTGAAACAAGCAATCGCGGCATTCCCCTAAATCGCACGACTTGCATTTACAAAACGCCTCTTTCAGCTTGGGGTAGTTCTTGCGCTTGCGCGACAAAGTGTCAGCAACCACATTGAGTTTCCCCGCGACGTGATGTATTTCCCATGGCTTATACCAGCCCATCTCAACAATCCACCGCATATACATGTTGTCGGATTGATGATACTGCTGAACCCATGTGAGTGCTGCATGGTCAGTCCATATGATCACCAACGTGCCCCTGGTGATGTCTCGGAAGTATCGCATGAAGAACACGACTGCATAAAATTCGCGCTTAGTGGCACAATAGGCCTGGCGACTCTTACACAGCGTCTTTGAGGCGAAGCCGAACGGAACGAACCGCCCGTCTTGTTCCTGCTCCAGTGTCCCGCCGATGGCGAACAGACTCGCATCCACTTTCAGATGGAATGCGGTGTCTGGTTTTGGATAGTAGAGAAGCGGCAGCTTCTCCAGAAATTTTTTAATCTTCTCTGTGTCTGCTTCCTGTTGCTCCGGGGTCCATCTAAACGACACCGCTTTCTTGGTCAACTCTGTCAGTGGGCGAGCCCACTCGCTGTAATTCGGAACGAAACGACGGTAGTACCCAGTAAAGCCCAGATACGTTCGCGTTTTGCTAAGATTCTTCGGCACCGCCCAGTCGTGTAAAGCCTGAATTTTGCTGCGACTGGGACGAATCCCATCGACGTCCACCTCGTGCCCCAAGTACTCCACACTAGTTGCGAACAACATGCATTTACTGGGCTTCAATTTCAAATTCGCACGTCGTAGTCGCTCGAAGACTGCGCGGAGGTTCAGCAACGCGACCCCGAGATCCCGCCCGAAGGCGAGGATGTTGTCGAGATACACGAGGCATTGACTCCACACGATGTCAGCGAGCATCATCTCCATGAGGCTACAAAAAGTTGCGGGCTCGTTGCAGAGGCCGAAGGGCATCACGGTCCACTGAAAGAGGCCACGATGTGTCACTAAAGCTGTCTTTTCCGCGTCTTCCTGGTCCATGGCAACCTGCCAATACCCGCTCGCGAGATCAAGCGTACTGAAGTACTTGGACCCCTCGAGGGCATCCAAGCATTTGTCGATCCGTGGTAGGGGGTAAGCGTCCTTCTGGGTAACTTCATTCAGCCTGCGGAAATCAATACAAAATCGCAGCTCTCCCGACTTCTTGTGGACCAGCACTACCGGTGCTCCCCACTGTGACTTGGAGGGGCGGATAACTCCGCTCTCCAACATTTTATCCAGCTCCGCGTCGACATACTCTCGCTCCTTCTGTGAGCGGCCAAAGTAGTTCTGCTTGATCGGCGTCGCGTCTCCCGTGTCGATTTTGTGGTGGATCAAATCCGTGGAGCCCGGGGGATCCCCGGGTCCCATGAATATGTCCCGATATTCCATCACCAGGGCCTCAACCTTGGCGATCTCGTCTGGCGCTAATTCTCCCTCGGCCGGTAGCATGCAGCGAAGATACTCGGGGGACTCCCTGAGCTCTCCATCAGTAGTGGGCTCAGCTGATGGTCGTGCCGGAGCTTCTTCCGCAAAGTACAACTTACAGTCGCTCTTGATCAGAGAAGACTCAAGACCCATACTCTCCGGGATCAACTGCCGGCTGGTCCACTCGCTCCCGTTGCGTGCTCCTACAGCATTGACACTCGCCACTTGGGGGGGTATCTGCCATATTCCCCAGGCAGAGGGACTCTCACCCTCGCCCGAAGGTTGATTCGTGTCATCCAGACGCTCCGCATCCGTGGTTGGCAGGTCGGTGATTTTGGCCACGACCAAATCTTTCTGTAATTCTCGGGACAACGTTCCCTGGTTTTCCAGAGTCAACGGAATGCTTCCGTCCTCCGCGACGATCTCCAGCGACGGTACGACGAAAAGGAGATCACCTAAATTTGCGACCCCTTCTACCAGTATCTCGCGCCCTGCCCTGGAAAGATCTGGCAGATGGCAAGACATGCGCTGCACGCCATGAGAGCGGATTCGCATGGTCTTGTCCTTTCACACCAGGTCGTTGCTCTCCACCTTCAGCGCCCTTCCGAACGGTATCTCGTCGGCGCCAATTCGCACTGTCCGTGCCCCGCAATCCAATTCAACTTCATATGTAGCAAGGAAGTCCATGCCGAGCAGAAGGTTGAGACCTTCTAACAGCTTGACATACACTGTTTGTTGATACGTCGCCCCTGCTAATACCAGGTCGACTTGGCAATGCCCCTTCACGTCGAGCGACTCTCCCCCAGCCCCTGTGAGCATGAGGTTCGCTGGTTGTAGCGGCGGCAGCTGCTCCTGTAATCTGGAATACACGGCATCCAAAAGTAGGCTGAAGGTGGCCCCCGTATCTAGGCACGTCGCGAGCGCAGACCCCGCGAGATCCACACGACACCTACATACGAGAGCGGCCTCTGGCGAGGCCATTGCTTTGCGCACGTGCGTGATATCTTCTGCTGGCAGACACTGATACGCCTCTCCCCGACGCAGATCACACAACGAATCGCGCGGCCCGTCTGGCGAAGAGGTGCGACAGTCGCCCTCGTCTACTGCTAGAGTGCACTTTTGATGTTGGATCGACGTTAATCGAGCCATGGGATGACAGCTTCTGTCCACAGTCCCTCGAAGGGTGTTCTGCGACTCAACCCCCATCTCCTCACCCCTTTCCGGTGCGACCTCATGGCCCCCGGGAAGCGAAGCTTTTGTCTCTGCGTCTGGCTGTTTCCTGCACGTGCTACCAAACCGTCGTCCAGTCGCTACTAAATTAGTGCAACAATCTTGTACGTTCCCTCGACTGCACTCAGAAACGGCATGCGATGTGGTCGCGCCGAGACTCTCGTCCGGCTTGCTGCTCCCTGCATCCTGCCCGTCCCTCCCAGGTGTGAAATAAGCCCGGTCCCGAGAATCCGGCGGTCGCGGCGAGCCACTAGACCAAACCTCGTGACGAACACATCCTCCTCGAATGCCTAGGCCGAGCTAACCCGGAGGCCGACCCCCCAGGTCCTGTGATTCTCTCATAGGCGGCGAGACCCCGCCTTTACTGGCGACCCCTCCACCTCCCGAACCCGACACGGAACGCCCATGCACTGGACGCCCGATAAAATTCACCCCGGCTAGTAGCTCCCCATCATCTGCGGTAGACCTCTGAGGATGGTTGTCGCTCGTATCAGCTGCAGGGGAAGCTCGCGACTCAGCTCCCCTGCCTACTCGTTTCCCTCCTTAGTCGCAGCGGCCACAGAACTCGCGTTCTGGGCCGAATTCTTGCTGACGTTGGTGTCCGGCTTCTTCTTTGCCATGCGATTGGAGGACGCCGATTGCCACTCGGCGATCTGTTCAGATGTTGCCTTAAAGCAACTCGTGCGAACGTGGCCCTTCTGACCACAGTGCCAACATTCTACGTTGGCTAACCCGCGCTGACCCCCTCGTGGTGGCTGTCGTCGGTTCTGTGGTCCCCGCGTCGATAACCCGACGTTGCTGCAGCGGCCTCGGTCCCTTTGCCCGATTCCGACTTCTGCTTCTCCTGCTCACTCTGCACCGCTAGCACCTGTTTCACCACAGTCTCCGTGGACGGGTGATTGGGCTTTTTCGTGTTCGCTTCTTCCTTCTCGCGTACGATGTTTGCCTTGTAGTTAGCTGGGTCGTCACGCGACTCGCGCCTAACCAGTTCCTGGGTCAAGATGGCCAAATCCGATTCAGGATACATCATGACCTCGTCGTACGTTCGCCGAAGCGAAGCAGAGTTTAATCCCAATTCGAGCCGTTTCAACACGGCCGACTCTCTGCGGTGATTGTCCTTCCCGTACGCCTTTCGCGCCAGGGACATTAGCTGAGCGATGAAGTCGCGGACCGACTCTTTGTTGCCCTGCTTCCAGGTCGCGAGTTCTTCCTCGGCGGCCCTCATCTCAAATTCCACATGGAAGTGAGCATTGGGAGTCGCCAAGAGGATCTTCCAGTCATTCCCGTCGTCAATAGGGAGGTTCAACAATGCTCCCTGCGCCTTTCCTGATAACCGATCCACCAGCCATCCCGCCCACTTCTGGGACGGAACCCGATATAACCGGAGGGTCTCCACTAACTGCTGGACGTAGTCGGGCCAAGACTCGTTGTGGTTGGGCTCGCTGAACTTGTGAAAGTTCTTAATGCGATCCTTGAAGGATACACTCGTCGGGACGCCTGGTGGTAAGTCGTCATCCTCCGAAGAGGTCGACTCTCTACGACCCAATTGTCAATTTCGCTTGCGCCTAAGAGCGCGTCGTCTACGCGCCGCTTCCTCTTCCTTCCAACCGGCCTCTTCTATCTTGTATTCGTCCAGAGCCCCCACCCAGGGGGTCTGCATGAAGCGCCGCATGAGAGGGTTCGCGACCGTTTGCGATTTGCCACTCGTCGACGTAGAGTCGTCCCCGGCGGGGCGTGTCGCGGTCGCGTCAGTGCGCGGCCGGGCACCCCCGTGTTGCTGGCTGTCTCCTGTCGAGGTCTCTTGCGAGGCACTGACAGGGGTGGATGCTGGTCGATCTCGGATTGGGCTCATGCCCATGCTGGTGGATCTCAATCCCTGTAGCTCCGGGATCCGTGCCCGCAGGCGCTTCTCTTCTTCGCGATCGGCTTCGAGTTGTGAAACCTCGGCCCTTAAAGAATCGAGATTGTCCAAGTCGTCGCGTGTCCGTGGCTTAATAGGTGGTGGCGGGGGTGTGTCAGCCCCTCGCTCGCTTGGTGCGCCGGTGTTAGGGTCCCGGCCTTTCCCCCGAGGCGGAAGGAGAGGTGGACTAGCCGCGTCCTGCTCCCACTTCTTCTGCTCGCGTGGTGGCGAACGATTCGCGGACCGATCCTCCTTCACCGCCCCACCCGAAGGCGAGCAGCGACTTGGTCGGCCTTGCTTCGTATGTCGGTGGTGAGTGCGATACCGCAGGTTCGCCCTCTCCGCTCGCGCTGTCTCCGCCTCACTCTCGTCCGTCATTTTGTTCCAAGTTTTGGACTGCACCAGGTAATGGGGGATCAACTCAACTTCCCAGTCGGTGATCTGTCGCGTCGTACGCCTCCAGAACTCTGCCCGTTGTTCCTCTTGGCCCCGGGCTAACACCCCCTCCAAGATTTCCTTCCACTCTTGCCTCATTTCGTTTGCACCATCGCGCCCTTTATCTGCAATTTTCTTGCAAATGGCGGTGCTGTTGTTCTGCAACACTTCGAGAAGTACCCTTTGGCAGGTCCCGAGTGTCAGGTCGTAGGCGTCAGAGTCGCACTCTCCCACCCATCGTAGCGGAAGTCCTGCTTTTGTTCCCGGAGGAAAGTCAGACTGGTCCCAGGAGTAGTACAGCGTTCTGCGGCGCCTCCCATGAACTTTTGCGACTCCTCCAAGCGGCAGAGATGGGTCCACTTCATCTCACAAAGCCCCAACTGATGTGCAGCCCGGAGGTACTCCAACGAGCCCTCCCCAATGCCGTTTTCCTTGTACTCGCTGTAGGGACGCTCGCTTTTTGTCGCCCTACTTTTGTCGTCCTCGATGCGCCCTGGGTTCGTTTTAACCGACCCAGACATGTCGCCCTGCCACTTCTTGGCTAGCGCCACCTTCTTTCCGTCCTTCGGTGTCGGATTTCCCTGAACTCCCGTAACCCCTAACTCTTGCGAGTCGGGATCCGGTTGATAGCCGGTTCCAGTGCGCCGCTGGTTTTCACCAGCAAACGCGTCATCCCCGAGCACCTCTTCCTCCGTTTCCTCGCTGGCCTGGCTGGTGGCTTCTTCTCCCTCCTGAAGATCCGCACCTGGCTCTTCTCCAGTTGTCCCAGTTGTCGTTTCGCCGGGGCGGCGGCGGGGTCTGCTCGTGGTGTACCACGCCCGTCAGAGACTTCTTCCCCACATCAGACTGCGTCAGCACGGGGTCTTCTGTAGCCGTTGATGTCAATGTTTCGGCCTGTGGCAGCAGCTGCGGTAGGGAAGCAGTACAGACCAAAGGGTCTGCCTGCACCCCGCCCGTCATACCACTCCATTTCAAGGTTAGGACATTGAGACTGCGTGTCGTTGGTGGTGAGAGTTCAACCTCACTCAATGGTCGGCGAACTTTCTTCGCAGACTTGCGTTTCTTCGCTCGCTCCTCGGCGTGGTACGCGACCTCTCGCTCCCCTTCCAACATAGTGTGGCGGGGTTCGCGATGGTCGACTCGTGGTGCTGTAGGTATCGCATCTCGCGACCATATCTCTTTCTGCTGTTCAGTCGGCAACTGGGCAACATCGTCCTTGCGACCACTCCAGGCTAGCTTCGCGGCGGATAGAGTGTTCGCGATTCCTGCGAACCATCCTCTTGAACGTCGTGGGTCAGACATGGTGACTGGATCTCACATTCGTATCGCGCCCCGTAGGCATGTACCGTCGCGAGATCCTGGTCACGGCACCAAACTAAACAAAGTGGAGTCGGTCGCGTACCCAGCCTGGTGACTGGGTCGCACTCTGTGCTGATTCGCGACGCCACGAGCCCAAAGCTCGGACGCACGACGGACGGCTGACTCCTAGACGATGTTGGTTCCCTTACTACTCCTCGTTGTGTTAACTGGTACCCCAATGTACAGGCCACCGTCCAGCGTACTGGGCGAGTGCCTGGTGACTAACAAGCCGGGTTTCCAACGGGCCCCACACGGAAGGGGGGACTTCGCACCGGTGCTGACACGCAACGATCAGGGCATCCCCTTTTATAAGCCGGTCCCAGGGCGGAGGAGGGGGTTCGCCACCCGGCTAGCCCCGTCAGATAAGTAAAGAAGGCCTATCCCCTAAGGAATAGGTTACCAGCCCTACGTGCTATCCGACTAGCGTCTACAAGGAAACTGAGGCCCTAATGGCCAAGTCTCAGTACTGTAGTGTATTGAGTCCTTAATCCTACAGTGGGCTTAAGAAGGCATAACAACAAGGTGTGTGTAACAAAGGGGATAATATACCTAGTCCAGTGCAACTTACATACAACTACTTTATACTCTGCGAGGTTGCTGCAACCTCGGGCACTGGAGTCCTACTGAGAACTAGTTTCGTTACAATTGTGTGTACGTCAGAAATGTAAATATCAACAATCCGTGTAAATGTAATCCGTGTAAATGTGTAAATCTGAAAGACTTATTAGAGCTATATCATTTTTCTTTGTGTCATACGATTAAGTCACACGAAATGGCATACATGCATAACAAAGACAGTTGGCGCACACAGCTCATTTAAATGCTCCGCACGTGTTTACCAAGGGTAGCAGTAGCTGGTGAGAGGGATATTAGAGGGATCAATCATTGCCATATTTAGTACATTTAGTGTGTAAATGGCTGTGACATATGACGATGGGAGGACGGTGATGGAGGTGTATTTAATCTGTCACAGACCTGTATACTGACGAGAACTGGTTCGAGGGATGTGGGACAGGAGGAAGGATGGGGAGGGAGGAGCATTTAATGTGTTCTGGATCTCATCTGTTTCAACCCGAGCAATGCCGGGTAAACAGCTAGTATTATATAATGGATATAATATTTCTTGAAAATAGTCTTGAAAAGTGAAACCATATAGTAACACATCTAAGAGATGCAACCTGTGCATCCTTGAAAAGTATTTCATGGTATACCAAAGAGGAAATGGCCACTTTAAACAAGAGATCAGAGCTCATAAGTACTTGCAGGCATAAAAACAAATTCTTGTTAATGAATAACCACTGAGTATAAAAACTAGATCAAAAGTGCTCAGAGAGCACAGCGTCGCTAGAGCAACATTGACTCATGGGCAATAAAGATGTTTGCTTTGCAATCAAAGCAGAACAAAAGTCTTACTTGATGCGTAACTCATCCTACATGTTTACAAAATACTGGGTAGTTCTCATAGGCACATCTAGGTTTTTGGAAAAGGGGGGAGGACGGCACCGAAGGAAAAGGGGAGACGCACTTCAGGGATTTCATGAAAAATCGTATTAAAATGAAGTATTTTGGTGGGAAAAAGGCGGAGCAGAGCTTAACAGAGCGTAACAATGTACAACAGAGCTTCAGAATTGTTACAGTGCCTGATGTAAAGTGTCATTATTGCATCAAAGCATAAGAAAGCTTATCAAACTCTCACCAAACTGGGATTAAAGCGTAAGATACCATGACAAGTACAAATATAATTCATCCCCCAAAGCGGCAGCCAATTCGTATCAGAATATATCATACCTTGTCAGATAGCGTTTGCTTAATACAAGAATATGAGTATTCACACTAACGTGGCATTCTATATATCTGGAAAGGGGCTGCCACAACCAACCATACATGTCTGGAATCATGTTGATGTATCAAACCCATTTATCTGTCAATGTATTGTGATCTTTTCATATTATATATAAACAGAACATCGCTTCTAAAAGTGGCAAAATCAGCAGAAATATCAATCCCAATGAGCAAAACCAAAAACGTTTTGAAGATATATCTAAATTCTTCCAACGCTATGTAAGGGACGCGTATTGCATTAATGCATAAGACATCCAACAGGAATAATATTACCCTGAAACATTCGTCAAATGTTCAAACATATTTGCATCTTTCATTGTACAATGGATATCAAATGATAAGGGCCAAGGATCCAGGTAATTGAAGGGTGATAACAACCAAGAACCTTAATTTGGGCATTGCTATCATCTATTTCCCTTAACTAGAGCCATAAATCTACAAGAAAATACCAACAAAACAAACTCTGCTCAATTAGGCATCACGGTGAAAAAATCAGGACGCTCCCAACATAAAAACAAAACAAACACAAGGCGTTTGCTTCATTTGAGTCACAACAGATCTTTGTTGAGTAACTAACAATCTATACTAAGGGTGTGTATCTAAATGTAAGGGTGAATAGGATCATTGGCAGTTAGCCGGCCAACAACGAGCATTTAAATAGGAAGCTCTTCAATGCAGAATTCCTTTTGGTATTCTAATGAAATGATGGCATGCAAACTTATAATCTTAATTCTCAATATGGCATTAATAGCTGCTGAAATAAGGACAGCTGAATTCATCCTCGACAAAGCAGTTAGGAATTCAAAGGAGTCTTTTAATGCCATTGCTTGCGGTCACAAAAGTATCAACTCTGGATGGAAATACTTTACAATGCAGGAATACAAAGAGTGTTGGGAGTGGTCCGGAAACCAGACTGATGTTGACAATGCAATTGTAACAGGAAGCAGACGTAGGTGGTCCAATTCCATAATATGACATTCACGATTTTGAAAGGTATTCTTTTGAAAGCAGCCATAAATGTTTTTGGATATTACCCTTCTTCTTGAGTTGAGTTATGCATGACCTTAAACATTATGGGGTAAAATATTTGTTTTAAACCATGATACAATACCGTGGCGATACATTGTAGGATGCACATTGTTGATCACTGTTTGAAGAAGGAAGAACTGTCAAGAATATAAAAAAACTTCAACAGTATTTTCTCAGCAACTATTCTATTCTATTCTAGCAACACTGCCATTTCTAATGCAGTGAAGAAAAAAATGGTACAAATTAAATTGTGGTATCGTTTTCCCATGTTGGTACAGAACAAAGATACCCCAAATGAGTATATTCCAATTTTGAAATTTCAATGCAATAACATCCTTGTAAAAATAAAAAGGATAAAAAAGAATGAAAAAAAGAATATTGCTATTATATATATTGATTTTTAATTTTTGGATTTTCATTTGGGAATGAAAAGAGAATATTACAAGATTATAAATAAATAACACATCACAAACATGTCACAAGAAATGTTAATGAAATTATCAGGATGATATCATTCTTATGTGGGAAGACAGCCGCCCCCTTGTACCAATCCTATAAAGGGAAAATTTGTCAAATGCATGATGCTTTGGTGTATTAATGCTGTGACTTTGCAATGATCTCAATCTATCTGTAATAATGTTGTCATCTGGTGACGAGAACTGGGTGTCTCCACAGAAGAGAATTGTTGATTCTCACAAATATATAATTTTTTATGACACACAATACTATTTATTGTTGCTTCATCTGAAAGTTGGCAATGTATTTACCAATAGCATGTCTTGCAGTTCCACCAGCCTGTGAATCTACACCTTGTTTGAACAAAGGCAACTGCATCGACGATGGACATACTGACCAGTACACCTGTGAATGTAGACCGGGTTATACTGGGGCCAACTGTGAGACAGGTAGGCATTGTTTCTTTCTGTCTTTGAGTGTTTGTTGTTTGTTTGAAAAGAACAAACTCAAGTCAAATGACAGTCACGAAGACACATGAGGCTAAAACATAATGGGGTCATCTCAAAGTTGGCAGTGTTATTTAGCAATAGCATGTCTTGTAGCTCTACCAGCCTGTGAATCTGCCCCTTGCCTGAACAATGGCGACTGTATTGACAATGGACATGCTGACCAGTACACCTGTGGATGTAGACTGGGCTATCGTGGAGCCAACTGTGAAACAGGTAGGCATTGTTTTCTTTCTTTTGGTGTTTGGTGTTTGTGTGCATCTACATGATTCCTATGATAGTCCTCAAGACACTTACACTGGAGCCAACTGTTAGACAGGTCGGCATTGTTTTATTTCCTTGCTTATTGTGTTTGTTTGCAACACACAACCATGTGGTGGTTGAGGCAGATGTAGGCTACTGGGGTTTGTATGTAAACCTCAAGAGAGAGCCTTTGGCAGAAGGCTGTGCACTGAGCTTTAATGCATTGATTACTTACTTTTCTATTTCGTCATTTCTGTATGACTGAGTCTGGAAATACCACTTGTTGATGCAGTGTGTGAGAAGATGCATGGCACGAGCACCACCCGTCTCTCCTTAAATATATTTCGCCCAGTTATTTATGTATCCCTATTTCTACATTGTTAGGTGCTCCTGATTTATTCGGTGACGCTCTGGGTGGCAGCGTGTACCATGTGCAGATCACAACCAAGTACTCGAACACAGAGAACTGGGATTACTGTGCTGGACTGGCGCCATTTTCATACTTGTTCGGCGTGGAAACTCCTGAGGAGATGGCGCATGTGCAGAATCTAGCCACTGCTACTTGTAGGTCGAGTCAAAGATACTGAGTAGAGTACTAAGTAATCTTTCTTGTAGTATGCTCTATTTTGGTGGTTATGACAGGTGATTTGTTCTCCTATTTAAAGTATGAGTATAGAATGTTACGCGGTTCGATTGGTAATGCACCTCGTACAGCTGTGTACACTTGTGTCCTGTGATATGACATGTTGTTAGCCTCAGTATGTAGATCAAGGTGAAACATACTTAATCATGAAGCATGTATGTAAGTCACATTCTGTGATCATATGGTTCAAGGTGAACATTCAGACAAGCATGTCAGCATGTCTGGTGTCTGGTGTATATAACCACCATGCAGCAGTAACAATGCGTCTAGTACTAATTGTCACTATGTCCGAGGTATAGAGTACACAGCAGTTTCATTATGATAGGCTGATGTAGCTATTGTCTATTATATATATGTATGTATATGACTGATGTATGAATGAAGAATACGAGTGAATAATAAAGACATTGGAAGTTAAAGGACAGTTATCACTCCACAGTCAACACGTCAGGATCAACTCACATGTTTAACATGGTGGCAGCGGTGTAAGTGACTACCAGCGATACAGCCAACGACCGAAGAGTAAGAGACTGAGTGTAAGAACTGGGAGTTGGCCAGCGTGGAAAGATTTTGGTTGCGAGACGTGCTGTCTTGTGTGTGTGAGTGATCAGGAGGTTGTCCAGCGTGCCGTGAAGAAGTTGTGATGGGGATACAGAATCACAGAACGAGCCAGGTGAGGCCGCAGGTGTGAACCTGGGATTACTGCCAGCAATTCTTCAGCAGCTGACAAGCCAAGTCCAGTCAGCTCAGAAAGCACAAGTTGCGGGAGGGATACCACTGCCGATGCTGAAATGGAGTGAGAAGAACCCGAAACGTAACTATGAACAGTGGCGTGCAATGTTGGACTCGTACTTCGTGATCAACAAGATTCCTGATGACGAGAAGTGTGCATCAGCAGATACAAGATGATGTGCAGCGTAGTAGTAAGTTAGCCACGACCAAAGCAAACCTATACACATACCAGCGAGATATCCAAGATGATGTTAAGACAAACACATCTGAAACATCTAACAATAAGACACAGTTAGAAAATAGCCTAAACAATAACCCAACACCCATGTGCAGTAAACAAAACCCAGAGACTGTTAAGACAAAGCCAACTACATGTAAGGTTACATCTGACCCAGTTAGGAAGTCAAGTAGAGTTAGTAAACCACCTGATCGATTAATGTATAAATGAACATACATATGTAGCTACATCTATACTTCGTACTATGTTTTGGTTTTGGTATTATACTTGATATGTTCGATTGTTAAAATGTTTAATGTTCAGATCTTAACCATAAATATATCATGTTAAGAATTAAGGATAATGTGAATACTATTGTATGGTACAAAATTGATGTCAAGGGTATAGCATTTACAAGATGTAATATAGGGTATGTAAATGTTAGGGTTTCTTTGTTATATATTATTAAATACGTAATGTCTCATTATATTGTTATACTTGATGAATGAGTATCAAATTAAATTAATGTCTTAATTTAATTTTGTAAGAAAGAGGGATGTTACGCGGTTCGATTGGTAATGCACCTCGTACACCTGTGTACACTTGTGTCCAGTGATATGACATGTTGTTAGCCTCAGTATGTAGATCAAGGTGAAACATACTTAATCATGAAGCATGTATGTAAGTCACGTTCTGTGATCATATGGTTCAAGGTGAACATGCAGACAAGCATGTCAGCATGTCTGGTGTCTGTATATAACCACCAGGCAGCAGTAACAATGCGTCTAGTACTAATTGTCACTATGTCCGAGGTATAGAGTACACAGTTTTTATGATAACTGATGAGTATTGTCTGTTTATATATATATATATATATATATATATAAAATATATATATATATATATATATATATTATCATTATATATTATAAATGAAAAATAATAATAATAAAAATTATTAAATATTATATAATAAATAATAATAAATTTTAAATAAATATAAAAAATACTTAATGGCAAATTTTTCCTTTTTTACAACTTTAATACACATAATAATTACTCAACATTGGGGAATAATAACCCCCATTAAAAATTTTTTTTTGTACTGCTTTACAATAAATCTTCAAAAATTAAAAAAGGTGGGTTTATAAGCCCCTATATACATGACAAAGGGCAATCTTTTTTATTTTTTATAAAAAAAAATTTATCCTTTTTTTGGACCCGGGTATGGACGGGCAGTTTTAAGAATGGGTACCTGTTTACCCACGGAGGGGCAGGTTTTAACTCACCAATGGTACGAGGTGAAAAAAATAAGGGGGAACGAAAGGTTTTCTCCTCATGGGCCCCCCATATAATTTCCCCGTTGGTGAATTCCTTTCTTTTGAAAAATGGGTTTTTTCTAATTTCTCTGTGTTTTAAAAACCCCCTTTAAAAAGGGGAATCTTCTATTTTTATTAAATTTTTGATCTTTGGGTGTATGAATGCATAGGAAGTTCCCCTTTCTTATAGAAAAAACATTTTTTTTTTGTGATAAAAAAAAGAAAGGGTTTTTGAACATAATTGTTTGCGATTTTTTTGGGTTTTTATTATTTCCCATTTGGGTAATTTTTTTCCTAAAATATTTATTTTTGG
>CM032667.1:14996801-15031276 GCA_019095985.1 Streblospio benedicti | reverse complement strand
TCATTCACAACAAGCATTGATCTTGCTACCAGAGGGCTCCCTTTTGTAATTGTTGCCTTTGGGCCATTTCCCGGGACTTTGGGCAACCCGGGTACCAGCATTCCCAAAAAGGGTACAAAAAAAAAGCCAGTTTCTTTTTTTGTTTGAATCTTGATAAGCATGGTTTTCCCCCTGTCCTACCAGAGAAAAAAACCCCAATTTTGGTACTATCTGAAATTAGAATTAAAGTATACCATATGAATTTGTTTTAAAATCATAAAATTTATAAAACCCAATTTACCGCCCCGGTAGTCACATAAGCCCCAGCTACAAAGTACCCACAGCGATTGTTTTACAGTCAAGGGCGGATCCATTATTTCCCGGGGTTTTGATTTGGGGGGAAGCCCGGGGGCGGTGCCTAAAACCCTTTGCCTTAGGGCTTTTTCATCAGAGGAATTTTGGGAATGGGACAGCGGAAGTTTTTTTGGGTCGGGGCCCAAGCGGTGGGGGTTAAATAAAAACAGAGGAAGCGCACAGCAACCCAAAGAGCAAAGGGTGGGGGGTGGGGCGGCTGCTATTTCATCCCCCCAAACAAGTGGGATGTGCTTCAGGGCACCCAAATGAATTGGTCCCTTCAAAGTGATTGAAGGGGTAGCTAATAAAAATAAGATTCAGATGCAAAACCAAAGTCCCATTAAAGCGGGCGGGGCCAAGGACCAATCAAGGAAAAGTGGGTTAACCCCTAGGAATGTTAACCCCTTTCCCATCGAGACAGAGGCGCCGCCCCCTTTTTGTGGTTAGGGTCGCCACAGCACTCTTCATATTTGGGAGGGGGTCCTATGAAAAACCGGTGAAAATTTCTTCGAGTATTGGACAGTCAACTACTAGAGGATAAAGGGGCGCACGCCGTTTTATGGGCGCCAACCCCGCAGTATGGTTTTTAAAATTTTAAGGGAAAACCAACCCTCCTAATTTTCCCCCCAGACCGTGGCGTTTGGAATTGAAACTTGGGGGAGGGGAGCGTGTCATGGAAGGGGGAATTCTACCGAACTGCGAGGAAATCTCGTGAGTTTGGGTAAACAAGGGGGAATCGCAACAGGAGTTAATAATGCAGCATACACCCACCAAATTTGTGTTGTGTTGCAGGATGTAGCCGGCGCAATTCAAGAAGAATCATCAATGGAGGCAATATCAAAGTTTCACAATTGAAATAAAGTTGGCATTGCTTGTAAAAGGGCAAAAATTGAAAGATCATGGAATTGAAAACAAAAAAGGACAAGTCGCGAAGCTCGGGGTGTCATGTATAGTGGTTCAAGTGAGTATAAACACTAATTCAACCAGGTCGCGACCTCTCATAGTCGCGGCCGAGAAACCCAGGGATAAGCGCCGCCTTTGTGCTGTTCACAGTACGCCGCGGTCACGGGCGCCTAGAAACCCTCGTCACCATGGTAAATATAGGCGGCGGTGGCGGTCGGCGGTGGCGCGGCAAATAATCCCTTCACCGGTGGCTGGCAGGTGGCGCGAGACAATCGCGGCCCCTTCCAGTCAAAACAAAGACACGCAGCGCAAATACTGGAACGTCAGTCGACATCATGCGGACGGCTGCCGATTGGTTGCCCGCCCCAGAATGCAAAAGGAGACCGGGGTACTATGTAGTATAGCCGGTGTTTCAAATCATCAGTTGATTGATCGGTGACAGTACAGTAAAGACAGGCGGATTTTGTATTTTTGTTGCACATTTTCAGATTGTTGTGGTTTTCGTCACTTTTAATCTAGTTTGTTGCCTTACAGGTATGATCCTGGGATCTTCATTGGTGCGGAAGATAGCGTGAGGGGACCGCAAAGCTGCGATGGCTGACGAGCCCTGGATTAAGCAACCTGCGGGTCGCGGCACACTTTCCCCAACTCGCGGAGAAGAGTTGGTCGCCGGCGATGCAGCTCTAATCTGCCGATGGAAGGTGCAGGGACGCTGAAGGGGATGAGGTGCTTATGAGACGATCACCACCCTGGGATTGGTATGGGGGCAGGGGGGGCATTTTTGACTGTGCCCAAACCCCGGGCTGCTGGCAAAAGTGATGCCAGCTCCCCGGGAGATGGGAGCCCCGCCGCTGGGGGGGGCTGACGAGGTGCAGCAGGCAGAGGAGGGGAAAGGGGCGTGATTTAAAGGCCCACTCCACCTAAGCCTGACGGGTGGGGGGGTCCCTGCGGTAGCATTGGGTGGCGCGAGAGCCGGGGCCCCCCCCTCACACGAAACCCCCACCGAGAAAGAAGAGCGGGGGGGAAACCTTTGGGTGGTTTTTCTACACACGGCAGGGATGCCAACAGAACGTAGGGGATCACCCCCCAGGAAGGTGTCCCTTACTTGGCGGACCACATCACCGGGTTGCCGCAGCACCCCCGTATGGGGGAGTCCGGGGGAAACCGGGTTGGAGGGATGCGTTCCCCAACCCGTGTTTGGCACGGCTCCCCAACGATTTTTGCCGCGGGTGCGAAACCAGAATTGCGATGGTGCGAGTAGGGAAAAGGGGTAAACTCACGCACCCGGCTGCCCACCTTTTTTTTGTGGCGATTTTAAAACTGGGATGAGGGCCCCGGGCACGGGATGCGAGCCTTTTGGGGAGCCCTGGATGGGACAACAAGTTTTCTCGCCACAACCAAAGCCATGCTGACTCAGGATCGCCCAAAATTTGGGGGGTGCCCTAAAACCCGGCCCCCAAGCTGGAAGGCACTTGTGTGTGCACCGCATACCTAGTATCAACGGGGGCATGGGGTGGGATGGGGTTTTGGAAAAGGTTTTTTGAGCCCCTGGGGGATTTCCACATGAAGGGGGGGTGTTGTTTCTCCGCCCCTTGCTGCAGCGAAGGCGGTGGAGATGCCGCCGCTGGGCGGGCAGAACGTAGTACGTTCTAACAGCAGCCCCAGCACTTCGTCGCCCAACATATGAATAAGGCCCACCCCAAAAAAAAAGCAGAACTTCAAGGGGCCGCAAGAAGGTTGCCAGCATTCCAAGAATAAGGGGCGCTAAAAGTGAGGAGGGATTTTGCTGGGGCGATTCGGTTGGGGCACATTAGCTCACTCCCACTGGCCTTTCAGCAACTAGTGCTCGAGTTCATGAGTTACTTCTATGTGGCTTCCCAAGTCATCGGCCGCAAGAAGTGGTTTCCCCTGATGCTAAGCTGGAGCCGGATCATCGGGACTTCATCTCGCGATGTGGACATGAACAAGCAGCCACTCTTGGACGGGCGATTGCTCAGGTTGTGCTGAGAAGACTTCGCCTTATTGGACGCCTGTTTCAGCTCAGACGTGGTGACAGTCCCTCAGGGGCCAAGCCGGTACAGCGATGATGGCATGCCTCAACCGGGTGCGCACTAACAATCTTCCATTTGGCTTTTACCAAAGATCCCGGCTGAAAGACCGCTGTAACTCTAGCTCCCAGCCTGTGTCCACACCGTGCCTGCGCTGCATAGTGTGATGCAGGCCTTCTTCAAGTCAGTGAAGGGGCTTTTCTGCTCCCTCGCGAATTCCCCACACTGAGTCCAACACAGAAGAAGCCTCCTGCGGCTACTGTCACCAGCACGTCGGAGTACCCGTCCACGGGTGCTGCCGGCACTGGCACACCTCCATCACGTGCATCCCGATCGGATCAGCGTGGTGGGCGAGGCGCTGGGGGAGAGAGTGGCGTCGCAAAGAAACGCGGTCGCTCCGATTCAACGAGCATCAGCCCGACACCTTGCGGAGGGAAGAAGCCTTCCAACGCGGGTCACTTTATGCCACGGCATCACGTAACACGTGGGTAGGTCGACGCGCTGCCAGCGTCGAAGAGGAATTGGCTGCTCTTCGTGAAGTGAGCATGCCACCCTTGTGATAAGCGGTTTAGCACGAAAGAGACCAAGTGGGATTTGGGACGCGTTGGTCTCGACCAACAGCTCCTCACACAGACGAAAAAGAGGCGACTCTAATAAGGAGGAAGTCGACGCCCGCGCTGGGCCGAAAGAGATGACGCTCTCGGAGGGGAGCGCAACACGCTGCAAGCGGAGTTAGAGACTCTCAAGAAAACAGCGGCAAGCAACTTACTACGGAAGTTCAGGCTGTCCGCTGGAAACTCGCGGCGGCGCGAGAGGAAGTCAAGCCAATGGCATCTGAGTTGGCGTGCCGTTGAGGGCGAGGGCGTCTTTACGCGATTCCACAGGGATTTGCGTAAACCCACATCAAGTAGAGCGGAGCTGCAGTGGTTGTCCGAGGGGGAGTTCGTGCCGACGGGTGCGACCACCGACTTTTCGGCAGCGGACTGGCGGACACTGCAGGAGCTGATGAACAACCAGCGTGGGATATCGCCAATGCGCCGGCATGCAAGGTCACTGCCCACAAGAAAGCTGTTCCCGAAGTTTGATGTGCACTCGGGCTGTCTACACCTGTGCGACAGTTGGTTGCCGGGCTCAAGGATTTCATGCGGCAGACCAGCCCCTCACCCACCAGCACCACATCGGCAGAGCTCTCTCTGGCCGGGTGAACTCCATCAGTGGCGAAGCCCAGCCACATCCTCTATCGCGGGTTTGACCAGCTCAACACGACGGCAGGCGGAGACGCCTCAACTGTGGCGGCAAGTTTGGCGCTAAAACAGCGTTAGCACTGGGTTATAAGGAGTTCGTACAACAACGGACAGCGACATGGTCTAGATGCCCGGCAAAGGCACGAAGAATGCGACCACATTGCGTGAGAACCGGCAACCTTCAGGAGTTGACGACAATCTGGCGCGACCTGTCTCCCTGCAACCGTGACTCTAAGGGAGACGCGATCCAAGCGTCCGACAGCCCACAGGTGACTTGCGGTCCGCTGCCCTGGAACAAGAGCTGGATTTGGTTGTTACGACCGGTTCCAGAGCATCGGTGACGCATCAGACTGGGCAAAAATGAGAAGAAGGTCTGAGGAAGTCGAGAGCGGATTGGGAACGTCGGGGGGCAACGGGTGGGGTCTGAGTCCGATCATGTCCTCGCAAACTCAGTTCTCGTGCTCATCCACCCAGAGCTGTTCGGGTCCTAATTCGTGAAGGCGAGCATGGGCCATGGCGTCCGACACGGGGTCAAAACTGCCGTTCCTGCTCGCTTACCAGGAAGCTGGCGACAAGGCCGCCCAAGCTTTGAACCCACTGAAATGAAAGGGAAGCGGAATGTTGTTCCACGGGTATCCAGAGAGTACCAGAGCTCGTGTTCTCCAAGAGCAGCGGGTCCAAGTCTGGAAATACCGCTGGTCAATAAGCAGGGACGCCGGGTGGGGAAGCTGGCATATCGCCGACCGACGGGTCGCATGGTGGTAAGGTTCTGACGCATAGTAGCGCACTCTTGAGTGTTGGCCAGATTTGCCAGCAACACCGACGCGGTGCGGCAAAATCATGGTGGCTGGGATATCAAGGGAGTAAGGGTTGTCCTCGCAGGCGGTGGGCCAGTTACCACCCCCCGTCTGTAGGAGTTGGGCTTCTTTTGAGTCCAAGGGGCGATCCGACCTACAGTGGCTGTGATCATCCACAAGGCTTGGTATAGCGCTGGCTTTGTTGGCTAGTCGCTAAGCGGCGCAGTCGACCCAGAGGTCCAGGGTTCGATCCCCGCCCAGGCCAAGTCAAAGACTGTGTAAGTCTACTTGGTTCTGAATGTACTAAAAAGTACCATGCATGTTAAACCTCAACTATAACCCTACCAATTACCTAGACTTATATATATGAATGGGTTTGCATATTACTGCACACTATTTCCGTCAAAATTATATATTAATACGGCAATGTATAAGAGAGATATGATCCAAT
This sequence comes from Streblospio benedicti, assembly GCA_019095985.1. Classification (NCBI taxonomy): domain Eukaryota; kingdom Metazoa; phylum Annelida; class Polychaeta; order Spionida; family Spionidae; genus Streblospio; species Streblospio benedicti. The sequence continues at coordinate 15,025,500 of CM032667.1, read as the reverse complement.
ATCTGTGTGGTGTTTTCAAGTCATGAGCTTCCGCGGACTTCTGATATCGAGTAATTAGTGTATGGGCTAGTACAGAACAGCCTGCTGTGATGATAGTGTCACTGAAAGTATTAACAGTCTTGATGTAGTGCATTGATTGTCACAAGCTGGGCAGTATGTCTATCCCTTGGCCTGGATATACTTTGGCGGTTGAGGGTTTGTATTCAAGGTCATCCACTTGTATAACAAATGATATAAGTAAAGGTTGTTTAGGTAGGTTGCTCTGTGCCAGGTATTCAATTACCCTCTGTTATACACGCGTGTAGGACCCAGTCTTCATTTACTATAGCCCCTATAGGATTAGAAAGCCAGTTCTCTCTTATATTGTTACAACTTTATATAGATCTAATTTAATTTGTACTCAACCAAGCTGGAACATACTTGCTGACGTTTCACAACCTGTCAGGTTGTTTCTTCAGAGTATAATGGGAACTTCTGCTACTGAACACCATCTGGTGTTGTGGACAAAACTTTGGGCCAAATGTGACTGAGATCATAAGCCCCTCATCCCTGTTGAAGTTGTTGGTTTCCTGATCCAGATGGCTTCCTTGATCCATCTCCTCACTCTGCCCCCTTCACGACCCACCACTTTTGACGAGTCCCAGTCTCTCTTATGGTTTTGGAAGAGCATAGCTTCTGATGCTGGTCAGACACCATGTATGGGTGGTAACCTATCTGCTGTCGGGAATAGGGTAGGCCCCCTTAAATTGTTTTACCGAGTTGAGGGGATAGCAAACCTCCCTCACTTGGGTGCATGTACCATGATTCAGTGGGTAGGTAGAGCTGTACCCCCAAAACACTGTGTGTCATTCCTGGTGTAAAGTCCTCCCATATGTAGGCCTCTCGTGAAACCCAGTGTGTATAGTGCTGCAAACTAACTCTAGCACACAGCCTTAGAGTCTAGGCTGATGGATATTTGCATGTGCAGTTAACAGCAAAACATGCATGGTGTACATGCAGTTCAAACCACAAATATTCTGGTCTCTATGAGACAATGTCCCATGTTGAATACTGGATTGGCCATTCTATGTTTCACATATTTTCAAGATTTCATTATCCTACAGGGAAAGCTCCAAGAAGTCACAATCATTTGCAGTTAGATGAAAATGGAAGATATTGCACTACAAATCTGTTAGAAGGGCGTGTATGCTAATGCTCTATATATGGGGCAATTATTTATTGCCTTTGTCAAATGGCATCCTGAATTCCTGACTACTATATTCACCAAGGTTCACCCAGGTGTTTCGAGCATGGCGTGAGGGGGGCCATTCATATCAGGAAGCTCGGGCCCTCACTGGGTGGAGATGGGGGCAGGTGCCAGCTTCCTTCCATCTGGAGCAGTGTCCTCACCCGAGAGGGGGATTTCCCGGGGTCCAGGTGACGACGAATGACGTCAACCACTGTGATCAAGATGGCGGATGCTGTCAAAATTTTTATTTAAAAAAATAATATTCATCAAGGTATGAAACCATCTTCTATTTCAATCAGTCCGGTCAAGAGCCCCAAAACTAGTGCCTGGACTACAACAGCTACATTAAGAAACATCTTGAAAGCTAACAAGATAAAGATATGGCAGAGCTCGTGGTGATGAAATAGCAGTTCATACACCTATGACGATTATAAGGTTAACAAAAGTCACTACAATACAGTCATGACATTAGATTAAAATAAACAAACAAATATATTAGGGGGTGACACAGGGGTCCTGAGTTCCATGTTCCAATATTTCTTTACCCCTATGTTCCACGTTCTACTATCGTTTTGCCCCTATGTTCCATGTTCCACTACAATTTCTCATGTTCCATGTTCCACTATGAATATGATCCCAAGAAAACAATTTTGAACACATTTATCAGGAATTCTTTTTTATATGTGAACCCGAATTAAATATTTTCTATGGAAGTCCTAATATTTAATCAACTCAAATAATATTCAGTTCTAATAAAGGCAAGATATAGGGTCATAACTTCAAAATAGGAAAAGAAGAAAAAACAAGCGGATGAAAATATATGACAAAAAATTTCACCTGGGGTCCGAACGCATCTATAATGTACTGATTAGTGTTAATTCTTTCATGCATAAATGAACATGTTTGTGGCTATGTGCAAGTATAGAGAACTATTTTCTAACATTTTTGGCATTCGTATTTGATGTAGTAGTACTTGTTAGGTACCAGAGAGATCACCAGAAGTCAGAAGCCTCTACCTCTATACTACCAGTATCACTTTCAGCAATGATCAAAAACCCGGATTTTGCTTCATTTGAAGTGACACAATTGATCTTTGTAAATCACTGTTCAGTTCCATATTATGGGTATGTAGACTGAAATCTGTCAACAATTTTGCTAACATCCATTTATGGGGCCACCCCATGTTGTAAGTGAGGGGAGGGTTAAGAAGCGAAAACAATGGTGATAAATGTGCTATCTGCACCTTCAAGCAATTAACGGTAATAATCGCATTCAACGTATTTATAACACGTTTATTGCAATATATACCGAATTACCTCATCTATAAAAAAGCAAGCTGGCGTAGTCAACAAGAGTAACTAGTTATACGTACGTGCAAAGATTACTCAGATCAAGGGAATTAAAGGTTTCATAAAACGAAACTTGACACTATAGAATCTGTTTAATGAGGTGTACACAGACGCTGTGTAATCAGCAGCTATAGATTTTTTTCTTTCTAAATAGGGAACCTTACTTCTGTTCTTACACCACAATTAACACAATGTATTGATGCCTGCATGTGGATTAGAAATATGAAAAGAGCAAATTGCCGCTTGGGGCAATGCGTGCATAGATCATCTGCATACGCTTTCTGGCCACAGGCAGCTTCCACTGAATGCTCCCCTGTGAGTTGAGACAGAACATCAGGGAATCTGACGTAAAATGATGGAAATGTGGCTGCGCACCTGATAAGATAAAAAGCCAACGACAAAACGCAAACATTGAACTCACGTTCTATTTATTTTGGTTGATGTTGGATGTGCAGCCAGCATTAAATTACATAACATTAGGTGTTTCAGGCTCCAGTTTACCACATAGTTAAGATGAAAGCGGTCATTAGTACAGGAATAATCTATACAATTTTGTATAGCGGCATTTGTTACAATTAGGCTCATATTTGAAATATTATTTCACATCAAGAAAAAGAAAATAACCCTTTTTGTAGTTTGCACTAACGAGGAAGCCGCAGGGCGTCGGTTTTCACAACAGAGATTCCCTTTGTGTAGCCGCTCCATACACTGTGCATTGTTTCATAAAACTGCATCGCCTAAAAAGGCGGTTATTACAAAATGCACACACAGAAATCCAAAACCAACAACGAGACGTGCACTGCAAGTTCAATTAGCTTCTTGCAAGCATATAATTTCTTGAAGCTTTACAATAACTGTTATGTAGTCATATGATAAGGTTTATTTCATTGATTGCTAAGATCATAGTAACATCCATAGTACATACGGTTTAAATCATTCACAATAAAAAATACTAATTTGTCTTTAAAATTGTATATAATACACTTCATTAAGTCTTATAATAAGCACAAACTAGAGTAAACACTTTCACTGCAACCACTGTATTACCAATCAATGTTTGAATCAACACCAAACAGCAATTCATAGTGTTTATCTTTGAGTGGATTTTACTCATGTTAAGCTGTGAGTTTCGCATTGCTATCATGCACCATTGGAAAACTGAGATTCTGAGCTTTTCGACGGTATATGAAATCTTTCCTGCCCTCTGATGGTACCAAATCTAAAAATTCCGGCCATTGGCCCATGCACCAAATAGCCAATTCATTTGACCGCTCCCGCCGAAAGGTTAAATATGACGATGCATGTGATTGATGGTCAAAATAAACTATTCAGTTAAACCAATTACCTTAACTTATATATATGAATGGAATCGCATATTACTGCAGATTATTTTCTAATATGACAGTGTATAATAGAGATATGATCCAATATCTATGTGGTGCTTTTAAGTCATGAACTTCAGCGAACTTCTGCTGACTTCCGTGAAATACAGTTGGCCACAAAAATTCGCTGATGGTCAGTTGAAAAATAGTGTAAGTTAGCAAAAATACAAGTGGTCAAATGCAAACACAAATTGTATGTCTTATATTATCACTGACATTCAGCTGCAAGACAATATACAGCAGTCACGGTATAGCAACTATGGTTCGACATTTGGCGAACATTTCAGGGTAATGCTATTCCTCTTGGATGTACATGTATTATGCAATGGCAGATCCAGGGGGGCACTTCAGGCTTTCACTTCACTCTTTTACACATTGGCCCGTACAAGACCCATGAAATCATGGGTTTTGTACAAGCCAACGTGGTTCTAGGCATGTACATGTATGTTTGGTGTGGCACTGATGCATCCACTCTTCAGATATGTAAAATACCATGTTAGTTGTATACAAAGAACACGTCATATTTGCTATTTTACTCATTCTAATATTTGTCTTTCTAGTGTGGACGTGTAGCTGTTTAAAAATTCTATCTTGAATTCAGCGCTCTTTTGAGAGTGGCGGTCAATTATGCTTCGTGCAAATGCATTATGTTGGTGCTTTGTTGGATCATTGATGGCGCCTCTCTGCATGTTGTAGACCTCTGACACACTGATCTACATATACTTCTTTTCTCCATGTATATTGCGTTAGTTTTATTCTTATCACACATCATGCACTTCTGCTACTTTCTTCAGTTGGTTGGGTAGAACACTGTTGGGAGTGGGGGCAGAATATGACCATATCATGAGGTTTGTACCACGCCACTCTACTAATATGCTTCATCTTTCGTTGTTCCTGGTTATAACGAAAGATGAAGTAGAATATTAGTAAAGTGGCAAGGTACAAATCTCATGATACAGCCATATTCTGACTCCCACTCCCATCAGTATTTCATGAACACTCCCTTTTATGAATTCACATACATCATTAGCTAGTCTACTCTCGCTGTTCATAGTATTAGCTATTAATTGCATTATTTCTGCTGTTCTTTTGCCATTTGCTATGTCTTTGTCGTTGTTAATACAACTGGGATCTAGTGTCACTTTTTCATTAACCATTCTCGCTGCTAATGGAATGGTAGGTTCAACACAGTTACAATCATCTACACAAGGCGCATACATGTGTAGTTGATATTGTATGGCTGTTTTTTCCAACCATAACTTGAAATCCCATGGCAGTACACATGTCAGTTTGAGTCCCATTGGTCCACCTTCTGTTTGTAAGCATGTAAACTTGTACAAATGGTTCCACATTACTGCTTACACTTTCTTTGAGGCCAGAGATCTTAATGATCTTGATCATTAAGTCGATGGTGCTGTTCGTTCTTGCTGGTTTGAATAGCATTTTCTTAATTTCTTTACCTATAGCTTCGGCTGTGTGAATTTGGTTAGAGCTGGAACTCTTGTACTGTTCCTAGTAAATAAGATATTTGGAATGTCATGTCTATCTATTTCGTCTTTTGAGAGAACTAGGGCTAAATACAGTGTCAATTCATTGCCTGCTACCTGTATTTCAATGTTTCATTCCATGTATGAATCGGCTATCACTTGGGAGACTTCATTTATCTTTTACATCATCATATCTTGTCGCACCATATCTCCAACCATTGTCGGGCTGTCTCATTTGCCTCCTGGAGACCATAGCCTGAGCAGGGTATGCTCAGCTCACATTCCTGTAGGATACATTCAATAGTCTGTGGGCCCTCTCTGCAAAGGCAGGATTCGTGTTGAGAGAATTCCCACCAGCACATGTTGTCTCTTGTCTTTCCCATCTTAGCTCTTGCTCTGTTCAGTGCTACTCACTGTCTTCTCGGAAGGTCTATTCAAGGGGGAAGTGCCTCACTTGGTAGCGGTAGAGCTTTGAGTGGCTCTGCTGTAAATGGCTGTTTGAGTTCGTTCTGGTGCTAATGTATCAGGTTATCAAATTTAGTAATGATATTTTAATGGATTTCAGCGCGTCCCTGCTCAGCTAGTATCACGTGTATGAAACCCATTAAATCCACTGGTCGCATATCTCCTGTAAGAGGACCTGCATCAGCCAGTAATCAACGAACCCCGTACCATGATGTTCATGAAAGTTTGCTTCATGCGGAATCAGAAATAACACGTTGAAACGGTAAGACAAAAGTACAGAGTGTATTTAACAGTGATAACACTGGCATATTATTTCATTTATTGGATTAGTTGTGAACTCAAAAGTGCAATTTGTAATATGTAATATGTAATTTGTTTCACACAGCCACTGTCTTTGGTGATGACTTGTATTGTCATGTAATATCTCCATAAGTTCATATTCTTACAGGCACACGTGTGAAAATTCATTGTTGTCCAAAAACGAGTGGAAAGGTACTAGCATTCAGTTAATTGTCTGAAGTCATCAACCCTCCCCACAGAGATGCAATGTCATTTACTTTGAAATTTACTTGACCCAACATGTTACATCAGAACCCTTCCATTCATCAATACCCTTATGAGTTACCTTTTTTCATTGTTCTATAGGACTAGAATAAGCCTAACCTTTTTTATAAACATGGTATTAAGATATGTAGAAATGACCAATTACTCTCCACCTCACATGAAGATGGTGCTACATAAAGTATGGCTTAATTGAAATCTATCTTTGAGAATATCTTGTCATATAACAGCAAGTCAAAGTATAAAAGTATCTCCCATATTCTATATCCAATTTTTTCTCATATTATGGCCTTCTTGATGAATTATTACACACAGATGACAACATATTTTTAGAAATCAAGCTAGTTTATTAGGTTTATTACACTATACAAAGACCAGCATTTTTAGTATAAAATAGCTATATTTAAACACAGCAGTACTGTTCTTCAATAACATCAATATGAAAAATCCTAATAAATTAAAATTAGAGCGACTGACTTTCATTATATTTTGCTTGCATTTTGCAAATCCTTTACATAATTGCTGAAATTCCCTAAAACCATAAAAGAGGGTCAATGTGAAATTGTTTTCTTTTCAGAATTTAATCAGAATTAGTCAGATTCGTTCCAAATAGATGGGTTTTTTTCCAGAATCCTTTCAGAACTTGGTCATATGAATAAAGGAAGGTTTGATTCCATTTGTTGCAGTGGTGGTGAGTGAACTTGTACGTGGGAAATTTGGGTTGTAAAATTCATTCCTTTACTAAATAGGGAGAAGGAATTTATATTCCTGGTAAGATAAATACATTGCCTATTCACACTGTACCTGCATGGGTGATGCAACATCAGTTATTTTATAGTGTGTCAAATGACAATTCTGAAAAATATGCACAATTAAAGTATTGAAGCAGGGTGGTCATTTTGAAATTCAGAACACAGAATATTTTTCCCATGAAATATTTGTTTTTTAAAGTACGTTTTCCGATTTAATCATATCTAGGGAGAAAAAAGTAAGAACCTATAAAGGAAATATTTTTTCAGTTGCTTGAAATGTAAGGAGAGAATGCATTTTAATGTGGGAATGTACGAAGTGTGAAGAAAAAGATTGAAAGAAAAGAGAGAAAATAAAATGAAACCAATAAAAAAGCAAAAAGACACAGGATCCCTTCTTTTGTTATCAGTACTGTATACTTTAGAACAAATATATGCTGCTAAACATTTAAGTAAATAATAAAAAAGAATACAAAATTAAAATAAATTAATTAATTAAAATAAGACATGCAAAAATTTTAATCACCAGGCCTTGACAAATGATAGTCACGTTGTATCATCAAGAACTCGAACATGAGTCTTACAGGACTAGAGAGGAATGAATTTACAAGATATCTTCATATTGGACCATGATTTTGAAATTATTTAATCCAACAAATCTGGTATGTTGAAAGGAGAACCTGTGACCTAGAATCAACCAGATATTTCATTTGAAATAAACAGCAGCTAAGTACAATGTAGCTACAGCAAAACAACCAAGTATTTTGTGAGAAATAAATGATTCAAGAATCAATTGAAGTAAGATAAAAAATAGCATAGAAACTTACTTTTCAATCACTCAGTATTTACATGTCCAGACCAGCGCAATGAAATATCATGGTTCATACATACATAAAGGCTGTTTCCCTCTGATGACAGTTTCTTTCTGGAAAACCCAACACAGTGCAAAGTTCGATGTATCTCACAATGTTCCGCTATGTGTTATTTACATATACATCATTTAAAGGTCAGGGCTAGGGTTACACATCTATTTACATGTTATAAAGATCTATCCACACAATACACAAGCATCAATGTTCAGGAGTACAATGGAACTCACCTTAAAATGGAAATTATAAAACAAATCATGTTGTTAGCTTTATGTACATGTATCTTACATCAAGTAGGAGAAATGTTATGATAAAATGTCTACAAATTGTTTTTTAATCAACAATCAGTGTAAATATATAGAAATTACAAGGATCAACACACCAATAATCACAAACAATTATTTTTAAAAATTCTCTTTTGTTGTTTTGTCTCTTTGTCACAAAAAGTAAAATGTCATTTTTCATTTGAATAATAGTGCGTTTTCATTATGCATGCTATACATCCAGAATTGAAACAAAACATTTGCAATAAGGATGTACATAAACATTTATATTGGGTGCTCACACACGACGCAGCTAACTTTAGTAGTGTACCAATCACTTCCAGAAACATTGGATGAGGCATCCATCCACTTGTATGTTTTATTCTGGTACATAAGGATGTGGTCCTCATTGTTGCCGCCGTGGTTGTTCGGTTCGGAGCCGTACCATTTGGTGTAGGTGATGAGGGCCTTTGAGCCATCCCAGTAGTGCCAGTAGAACGAGGTGGACCCACTTGGTTCAGCAACTGCACTAGTCCATACCAAGCCACAGCCTAGAACGGATCATTGTATGTTTAAAACATAAGCAGATTGCCACTTTGTCACGTGTAAATAGGAGTTAAAAGGATTTGAATTTTGACAATCTCTTTATTCGAAGTTTAGAGTTATTGTAACAATTTATACAGTAAAGCAGTACAAAGGAAAATTTTAAGTGCGAAGGTTAGATATTCCCAATACCTTGGCTTGAACTAATTATTACCTGTGTATGTACACAGTTGTCTAAGCGAGGCATTAGCATTCCCCATCTCCCACAAGTATTTTTGTCAGCTCCTATACTCATACTTTAAATAGGAGAACAAATCAAGTCATGACCATCAAAATAGACCATACTATAACAAATATTTTATAGTACTCTACTGAGAATCTATGACTTAACCTACCAGCAGCAGTAACTAGTCTCTTCACATGCGTGTCCTCCTCGCTGGATTCGATGCTTAACAAGTAGGAAAACGGAGACAGTCCTGCACAGTAAGCCCTGTTCTCTGTGTATGTGTACTTGTTTGTTGCCTGGACATGGTACTTGCTGCCGCCCAAAGCATCACCGAATAAATCAATACCTGACAATTAAAAAATAGGGTTAAATATGTGGGCGATATGTATTTGAAGAGAGACGAGTGGTGCTTGTGCCATGCATCCTCTCACACATTGCATCAACAAGTGGTATTTCCAGGCTCACCCATACAGAAACGAAGAAATAGACAAGTAAATAATCAATGCATTAAAGATTAAAGTGCTCTGTTTTGTGCCAAAGGCTCTCTGTTGAGGCCCATATACAAGCCCCCTTGGCTTTCATCTGCATTGACCACCAGATGGTTGCTGTGTATTGCAAACAAACACATTAAGCGAAGAAATAAAACAGTGCCTACCTGTCTCACAGTTGGCTCCAGTGAAGCCCGAGCTACATTCACAGGTGTACTGGTCACCATGTCCATCGTCAGTGCAGTCGCCATTGTTCAGACAAGGGGTAGATTCACAAGCTGATAGAACTGCAATTTTCACAAGACACGCTATTGATAAAAGCATTGCCAACTTTGAGGTGACCCACTAGTAGTATTGTATATCATAACAAATTACATATTTGTGCAAATTTACAAAATTCTCTTTTATGGAGACCCTGTGTTCCTGTCACAAGATGGCAACATTATTAGAGATAGATTGATCCACAACCACTTAACATTGATAATAGAACAGAAAAGTATCATTGAAAATTCACAGCATTAACACACCGAAGTTTCATGCATTTGGAAAATTTTCCCTTTTGAGGATTTTTATAAGGGAGCATCTGTCTTCCCACATAAGAATGATATCATCCTGCATAATTTCATTAACATTTCTTGTGACATGTTTGTGATCTGTTAAATATTTATAATGTTGTAATATTCTCTTTACGTTTGCAAATAAATGTTCAAAAAATAAACATTGAAAATTAATACATTTATTCAAATTTTTCAGGCAATAGCATAGAATATCTTTTTTTCCTTTCTATTTCTGTCAATTTATTTTTAAAAGGATGTTGTTGGATGGAAATTCAAAAAAATATTTTAATTTTCAATTTTTGGACATTCATGGGAGAACAAACACATAATATTACAAAATTTTGAATCTATTTGCCATTTATTTAAAGAACTGTTGTTGTTTATTCAAAATGCTTGTGTTGTTGCAATTATTTAATCATTGGGGGTATCTTTGTCAAACAAAGTCTTTACTACCAGCATGGGAAAACGATACCACGATTGAATTTTGTAACAATCTTTTCTTTACAGCATTAGAAATGGCAGTGGTAATAGTTGCTGAAAAAATGCTGCCGAAGTTTTTGTACTTGCTGCTGAACAGAGTGTCACTGAATAAATCAGGAGCACCTGACAATGTAAAAATAGGTATAAATATCTGGGCGATTTATATTTAAGGAGAGAAGGGTGGTGCTTTTGCCATCCATTGTCTCACACACTGCATCAACAAGTGGTATCTTCAAGCTCATCCACACAGAAAGGAAGAAATAGAAAAGTAAATAATCAATGCAATAAAGCTTAGTGCTCAGCCTTCTGCCAAAGACTCTCTCAGCCACCAGATGGCGTTGTGTATTGTAAACAAAAAATAATAGTGAGGAAATAAAACAATGCCTACCTGTCTGACAGCTGGCTCCAGTATAGCCCTGTCGACATTCACATGTGTACTGGTCAGCATGTCCATCGTCAGTGCAGTTGCCATTGTTCAGACACGGGGCAGATTCACAGGCTGGTAGAACTGCAATTTTCGCAAGACTAGCTATTTATAAATACATTGCCCATTTTGAGATGACCCCCTAATAGTATTATAATTACATTTTTGTGAGAATTGACAATTCTCTTTTATGGAGACACCCTGTTCCTGTCACCAGATGACAGCATTGTTTGTGATAGATTGATCCACAACCACTTAATATTGATAATAAAAGAGAAAAGTATAATTGAAAAGTCACAGCATTGATAAACCGAAGTTTCATGCATTTGAAAAATTTTCCCTTTTTGAGGATTGGTAAAACAGAGCGCCTGTCTTCCCCCATAAGAATAATATCACCCTGCATAATTTTATTAACATGTCTTGTGACATGATTGTGATTTGAATTTTTTATAATAGATGTAATATTCTCTTTACGTTTGCAAATGACTGTCCAAAAGTTAAATATTGAAAATTAATACATATATTCAAATTATGATTAAATCGCATAGAATATCATTTTTTCTTTAGATTAAAAAATACTTTGATTTTTAGTTTTTAAGTTTTGGATATTTATTGGCCAACAAAAAGTTAGTTTTACAAAATGTTGAACTATTTGCATTTTCTTAATAAAAAAACTATTGTTGTTTATTTGATATGCTTGTGTTGTTGCAAATATTTAATCTTTAGGGATATCTTTGTCAAACAAAGTCTTTACTACCGACATGGGAAATCGATACCACAATTGAATTTTGTAACATTTTTTTTCCATTGCATTAGAAATGGCAGAGGCAATAGTTTCTGAGAAAATACTCCTGAAGTTTTTGTACTTGCTGCCGCCCAGAGCGTCACCAAATAATTCGGGAGCACCTGACAATGAAAAGATAGGTATGAATATCTGGGCGATACACATTTTTAAGCAGAGAAGGGTGGTGCTTGTGCCATGCATCTTCTCACATGCTGCATCAACAAGTGTCTCCAAGCTTGGCTAAACAGAAATCAAAAAATAGAAAAGTAAATAATCAATGCATTAAAGCTCAGTGCTCAGCCTTCTGCCAAAGGCTCTCCGTTGAATATAACAATGCTTACCTGTCTCACAGTTGGCTCCAGTATAGCCTGGTCTACATTCACAGGTGTACTGGTCAGCATGTCCATCGTCAATGCAGTTGCCATTGTTCACACAAGGGGTAGATTCACAGGCTGGTAGAACTGCAATTTTTGCAAGACACGCTATTGGTATATACGTTGCCAACTTTGAGATGACCCCTTATTAGTATTGTGTATCATAACAAATTTTTGTGAGAATTGACAATTTTCTTTTATAGAGACACCCTGCTCCCATCACAAGATGACAACAGTATTAGAAATAGATTGATCCACAACCACTTAATATTGATAATAGAACAGAAAAGTATCATTGAAAAGTCTGAGGTGGAATCACCAGCGGGTCGAGAGCCGGGGAAAATGCAGAATGCAGGACGAAGGCTGCTTCAGTTGGAGGAAGGCGCGACATTGGTAACCAAGCTGGAAGGCCGGGATGGTGTGAGGAAAGATGATCTTGACGCAGGAAAAGAGGTTCTTCCGCGGGTTCTGGTGACAGCAAAATTGGAGGAAAAATAGTTCTTGCTCTATCAATGGGACCGTCAAGAAGACGACGAGGGCAGCACTGCTGAGCGGGTCTTTTATCTGGCACCCGTGTGCAACGTGGACCAGGTGATAGGTTGGAACTCAGGGTAGAATGGTGCGAGAATGCAGGAACACCAGGGTACCTTTTACATTTGGACACCGAACAGGTACTAGTTGTCCTACTCAAGTTGAACCAGGCAGACATCGCGGGCAAGTTGGCAGACAGTGGAATACCAGAAGCTATGTGAGTTTGTCGCGAGTGGACCATGATTATGAATGTCCTCATGGTGGAGAAGCAGCCTGGACAGAGGGCAGAGTTGTGGAGGCGGACAAGCAGAGTGCTGGATAACTGGCAGCGCACTTTCATCCCGGTTTCAACTCATGCCAGGCTTTGCTGGATAATCTGGAGTCAGAGAGCGAGTCAGAACTTGGGCAGTGGGCGGTTTGCCCACGTAGGCGACTGTTGCCTAAGCCAAAGATGGAGAAGTGACAAGACTATAGGTCGCTGTCGTGTTCCCCTAGCAAGCAGGGGAGTCGGTCCTGTAAAACCCGACCCACCAAGTGTTTCAAAGGAAACAATTAAGAAGGAGCGGCAGGACACCAGCCCAGATCCGTTTGTCACTCTTAGGGTGGCCTTATCACATGCGGAGGCTCGGGCAAAGGATGAAAAGAAGCTAAGGACCTGGTTGCGCTAATTGGCGCTCATAGGCAGAAGCCCTGCCTCCATAGAGTCAGAGCAGTCAAGACACCTGAGCGTAGCACAGAAGGCACATTGTTCGGGGTGTACTAAGTATCCAGAGGAGGATGGCTAAGGGCAGAGTGAGGTGAAGTCCCGGCCGAGTCCAGCCGACATGACAATCCCCTTTGTCCGGCGCTATCATCAGTCACAGTTCGTTGATGCGGCGGAACATCACCGAAGAGAGTGACAGAGCCAGAGCATGAAGAAGCGAGAGAGTCGTAAGCTGAGGCAGAAGAGTCAGTGACACTATGACTCCAACAGCGAGGACTCCAACAGCAGTATGGAACTAGCGATTCCCACTTCGCTGTGCTTGAAGGACCGGATCAAGAATCTCCAGAAGTTCAACAAGCCGGATTCAACCCAGACTTGGTTGGACTTCTTGCAGCATTTGATGGAGATCCTGAAGATGTATAACATCAACGAGTCTGAAAGGGCGGAATAGCTGATCGATCGACTGACCGGGAAAGCTCAGAGTGCGCTACTCAACTTGACAGTGGAAGAGAGGAACGACTTGGCCACCCTCATGTCGGCGCTGAACTCATACTTCTACACGGAGGTTGAGATACGTACGGCTGAAGAGGAGTTACTGATGAGGAAGCAGGGCAATAAGAAATCGGTGCGAGACTTCATATCGCAGCTGATGTTGCTGGCCCGCAAGGTATATGGGCAGGACATCAACAAGAGGGAAGCAGCTGTAATCAAGCGGATTGAACTCAGCTTGGGTACGGCACACACTCCGGCGCACGTATGACAAAGTTACCGCTCAACCCGTCACGTTGACAGTGCTGATGCAGGAACTGGTGTGTAGGGAGAGTCGTGATGACCCCGGGAAGTACCAGACGTACTTCGCACAGGAAAAAGAAAAGAAGAATGCTGCAAAGCCCAAGAACCCTTCAACTGTGAAAGGTGTGCGACTGAAGGAGGTGATGGACCAGTAAAGCGCGTCGTAGTCCACAGGACAGGCAAACGTGACTAAAGAGAAGACGACAGGGAAGGGCGCATCGAACTCTCAGGGAGGCAGCCGTTGCAGACGGGGCACCAGGGGAGGAACCTGCTTATTTGATATGCTTGTGTTGTTGCATTTATTTAATCATTGGGAGTATTTTTGGCAAACAAATTCTTTACTACCTACATGGGAAAACGATACCACACTTGAATTTTGTAACAATATTTTCATCACTGCATTAGAAATGTACGTGGTAATAGTTGCTGGGAAAATACAGTTGACGTTTTTGTCGTTAATGTTCTATATTCTTGACAGTTCTTCCTTCAAACAGATATCTATAATGTGCATCCTTCAATGCATCTTCAATGAGAGCAGGACTGTATTGTCTCATGGTTTAGAAGAAAGATATTTTACCGGGATAAAGATAAAAGTGTAGAATTCAAAAACACATATGACTGCTTTCAAAATCGTGAATGTCATATCCTAGCATTTGAACACCTACCCTTGCTTCCTGTTACAATTGCATCACCAGCATTAGTCTGGTTCCCAGACCACTCCTGACACTCCTTGTCTGCCTGCATCGAGAAGTGTTTCCATCCAGAGTTGATACTTTTGTGACCACAAGCGATGGCATTAAACGACTCCTTTGAATTCATAACTGCCTTGTCAAGGATAAATTCAGCTGTCCTTATTTCAGCAGTTACTGATGCCGTACTGAGAATCAAGATTATAAGTTTACACGCCATCATTTTACAAGAATGCCAATAGGCATGCTGCATTGAAGAGCTTCCTATCTAAATGCTAGATCTACTTGTTGGCCTGCCTGCAACTGCTAATTAAATGCAGAAAACATCAGCACTGCTCATATTTTTCACAGTTCTTATTGGTCCCTGTGCACCATGGATGTTTTATCTTCAATTCAAATACAGATCCATTACTAGTAACGTGACTTCCTTTACCATTGTCAGTGCTAATTTGTTTAATCTATATTCTGTTTTAATGAAATTGACAAATGAGCAACGTAATGGTAAGTTAGAGGTACGCTACACACATCTTTATTCCAGGCATGTACTGTTTGTCAAGCAGCAACCCAGACTATGCCAAGATGATTTTTTTAGATTACCAGCCTGAAGTACAGTTTTAGGGGAAGCACAATATAATATATATTAACTGGTTGCCTATAGCTCTTACAATGACAATCGCAACGATGGCATACCAAATTGAGAAGTGCAGAATGATAACTATAATGAAAATGACCATGATTGCAGAAACCAAATGAGAAAAAACAACTTCGAGACAGGATGCAAGATCCCCCACTGAACTTCTGAAATTCTCAAAACTTTGCTGCGCATCAAGTGTAGCTCAAATCTATGTACGCGCTGTGCATAAACTCATCAGCAAGATATGCATATCTGCAACGATCCGTAATATACTTGCCCACCCCTGTTAGTGGACCTTTATTACACTGAGATTTAATGTTAACATGTTTTGCCATCATATTATGGCAAAGGATGAGCGTGGTATTAATGCATCTACATAACCCTATTTATTAGATTATTGACATGTAATTTCTTGGGTTGGCATGCTCTGTAAATGCCATATAACCTGAGAATAGGTTGTCACCCCTGCTCGAACAAACGTGCCTAGGGTTTTCAGTCATATTTTTTTCTTATTTCCAAGAGCCTTTTACAATGCACTGCGTTCCCTTTCAAGTAGTTATTTTGAAAGGCGGTAGTATAGTGGTGTAAGTGTCAGAACTATGGTGCATATCCAGGCAATACTGATTTGTGCATTTTCTTCATTAAATAACATGCTAACAATAGCTTATTTGTTGTTTAAGGAATGATGTACATTTTGTCATGTTACGCAAAAGTGGAACATTTAATTCTCATACTCTAAGTAAAATTTATGAATGGGCTACGATGCCAATTTTAAGTACCGTTCAAAAATGGACAAGCGTAGTAAAAGGGGCGGGGCTATTGTAGAAATGTGTCAATCAAATCAACCTTTCATTTCTAGTATAGCCCCGCCCATTAGACGCTGCAGAATATGTATTGTATTGGTTGAAGTCGTAAACAATCCCCCACAAAATTTCTATCATTGAATGATCATAATATATCAACTTGTCAATTGAATATTTCAATTGGATGTGGATTAACGACAACTAGTGTTGGGCGTGTTTCACGTTAGCTCCAGGTAGCTATGTTTGCAGACTGCTAACAGCACGCACCGAGTATATGCAAGCAGGAAAAAAAGATGGATGATTGATCACTAGCTAATGCATGGTACAGAGTACGTCTCTGTAGTAATCATTAGACAAACACATAGGCAGATCCAATTAAGGGACGCAGTGGGTGCGCTTCACCCAATTCCCACTAAAATAGTTTATTTTCATAGGGTTTGGCATGTCAGCCATCGATTGTGTGTACAAAACCCATGAAATACTTAAAGTGTGCCCCCCGCTTTTCCAAATACTTGGATCTGCCAGTGAAAAATGGGATTATAAGAAAGAGCACCTTTATAAAATCACCATATTGTGCGATCACAAACTACATGGAGACACCGTGGTGCACCTCCTTGAGTATTCCACCTGCTTTTCTTCATAGAGAGGTTCTTTTGAGAGGTGATGGTATTAACAGGTATGGTATTAAACAGGGAAAACAAAGATCAACATATACGTATTGTGTCTCATTGTGTACTGCTTGACATAATACATTAAGCCTTTGTACATATCCATACCGAAAGGCTGTCCCCAGGGTCCAATTTTGTAATTTTACCAATTAAAGTATGCCTTTGACAAGAAAGTCCATTTGTTGGAACTTTTGCGATTTTCTGCAATAGCTTCAATACAGCCTTAAACATGGCCTATAAATTTGATGTACTGTAAACTTCACCCATGTCTACATGTTTCATGTTAGTAATTAAGCCGTGCACAAGGACATTCATGGAAAATTATTACCATTTCCAGCCATAGCTTCATGTTTAAATAGTTCATGAAAGTGACCGGTGTCCGTTTTTGACAATTTGTCAATTAATTAGCGGTGAAACTGTTTATAAAATTTTCTACTTGGTTCCATATACTCACAGTAACTGTAAATGTGGTGGTTTATAATTGTGATTCTAAATGACTGTGTTCTACCCGTACGAGCCAAAGAGTAGTGTGCAACTATTTAAGAATGAATTTGCTCCATACCCACCACCAGACCCGACCGGTAATCAAACCCACGACCTTCTGGTCACGAGTCCTACAACTTATCCACTCGGCCACTGAAGAACACGAGTATATCATGGCTTATATTATTACAAAATAAACAATTCTTTTACCTTTCATTTTTCATTTAAAAAGCTGATAGTTCGAGATCAAATTTTAGTTGTTTTTTTTCTAATAATTAAAAGATGGGTATTTCGTATCACATTGGTTTGATATTTTGTACTCGAAGCTGGACAACCTTGAATCATCACTTATATGCAAATACTGACCTTCATGTCGTTCAAGGGCATGCTAATAAATTATCCCTGAGTACCCACAAAGTATAGCGAATGGGCAAGATAGGTCAGACTATCATTCCCACTCTGCCAGCTATAAGCTCAAGATATTCTACTCGGATGTTGTAAAATGTGTTGGGATTGGCAATGACAATGCCTAAGAGTAGCCTACTTTTTGCTAAAAAAAGAAAAAAAGAAAAGGCGTCGATGACTTGATTGGACATATCCTGTTTTCTGAAATTGAACAACTTAAGGTAGCTCATGTATAATACCCGAAGCCACGCCACAGCTGACTCTGGCCCCCTTAACAAACTAATCACCTTGTTACTCCTGTAGTCGCCCCAGGAACGTGTGCTTCTAACGAAGTAGGGCAACCTTGAGTCATGACTTACATGCAAATGCTGACCTTCATTTCGTTCAAGGGCTTCCTAATAAATTAGTGCTGGCACCCATGCTGTATATCACTATGGCAGGATAAAGCTTAGGGCTCAACTGCCTCTCTACTGCCAAAACATCAAGAAGACCGTGAGGATCAGTGCATGTCCAGTACGGCAAAACTAGGTAATGTTAGAGGTTATCCTTATGCACACAGCAACATAATACCAAGCATGTTTGTTGGCCTATTTGTTTTCTTTCTATGCTACATTTATTCATACAACACCTCACAAGTTCTACAACTTTTAAAATCATTTTGAGCTTTTCCACTCTAAAAATCATACCAAACTTAATTCTCACTTCCCCAGTAGATATTTTCATATACCTTTCTAAATGTATACCAGTGGCAATCCAATTAAAATTATGTAAAATAGGTTACTGAGCATGTACGTAGCATATTGTTAGGCAATGGTGGAAAATATCTCAAGGTATAAAAGGGAACATGTGGAGGATTGTGCGGAAGTTTCCCAAACATAATGTGAAATATTCCAGAGATCTCCCCCCCCTCCCCCTCACCATTTACACACACTCAGACACAAATGCTAAAAATCGATGATCTTAATGTCAAGCCCCTTCTCGAGCAAATTGTGAGCAAATTAGTAGATACAGATCCAATCCTGATTGTCACTGAATATCATAACGGTAATAGCTGGCGTTTATACATACATGTAGCGCACATACTGCAGTGACAGATCCAGGTTTTTGGAAAGGGGGGCCCCGGGGCGCACTTAAGGAAAAGGGGGGCGCACTTAAGTGATTTCATGAAAAACACTATGAAAATGAAATATTTTGGTGGGAAACGGGCGGGGGGGGGGGGGGGGGGCGCCCCCTGCACCCCATCCCCTCTGGATCTGTCTATGTACTGGATTTGCCTGGGTCATATCCTCATTACATATTATCATGCGCATGGACCATAAGGTCCATGCGTTGTTTTCTACTGTTGTTACCCACTACATTGCAAATAAAATAACATAGAAAAATCCACGATGCGTGTTCATCCAATAACCGTAAATCGACGATTACGTCACGTGACAGTTTATTAATTATCTCATCAAATGCTTAAAAGCTCATCAGATGCACTTATGTCTAAAAACAAATCCCTACAACACTAATTGACATGGTTAATCACTGGCAATTTGTCGTAAGCGGAGGAAGATAATTGGAATTAATGATATATATTTATATCTTCATAAGAGTAACGTCTGTCTGTCTATTTTTTTTCTTCCAGAAAAATAGTAATTTCCAAAGTGAGTTGCTGTCGCCGGGCAATTACCAGGGAAGTCTGCGTGATGCATTCTTTGTTATTTTTGGCACATCATCCATCTTCTCGTGATAGTTAAATTTGCTCACACAAAAGCGGCGGAAACCATGCGTCTTGACACACTTCTGGCATGTACGTAACGTGTGCTATTAAAGGGTAAACTTTGCCAGGTAGATGGTGAATAAAATATGGCGGTTGGATAAACACTCAGAGATAAGTGAGTGAGTGCGTGAGTACGTGAGTGAGAGAGTGAGTGAGTGAGAGTAAGTGAGTGAGTGAGTGAGTGAGTAACCAAGTAAGTAAGTAAGTAATAAACAAGCAAACAAACAAACAAACAAAACTAGTGGACTACAATTTAAGGAGCAAGCATGATATTTTAGGCTACCTATTCCGGGTTGTGGTACAATGCTAGAAAGTCCGTAATTACAAATGTAACATTAAAAATAAAGCTCAAGACTTGCCAAATTTGAAACACCTTCTTTACTGTGATTTTGGCATGCATCACTAGTAGATCCTGGTTTATGGAAGGGGGGGGGGCACTGTTGGGATCCCACAGCTTTTGTACTCGTGATCAATAGCAGACATGCTCTGTCTGTGAGCATACAAATGTATTTTCTTTGTTTGCTCAATTAGTTGGTGCGTATGTTAAAACGAAGGGAATCTGTGTGGTTGGGTGTTGAAGTCCGATTGTTAACTCATAGTATAACTGTTAATGGATATAAGTAGTGTGCATATTACAGACGTATCTTACCAATCCACTCTATCTTTATTGTTGAGCTATTATATATTGAATATCTGTGATTGAAATATATACAGAGTGTTAACACGCAGCCATGAAACAATCCAAGTCAGTCCAAACGTGACTGTCCACAAGACACAACGTAATCATCTCTCATTATTCAACCTTATTTAACGATCGTCCAGATGACACACATACATTGGTACTCAATTTAGCATGATCAGGATATGCTCTCTTCATTAGAATAAGAGATTTCTCTGCAGGAGTCGCTTAAACAAATTACGAGGGTAAGCAATAATTACCGCCTGGGAAATGTCGTTTGTGTACAGCCGCTTAAGCAAACAACCATAAATAAACAGCACTAATCTATTGTTGTGTGTCTTTTGATCATTGCAGGCGATTTTTTTGGTGACTGTTATTGTTCAAGCTTTGTTAAGCAATTGTGTAATGGATAGGGAAATCCAGGCCTTTTTCCATACTTTTTTATCTATTTTTTTTTATTATTTTACCTATTTTTCAGCTGCTCTTTGAAACAATCTTTGGTCTACATTGTACAGATTTTTGACTCAGTTGAGTTGGCCCAAAATATGTTTTGTATTTAGTTAAATATTGCGACTGTTGTGATCAAAATTGATTATGATTGTTGTCCTCTCATTTAACAATTTAAATGAAACTCATTAAGTGCATATATCTTCAAACCATAATGTCTGTAACCATGACAAGGGCCGGGTAGGGGGCGGGGGGGGCTCTCAGTTATCATTTAACATCTGCGGTGTACTTATGGGAAAGCCCTTAAGCGTACATGTACATTTAGGGTTGGGGCCAAAAATTGTCAACAACTAAAAAAGAAGATTCAACTCTCACTGTTCTGCCAAGCAGTTATTCATAAAAAAGAAGAGATCCATGAAAATAATAAAATAACGGTTTCCTATTTTTCATTCCTGTACTCCCGTGGCCATGCTAAATAGTATCCCGCTCATATTCTTCACAACTTTAGAGTAGGATTGCTACCTGTTACCCACTTAGACGAGTTGCTTCCAAAAGACCACAGTTGATGTCAAATACTCGAGCTAACGGTTCCATTAGTACGCCCCTTGACATCGTTTGCATTAGTAGTGCTAGTTACTCATGCATTGTGCATAGCAATTTCTATGGGACCAAAAAGCCTATTTTATGAGTAAAAAACACCCAAACCTATATTTACATTATCACTAAACCCTCCACTAAAAACCACCTCTAGAAAGACACCCCCCCCCCCGTAATAGCACCATGCTTCTTGATCCCAAGACGTTGTTAAGAGACCACCGGGAACTCTCTAGGTAGAACACACTCTACTGGGACTACTAATGGCAAAACGCAAATGTGGTCTTGATAGAGAGGTTCCACTGTTACAGTACAGCAAACAGTTGAATAGAATGGCAGTCACACAAATCCCACCATTTAGATTCTCAGTGTATAGATTAGCATTTGTTCACGGGCGGACGGCTGCATAAACACTAATTTGCAATGAGGAAAAAAAAGGTATTTGATTCCTTTAGGGCAATGTTATCAATAAGCCAATTAACAACATCATTCTCAAAAATGGCCTGATCTGGGAAATGGCCTGATCGGGGAAGGGGAGATTTACGGCGTTCCCGACGACTACTTGTTATAAATTATATTTGTAAAATGTCATTAATATATGCAACTAATTTTATTTGTACCCGATTCACCGTCAGAGACGGACTTTGCTTGTGAAAGAGGAGAGTCAACCATAACCGTTGAATCGAACTGCTGCGTGATCCCTAATTTACAATGATGGAAAAAAAGGTATTTGATTCATTTAGGGCAGTATTATCAATCAGCCATTTAACTACATCAATCTCTGAAATTATTTTCTTTAAAAACGTAAATTAAAGAACTTAGTTCTTCGAGTTTCATTGTACTTTTTTAACACTTAATTTTCACTGTCATTATAAATTACATTTGTAAAATATCAATGATAGGCAAATTCACATTTGTACCTGATTCACCGTCATAGACAGACGTTGCTTGTGAACGAGGAGGTTCAACCACAACAGTTGAATCGGACGACTGCGAGAATGCTAATTTACAATGAGAAAAAAAATGGTATGCGATTCATTTAGGGCAGTATTATCAATCAGACAGCTAACAACATCAATCTTTGAAATTATTATTTTTTCTTTTTAAACATTAAATTAAAGCACATAGTTATTTGAGTTTGTAAGAAATTTTTTAACATTCAATTTTCACTCTCATAAATTATATTTGTAAAATTTCATTAATATAGACAACTAATTATATTTTTACCTAAATCACCATCAGAAACAGACGTTGCTTGTGAACGAGGAGGGTCAACCATAACTGTTGAATCGGACGGCTGCGTGAGCCCTAATTAAAGGTATTTGATTCATTTATTCATCAATCAGCCAACTAACAACATCAATCCTTGAAATTATTCTTTTAAAGACATTAACTTAAAAGACTTAGATCATGGAATTTGTACTTTTTTAACATTTAATTTTCATTCTCATAAATTATATTGGTAAAATTTCATTGATATAGGCAACTAATTATATTTTCACCTAAATCACCATCAGAAACAGACGTTGCTTGTGAACAAGGAGGGTCAACCATAACTGTTGAATCGGACGGCTGCGTGAACCCTAATTAACAATGAGGGGAAAAAAGGTATGTGATTCATTTAGGGCAGTATTACGAATCAGCCAACTAACAACGTCAATCTTTGAAATTATTTTTTTTAAAAACAGTAAATTAAAGCACTTAGTTCTTTGAGTTTGTATGAAATTTCTTAACATCTAATTTTTACTCTCATAAATTATATTTTTTTAAATGTCATTAATATAGGCAACTAATTATATTTGTACCTGATTCACCGTCATAGACGGATGTTGTTTGTGAACGAGGAGGGCCAACCACAACAGTTGAATCAGACGGCTGCGTTAACCCTAATTTACAATGAGGGGAAAAAAGGTATGTGATTCATTTAGTGCAGTATTACGAATCAGCCAACTAACAACATCAATATTTGAAATAATTTTTTTTAATCATTAAATTAAAGCACTTAGTTCTTTGAGTTTGTTTGTACCTTTTCAACATTATATTTTCACTATCATAAATAATATTTGTAAAATTTCATTAATATAGGCAACTAATTATATTTTTACTTAACCATCAGAGAAGGACGTTGCATGTGAACGAGGATGGTCAACCATAACTGTTGAATCGGACGGCTGTGTGAACCCTAATTTACAATGAAGGAAAAAAAAAGGTACGAAATTCATTTATGTCAGTATAATCAATCAGCCTGCATCTGCATCTGTATTTGCAAGTAATGGTAATTTATATTAAGGCAAATAAGCCAATGTATATGTATACAAATGTATATTTGTCAGCATTGAAAGTATAGAAATAACCAAATACCTTCACTCCAAAGTTTCTCAATTTTTTCAAGAAGTTCCATCCGTTGGAGGAACCTGCTTCCGCATACTTCACTTCCAATGGAAGCTAGACGTTGTGTTATGTAAGATAATTTTCGGAACTTTTCATTTTGGGAAAAAATTTTCTTTTTAGTAGTCGTTAAAGATGGCAGAACACTAATATTCCGCGGCACATCATTCTCATTCATTTGTAATTTATTCATTGTAACTTGTTTCCATCTGTCATCACAAACGCCAGCTTCATATGTGGGAAGACTGCGTTCACACCTCAATTTAAATATGTGCCTACACAAAATACCCATTTGAATGAAAAATGAGCATGTACAAGATGAAATAGTAGTAGCATCTCTGATAATGGTCTTGTCTAGTAAACTAAGTTCATTTTCCAGTTTACTAAAAGCATATGGAGTAAGCAGTTCTTTGTAATTCGACAATCCTGGAAGATCTAAACTTTTCACAGCAGTCTTCTGCATTGATATCACATATCTATGTTTTCTTTCAAGTTTCAGAGAAGCCAATGCTAACTTCAAATCTCTGAAAAATTCTGGCATTGTGGAGAACTTTTTGCATACAGATTTTATTTGTTTGTTAACTTTTTCAAGTCGGTTGTTGGTTCTGTTGTTGTAGCACTTATTTCTGTAGTACTTCACCTATTCTTCCTTTATGTTGGCCCAATTTCTTTTGTAATATTCACTTAGTTTTGCATTGGAACAATTTTTGATTAAACTACTACGTTCAACAAATTCAGCTTCTGTTTTGTTATAGGCAATATTCTGCAATATTGACCTAAACTCGTTTACTTTCGCTGAGCTTTCTCCTAGTTTCTCACAAGTTACTTCCCGCCTAAATGTTCGCAATACATGGAATAGGCATAGATGCAAATTGACATGAGGCATGCATTCCTTTATGACGCTTCTTTCTACCATGTCCTTTTCTGTCATTACAGATTTTATATTTTGTGTGTCATTGTTGTCAACAAAAATAGAAAATAGGGCCTTCAATGTCTCTTTTGTCTCCTGCGCAACTATGAACAATCATACCACTACTGACTCGCCCATCCCATCTTCGGCAAGTAAAACATATAGAGGCATTCTAAGATTGTTAAGTTTGTATGTAGAATCAACAAAGAGGAGATCTGGGAAAGCTTTTTGAGCCTTAATCATATCTCGGTCTTGATAATAGATAGCATCTATTGTTGAATTGTTGTTACACACTATTTGCACATTGGCCCCTTCATCTTTGCTCATCTCATTCAGTAGCTCACGCAGTACATCTCCTTTTGGTTGTCTGAAATTAGTGCATATTACTTAATGGCTTGTCAATTAACTTGTTATTTGATATGGTGCATGAAATATATAATGTGTATGCATGGTTGCCTAAAGCTCTTTCGCATAGTGATAAGGAAAAATTGTCTTTCTTCAGGGAAAAAATCAATGATATTTGTCATTGACCTTCGGTTGATTTACCTTTCGTTGCAACCTTGTTATGCTATTATTACCTGTTGATATTGTGAAGGTCTTTTAAGACCACTACTTTCTGCTGCGTGTCCCAAATATGCTGTTGAATTCGCTTTTTATTCGCATTGAGAGCGAGAAGGTTCTGGGTTTCTGCTAATGTTCTTTCATCCAATTTTCTGATTTTTGGGTAGTGTGAAAATGAGTCCTTTAAAGAAAGCAAACATGACTATATTAATATAGATATTACAAATATATGTTGAACTATTTGAGAACAGTCCCACTACAATATTCAGTTTACAGGATGACCGGGAATCTGGTAGGAACCATTGAAAATCCATATTTGATGACAGTAGATAAAGAGATATTTTTTATCAAACAAGATTTAAATCAACCCAGGTAGTAAAACTGACCTGCTATGATACATTAACTCTTTCAATTGTAATGCCCAGTTGCACATGGCATCGTTGAAGCAAAGTTCAAATACCCGCAAATTTGAGTAATGTTTCTGAGAAATTTTCAAGTTCATAACTGGCTCTAAATTGGGCAATCTAGTAGTGATGATAGAGGTAACAGATGACCAAATTGCAGTTTAATAGATTTGATGTGCTATTAGGAAATTTGTCAGGCTTTGTATTAAAAATATTTATTAGAAACACCATTCATAACACAACGTCTTGAAATTATCCAAAGTGGTGAATAATTTGCATGAAAAGTGTTGGTTTTCCAAAAATAATAACCTTTGTTGAATTTGTCTTATTTTTTTTACTGTAAAACTAGAAATGTTTGCACCCGTTTTTATTGGCGAATTTCGTGAGTAGTGCATAAACGCAAAATTAAATAGCAAACATTAATAGCCTATGATAGGTAGTTGTAGGATTCTCCAAAAACGCAAAATTAAATAGTCACAAAGTAATCGATAGATGAAAAATGCAAAATTTAGTGACTGCGAAATCTTCTAGTTTTACAGTATACCCAAATTGGTCCTGCATACGTCCTCACACTATGTGCTGGTGTCTTGAATTAAAATTTTTAGAAGAGGTTCATTTTTGGAGCACTAGCAAGTTTTTAGTAGTACACGATCAAATATGTAGTAATGTTCACACTTTTTATGAAAGGGCAGTGGCTGGGCTTTCGTGAAGATGCCCAGATTGATGTTTGGGCGACATCTTCCCTCCATAGCCTGTTAATTGGACATATCCATCTGTACGTCCACGTTACATACTGTATACAACTATCTAAAAACCAGCAATGTATAATTAAAGCCCACTACTAAGTTTATTCCATATCAAAATATTACAATTTGTAATTGAATACAAATTCACAATCGTGTATTTGCCCATTCCATTAATTTAAAGAAACATTAAAAGCAAACAGGATTTTATATGGTTGTTTACAGCTCACATGCTTTGAAGAATATAATCACTTTAGTTTGTAATTATATATTTTAATAATCCTGTAATGATTATTGCATTGAACTTCCATACATAAACTTTATATAAAGTTGGACTTTTTTCATATGTCTTTTGTAATCAATTTATGATGATATTCAAAATTTATGGAGTATGTTTTTATGGTTGCATTATGTATGAAATGCTCAGGTAAATATGGGTTAACATTTCAAAAAGCTATTCTTTATTAAAAGCCATAAGCAAGTACAATAAACAAATAACTAAATTTTATTACCTCATTGAGGACATGATTATGATTGTCGTTGACATTTTTTACAACAAGGCAACTCTTTGAATGATCTAGGGTTATTGAAATCTCTGCCGGGCATCCAAGTTGAAATGTTCTGAAATTTTAAAAAATGAACCTTACTTGAAAAAATATACAAGTGATCGATCATCAGATCGATCATCATGAGTTTTACAGAATGCAGGGCTGCCAATCATAATTTAATAAGGAGGTCACTCAATTGTTGATCTGAAAAGGCTATTTTACGCACTTTTGAGGCAAATTGATGAATTCCTGCAAAATGCATGGATTATTGTTTGATATTAAAATGTCTACATAACAACTAAAAAATTAAAAGAAATGTTTCATACATTTCTTCATTTTCCAAACACATTGAAAGATGATTTATTTCGAAATATATTACACTTTGAAAAGATTTCAGGGTTAGGGTCCAAATAACATGTTACAAAATTCTTAAATAGAAGCGTATGTACCAGTATTGTCACATTCAAATTTCATAAAATTGGTTAGAGCAATTTCACTGGCACACCTCTTTAAATGAAATAAATTACGAGTCTATGTCTAGGGTCGTCAGACAAGGCAATATCCTACACTTGATATATAGAGAGTTAGAGATGTAGTTCAATTTTTTCATCGCATCAATACCCAATACCCCCCCCCCACCCCACTGTACAATTACTGATGATCACTCCCTAATCTAATTGACATCTGTTTTAGCACACCAGTCTAAATTATTGACCATAGACTGCCGTCATCAATCAGTCGATACTTCATTGTTTTTAGGTAAAAAAAAGTGCTTCAATTGTTCTGCAATTATCAAAAACAAAAAAAAAATTGTGTATTTGTTACATACATTTTTGTCCTCAATTAGAAGTGTAACAGTTTTAGATTTCATTATCATATGGTATTTAACAGTATTCTAGAGCATTTAATTTTCAATTTGAGCTGTTTGTATATACCATATGTTATTTGTTTGCAATGAAAGTATTATATAATCCTTACGATCAAATTTATTATATTTTGTAATGAAATGTATTTGAAAAATGTTTGCTTTTTGTGTGTATAATAATACATTCAATGGTAAGTGATTTTAAAATGGCTAGATGCGCTCGGCAGACTCCGACAGGCGTTAGCAGTCAGTCACTTTTGTAATTCTATCATTATTTGCTCATGAAACTCCAAATGTGCTGTTTTTGGCATTTCATCACTCCTCCGGTTTTTATTTACAATTAGGAACAGGTTCTTTGAAAGGTGTGGTGAAATTTTAAAGGTAAACCCATACTAACCAAAATTGACTGCTAACGCCTGTGTGATGGTGAGCGCATCTACTAAATTTTTCTGTTATACAGTGCAAAAGTTTAAATGATTCAATTACAATTGTTTTGATCAGAAACAGATCTATTTCATTGTTAGTGTTATTTTCAATAAAAATTGTAAACACATTTAAACTATTAATAGTATTTAAAAGAAAAAACAGTATGATGATTGAATTTAATTAAGCATATTGATATTAGTGCCTGAAAAAACAGTATTACATCATAAACGTTGAAGGATATTTTTTCTATCACAACACTGAATTTATCTTAACTTTTTACAGAATCTCTCACTGCGCATGTCTGAGCGAATTCCCATGAACATAATATGAACATAACAGACCATGTCAATCTGGACAATCACGAGATTTACTGGGATTGAGCAGTGAAAGTAGACAGAGGAAACTTGCACCATTCAAGAAGCGATCCACACA
>CM032667.1:14944502-14996701 GCA_019095985.1 Streblospio benedicti | reverse complement strand
GTGGTAACTGGTGTGTTTTCAAAGGGGTATGTTGTAGTGGATTGTGGAGGTGTAGTTGTAGTTGCTTGTGTGGGCAAACCTGTTGTTGTTGTGGTAACTGGTGTGTTTTCAAAGGGGTATGTTGTAGTGGATTGTGGAGGTGTAGTTGTAGTTGCTTGTGTGGGCAAACCTGTTGTTGTGGTGGTAACTGGTGTGTTTTCAAAGGGTATGTTGTAGTGGATTTTGGAGGTGTAGTTGTAGTTGCTTGTGTGGGCAAACCTGTTGTTGTGGTAACTGGTGTGTTTTCAAAGGGGTATGTTGTAGTGGATTGTGGAGGTGTAGTAGTAGTTGCAAACCTGTTGTTGTGGTAACTGGTGTGTTTTCAAAGGGGTATGTTGTGTAACTGGTGTTGTTTTGTGGTAACTGGTGTGTTTTCAAAGGGGTATGTTGTAGTGGATTGTGGAGGTGTAGTTGTAGTTGCTTGTGTGGGCAAACCTGTTGTTGTGGTGGTAACTGGTGTGTTTTCAAAGGGGTATGTTGTAGTGGATTTTGAGGGTGTAGTTGTAGTTGCTTCTGTTGGCAAACCTGTAGTTGTTGTGGTAACTGGTGTGTTTTCAAAGGGGGTGTATGTTGTAAACCTGGATTGTGGGGGTTTTCAAAGGGGTATGTTGTAGTGGATTGTGGGGGTGTAGTTATAGTTGTTTCTGTGGGCAAACCTACAGTTGTTGTGGTAACTGGTGTGTTTTCAAAGGGGTATGTTGTAGTGGATTGTGGGGGTGTAGTTATAGTTGCTTCTGTGGGCAAACCTACAGTTGTGGTGGTAACTGGTGTGTTTTCAAAGGGGTATGTTGTAGTAGATTTTGAGGGTGTAGTTGCAGTTCCTTCTGTTGGCAAACCTACTGTTGTTGTGGTAACTGGTGTGTTTTCAATGGGGTATGTTGTAGTGGATTCCCCTGGCATATTTATTGTGGCGAACACTGTAGTTGTTGTGACTGGTGTAGATTCAAAGGGATATGTTGCAGTTGATTCTGGGGGTTTAGTTGTGGTTCCTGCTGTTAGCACACCGGTAGGTTTTGTAGTGGATTGTGTGGGTTCAAATGGAATTGCTTCAGTTGTTGTAGTAACTGGTGTGGTTTCAAAGGGATACGTTGTTGTGGAAAATAAAGTCGAACCTAAAAATGGTACATTTGTTGAGTGAAACAAACTATACCTTATTCATGATTTATGTTCATATTTCTATTTTACACATTATTGCTTTCTGTTTATGAATCTGTTCATAGTGTATGTTGTTGCAGGTGCTATTGCCCTACAGATGGGTGATGAACAATTATATTAAAATAAAAATTAAAAAATATATGTCACCCCAAAAACATACCACTATGCAAACCAAATATATTTTTCTCAACAAATATGTATTTTGCATACATTTATCTATATGCACTAATCTATTTCAACCGATGTAGACAAAGTGCTTACTGGGTAGAGTCCATGTTGTGTGTGCAGTAGAATGTGATGTTATTTCTGTTGTCACTTGCATTGTAGGTGTTGCTAAACAAAGATGAGTACATGCAATTGCAAAATGTAGAACCTACGAAATATTCTAGTTTTATGGGTGTGTTCTCAATGTCGATACATTACATGAATGTCATTTGCAGGGTGCAAAAACCTTCATTTTAAACATAGACTCCTTGGATTTCACAATATGCTACTTTCATAAACAAGCTGTCAGTATAGAAGAATATATTATAGTTTTAAATTAAAGAACAGAAGTAGTGATTGGGTAAAAGAATTATGGTTATGCCATAGATCTTGAGAGAGAAAAGCCCTACTTACAAAATGGTGTGGTTGTTGCTGTAGCTGTTGATGTATCTGAAACATTAATGAAGTGTTTGCATGGTTGATTGTTGTCTACCCATTAACCCCAAACGCACTAGCATCATACCCACAAACACTGCAGGGATGTGGACTCGGAGTGGGCTAGCAGATATTCCTATCTCTAATGAAGACAATGACACCCAATGTAAGATCATGGATCTATATGTCACTTCATATTATTACATCACATCCTAGAGAAGTTTATATCCGTCGGTGAAAGCTCAATTGGTTTTATCAAGAGAAAAGAACCATCAAATTTGCTTATTATCATAGATCTAGATATTGGTACTGCATCACCGGCGGATCCTGTGGAATTATAACAATACCAACACTTTCACACACACCCACCCCCAGCCAGACGCACATTCCTGTTTTAAATCCATAAAAATTATATAATAGTAAGATTCATCATGGGACTCATGTGTGAAACTTAATTTCTGGTAAACAATTATGAAAAACTTTGATAGGGTTCAATCAAAATATCTTACATCACATTCGACAAAAACAAGATGAGTCCCTATCTGTTTCTAAATATTTCAGTTTATCAACACACAACATCAAAAATGTAGATTTTCTGTAGACTGCGCGAAATGACATAAACTAAAAATTGTAAAATCTAACCCGGCGAGAGGTCTTGACTTGTTTTAGTGTATTGTATATGACACCATTATGCTTCAGTATGGTTATATAGAAATTGCCTTCATTTTTCTGTCATATAAAATTGCTTTTGTCCACTAAGCACTAATGCTCTCTATTCATTCAAAATGTCGCTCACAATGCAAACAAATATTCTGAATCCCATCACAGACTTTAATAATAGCCAAGAAACCTGTCAGTCTTCCCTTCACCCTCTCCCGCCTTAAGAAAAAGCTGATTCAGCCCCAGTCTGACAGCCACAAATGTTGATCAGTGACTTAGCAGATGTGAAATACATGGACGAAAAGATTAAATTACAACAAGTTAATTAATAATGACCACAATGCAATGACTGATTCAGCTGTAATATTTGGGACTGTCTGGTCATAGCTTAATATCATCCGGTGGCAAGTTAGGAAAAATTGGTGGCCATATTGTATTTATGCATATTTCCTCTCTATGTATCTTCCTAAGGGATCTTCAAAATGACGTTTCAGGGGGGGTGGGGTGCAGCGAAAGATGACGAAAGGTGACAGGGGGGTTCTAGCACGTGGGTGATGTCACCTTTTGAAAAAAAAGTAGTTATTTAACAGTAGTTAGAATTACTTTCCGACCTGTCAAGAGAGTTGTGATATATCTACTAGCTGAAATCACATTGCCATGTTTGCTTAATATCCTAAATACATTTGTAAAATTTTGTCTAAATTATGGACATATATATTCAAATGTATTTTTATAACGTCATAGTTAAATCAATGTTTAATTTCATCGCGAAACCATGTCGCACGCAGCGGGTGGGGGGGGGGGGAGGCAAAGATGACGTCACTTACCAGGAGGGGGGGTGCTGCAAAGATGACGAAAGATGACAAGGGGGGGGGGGGTAAAAAAAGGCCAAAAATGAGGTGACGTCATTTGTGAACGATCCCTAAACTTTTGATATATTCATTTTTATAGGGACCTTAATGAAATGCATTCAAGCAAAAACCCTCTGTTGCAATCTGTTTGAGGTGTACCCATCATTTTTGCAAGACTATAAAGGATCTTACATGGGATGAGCTTGCACTCTATGATCTTCAGATCAGAGACATCGATGACATCATCAGGTTGCTCGGTTGTAAAGGTTATGACGATCTGTAATACAACAGGAATTAGTTGATTGATATGTCAGCGAAATTGTAACTTGTGAGTGCATTTCTAATTTTCCCCACCACATCTTCATAGGGAGGGTCTAGTACATATACAACTGAAGTGATTAAAACTGAAACCAAAGTTACCTTGTTCACGGGCTCTATGCCTTCATAGGGGACGTTGAGGCAAACTTCACTATTCGACATTGGACTGACTGCAATCTGAAACATACAATGGCTGAGGATCAACAGAAAACCATGAACAAATAAACACACAAGCAAACCAGTTAAAACAGGAGTGGCTTTTTCCACCTCATTCAGCTCATGAAGCTAGGACAAAGATAGAGGCTTGCATTGCTGATATTGTAATATGGATTCCAGAAAACAAGCTTCAGCTGAATGAGGCAAAGACTGAACACGTGGCTACAACCACTCCAGACAAAAGGATAAAGTTGACGTTCACCCTTTTAGCACTTGGGCCAGTGATATCATACTAACATCCACTACTCATAATTTAGGGGTTACTTTTGAACAAAGCATGACACGTCAACCGCATGTGCCTGCCCTCGTTAAATCTTGCAATTGGCAGCTTCGTTGCATTTGACAGTTTTTTACAATGGAAGCTTCTGAGAAAAATGTTCATGCATTTATCAGTTCTAGCCTAGATAATGGAAATTCTCTTCTCTATGAACATATCACTCCTGTTTTGAAAAGTCTTCACAGGCTCCCTGTCAAGCAATGCATGATATACTAGAATATAACACTGAACTTCAAATGCCTCACCACATTTGCAAAATATTGCCTGTCTGAATTCTTAGTATCATACTCATCACCTACATTACTGGTCATCAAAAAATCTATTGCTCAAGGAATTTAAATCAAGAACCAAGTCTTATGGTGATAGAGCCTTTAAAATAGCAGCACCTAAATAATGGAATAAACTTCCTCTGTCCATAGAGCAATCCAAGACTCTTGCCATTTCTGAAATCCCAATTAAAGCACCGTTTGTTTAAGGTGGCCTACAAGCGCACATGAACATTTATTGGAATTTGGCCTATACAAATATTATTGCGTTTTAAGTAAGTACGTAAGCAGGTAAGTACAAATCTGTAATTAAGTAAACAGAAGCAGGCAAGTAAGTAAGCAAGCAAGCAGGCAAGTAAGTAAGTAAGAGAGCAAGAAAAGCAAGTGATTACTCACGTTTAGTTTATGTTGGCAACCGACGTAAAAATGGACGTGTTCTGGACATCTTCAAGACTTAAATGGTTCACTGGGAAGTATGCATTTAAAGTAAGTGAGCAAGGAAGCGAGTGAGTACTCACGGTCTGGTTGACAAGCACGTTGTCGGGGGCGAGGTCGGGGCTGAGGATGAGGAAGGTGAGGGAGTCCGCGCCGGTGACGTGCACGCACGCCTCCGTCAGCCGGTAGTTGGGCGGCTCCGTGCGCGTAGTCACCACCAGCGCCCCTGGTGTGTGCGAAAACAGTATGCAAAAAATGTGGACCAAAATAATCAGTGTTAGTACATGGACACTATATTGCTAGAATGACCAACTGTGACTGCCAATGTGCAGAGGCAACCGCAAGTGTCATTGCAGTAGAAACCTCCAATTACGCCACCCCCCACCCCCCACTACAGCTGCACATCTGTGATTTATGGTTCCTTGTCTATAGCTGCTGCTGTCTGAAGACATTTATTAAGTATGGCACACCTTGAAATAGATTTAGGCATCCAAGTGTCCATGATGAAGACTTATAAATGATGAACACTAATGACAAAGTCATATGATTTTATGAATTGATGATTGAAGAGCCTTGTTAATAAAGACACTCTAACTTGCCCCTTTGCTTTAAAAAAGGTTCATTGAATTTTAGAGGTGTGGTCTGCAGTTAGCTACAGCCCCATGAAATGAAGAAATACAAAAAGTATGTATATATGTAATTTGTATAAATTCATCACAAAAGACATATCAAATCCGTTACAATAAGGTGACTGAGTAGAACAAGCAATGACATTGCAAAATCTAAAACAAAGTGGCAATGATGCATGATGTTGTTTCACTCACAGCGATTATTATTACGACTACAGTACTTACTACTACGATTATGAACATTATTAAAAAAAATATATCTCACTGCGATTCTAAAAACTATTCCACTCACTCAAAATATCGAAAAAAACACAGTACTCACACAGAATATCAAAGAAAACCACAGTACTCACTCAGGTCCCAAGGACGGTGTGTCTCCGCCTACGTAGCAGCCCGAGAAGACGTCTGCTGTGGTGACGGCGCTTGGGGAGAACTGGTCGAGGGCGCTGCGGCCGCACGCACCCAGGCACTGCACCTCGAACGTGTCCTGGTGGTAGGTGCACATGTCTGGTGGGGACGCGCACAGCTCTGTACAGGCGCATTGTGGAAAAAGTAGAATAATCATCTTCTATATACAAAATTTTAGTCATCTGTTAAAACATATAGAGTAGAACCTCTCTATTAGGACCACCTTTGTTAAGTGTTAGGTGGTCTCAATAGAGAGGTTCATTCTGGTAGTGTTATGAAGGTTTGGGACCATGAAAAGTGGTCTTATTTTAGAGGTGGTCTCATTAGAGAGGTGGTCTGAATTGGAGGTTCTACTGTAAAATGTGTCACATAACAACTCACATAACATACATGCAGTACTTTTTACAAGGTTTCATAAAACATAACAGACAATATAACAAGGTTTGAATTTATGACATATGTATAACATACCATGGCAGACTTCCATGGCTACGCCTCTGATGGTGGCGTCAAAGGTGTCGAATGTGACACACACACTCTTGGCGGAGACGCCCGCACTGTGGTTGTTGTAGGGATTGATGAAGCGCTGACTGATGTAGTATTCTTGGTCCATGGCATCCACCGCATATGGGTTATTGTGAACCGTCACCTAAAAATAGCAAACAGTCAGTATAGACATTTAACCAATCTGCGATATGAGGATTTTCTGAAAATTTCTGTGCAAAGCCGGAGACGCCCCCTCCCCTCTTTTTTCATGTACAAAGTTGATCGCCTGCCCTCAAGTTCCATGTACAAAGTTGGCGACCCCCTTAATTTCCTCCAGCATACCCTGCTCATAAATAATGAACGGCCCGTTAGTTAAGCCTAGAAACATCTGATGTATATGTGTACTTGTCAAGAGCAATCTAAAACACACATACAATCTGCAATATGTCACTAAGTTAGTAGCATCTGATGTATATGCATATGTACCTGCTCTGCGATGGTGATGCCCAGTTCGTTGCGTAATTCAATACGCGCAGTTTGGAAATTGGCAGCCCAAAAGTGGACCTGATAGAACATCACATATTCTCCGTCTATGTTGAAGCACACTTGAGGGTCGTCATATGCTATGGGGGCCCTAATAAAAAATCATATTACTGTATATTAATCAATCCAAATACAACACACATGAATTCTAGATTTTGAGTGATCGTATTCCAGCTTTGAACACTGTCTGGAGTGTAAAACAACAGAAAGGAGTCCATATCTTCAGCGGAAACAAAGCAGATTCTGGCTACACTGTCACAAAGAACTGGTTTTCACTAAGCTGCTAATGGCCAAGGGCTTCCACCTAATCTTAATGCTCGTGCCATCTCAAGTCTGTATACATGTGTCTCAGCTGCTGAAGCAAGCATTGTGTTTGGTTCGTTTGTAACTATGTTTGTAACTATTATGTAACTATAAAATATTGGATCTCTGGACAAGCTAGCGGGCGTACGATGTTTACACAACTACACCAAAGAATTGATTCGATTTTGGGCAATCAATGTGAATTGTTTCAATAATTCCAACCCAAGCAGCAAATGTTATGGGGTTTGAAACTGAATTGATTAGTATCTGTTATTCAAACAGTACTATTGTATTGCATATCTTTTGCCTGGGTATATTGATTCTCATTCATTCTGATGTTTTTTCTCCTCAAATTATTCATTTCTTGATTGTAAAGTATACATCTCAAGTCTGTATACACTTTTGTCTTGTTTATATTATTTGTCTGTTGTGCGTCCACATACATTGTACTACTTGGCATTGTGCTTAATATAAGCGAATTTGCAATGTTGAAGAGGGAATTATTTTTTTCTAACTGTAACACTTGTCCTTTAGATGTCATTGGAAATAATTTTTAAAAACAAAAAATAATTTGTGTATACTTTCAAACGTTTATAATTACAAGCAAGCTAGCTAAATATATCAGAATTAAAACTAATGGCTTCATTTGCTGTAATACCATCATTCAATCAAACATCAGGGGTAGACATTCAATATATCTTCAAAATATCAATGTAAAAAGTGTTTAAAACCACATGATCGTAATAACGTTCGTTCACGGATCAGCATTCTAGTAATCTGGAAAGAGAATGAATAAACCCAAATGACTGAATCCCACTACAGCCAGCACTGACCACTGTGGGAAGGCGAGCGTGTAGGCGGGGTCGGGGTTCCCCTCCAGGACCTGGTCGTTGTTCACCTCCGGGGGTTCAAAGCTCACGTACGGGTTGCCGTATTCCACCCAGCGCGGTCCTGCCGAGCAGCGGCCTGGGGGAGAACAAGGCAGAAAATGCTTTAATCAAGTTACTGGTCCATCTTGGGGTCCCTACAGGGTGTCCATAAATAGTTCCTGAGATGGTGACACAGGGTGTCCG
The DNA here is from genome assembly GCA_019095985.1 of Streblospio benedicti. NCBI lineage: Eukaryota > Metazoa > Annelida > Polychaeta > Spionida > Spionidae > Streblospio > Streblospio benedicti. The sequence goes on along the minus strand of CM032667.1, from coordinate 14,988,403 downwards.
AAAAGAAGTAGGAAGGATGCGTGTATAGGAGATTTGCTTCACAGACACTAATGTTACATATGTACTATTGAAATAGAACAATGTATTAATAAGACTAGTGTTTGTATAGCAAATGCAGTAGGATTTTATGGGTTTTATATCAGTGTAGACTATAGCAAAGACTCGTATGAAAATGAAATGTTTTGTGTAACAAAGATGGGACACCCCCTGGATCTGCCCCATGATATACACCTCCCCTCCCATACAGTGATGAGGACCATGGGTGTCATGATGCTTTGAAGACATTTGAAAAAAAGTTTCAATTCTAATCTTGGGAAATACACATTCTATTAAGAAAACAGTTCTTGGGCCATCATGTAATCCGCTCTGACACCGAGGGACACTCACCACACCCAATCTCGTCCTCTCCGGTGCCACAGTCGTCGTGGTCATCACATAGGAACTCCATGGGGATGCACTGGTCCGTGGAGCACTTGTAGTTCCCGTTCGCCTCACAGTCGTCTACAGTATATAGCAACGTTATGAGAACGGAGTTGTGCTACTTGGGTTTCATACATCAATTGTCTTTTCATTATGCACCTACTTGTTGTTGTGTTTTTTTTTCAGACATTTTCTTCGCATTATACTCCTACGCGGGTATTATACAGACAAATAAGGATACAAAGAATTGTCCAGGTTAGGGTAAGCAAGACGAAAGTTTTTTAAGAATGTGCATAATCGAATCATTGGCTTCTCATCATTAGTTCATCTATACACATGCCCATTTACGAACTCAACCTCAAACGACATCAAACAATATGACAGTTAACAAGATTTGAAATATGTGACTGTGTTTGTCAATAGAAAATTCCCATCAAATTTGAATTAAGGCATCTTTAAGTGACACCATGTACACACACAGTTCTTCCTAATAAAAATAGAAAACACATAATGTACTCACACTCTTCACAGACATCAGCATTTTCGTCAGAAGTGTCGCGGGCGCCACAGTCGAAGTAGCCGTCACACAGGTAGTAGTCGGGGATGCAGCGAAGCGAGTCCTCGCATTGGAAGAACCCCACGGAGCAGTTCCGAACTTAAAGATACGAACAAACATATGTGATATTCAATAATATACATAGCATTGGCATACACAATATTGAGTCTTGACATCTACGTCATTTCAGACATTTGCGGTCTTTATACCATTGGAACTTTGCATCAAACACAAACAACTAGGAATTCTTCGCTTTGTACAATTCATGCAAAACAAAATATTTAAATAGCATACAGATTTTAGTAGATTGTAGAATGATCATAAACTAAAACATACGACGGCCTAAATCTGGAAGGCATTTTTAGCTCTGCATGACACGGAACTTGCTTATTCTATGTAAGTGTCGATTGGTGGTCTTAAGAAACTATGTTATGATCATTGTGAAGTACTGTAGTTTACAGATTATACTGCAATTTTACTGTCGAAATCCACGTTATTTGAATGGAAAAATATTTTTTTCACTACATGGGCCGATTGCTGAGAGGGCTGACATTACCCTACATGTATTTTCTTGCAATTTCAGAACAGGGGCTAAACCCGGAAAGGTAAGGCATGATGTACATTTTGTCACGCTCTGCAAAAGTGGAACACTGTTCTCTTTATTCTTGACCCCCCCCCTCCCCCCCAAAAGTGGAAACATCAGATGTGTGACATAATCGAAGAATATCTACACAGTGTTTAGCGATATTTAATTCAAATATTACTTATAAATGCCTTAAAATAATATTTATTATATATCAGGAATGTAAATCATAATATTAATTAATGTGTGAAATCTGCTGCCTATCTTTTTTAATGCAACATTTAAATAGTACATAGTGGAATTCTGATATGAAAAGTTTTAGAGCGTGAGATAAAATATTAGACCCACAAAAAAGTGGAATATCCAAAACTTGACCGAAACCCCACTCCCCCTAAGTGGAACACTGTTCCACTTTTGCGGAATGTGATAGAATGTACATCATCCCTAAACTGTATTTGTTGGTTACAATGTAAATGATGGCACAGCAGGTGCTATGCTTCAAGCAATTCGTTCGCTTACCACAGCCGTACTCATCGGTCCCATCCAGACAGTCGTTGTAGCCGTCACAGCGGTAGGCATCCAGCACACACTCGGGTTTGTGAAGACACTGGAACTCGTTCTCGTGGCAGGTGGTGTCTGTAAACATGATATGACGTCATGGAAAATTTGTGTGAATGTCATTTCCATAATACAGTGACAGTAGAGCCTCTCTATTAGGACCACCTTTGGAACCAGTGTTAGGTGGTCTCCTTGAGAGGTGGTCTCTATACAGAGGTTCATTTTGGTAGCTTTATGAAGGTTTGTAAGTGTAAATTGGTCTTATTCAAGAGGTGTTCTCAATGGAGAGGTGGTCCTTATAGGAGTTGTCACTGTATTCCACGGTCAATTTACATGAGATTCCTGCAATATTTGAACATTTTTTACAAGCAAACTTTGTGTTCGGTCTGTAACTTTCTGTTTGACTTTTTTTACAAGATTCGGGTGATCTGCTGTATGCTATAAAACATATTTTAAAAACCTACTCGATGAACACAGTATAAAGCTTTGAAATTTGAACGAATATAACCCAGTTCAAACTGCACTTAAGGAAAACCGTAAATTATGAGAGGATGTTGATGTATATTTTAAAAGATGTATATTTGCATTTGTGGAGATATGTTCTAAAATGGGCTGGGGTTAATAGAATCCAATTCTATGTAGATCTAGTGTCAATAGACAGACCATTGAGCTCGGAGGTACAAACTAAATGGACAAATATATCTCGCAGAGATTTGTAGCTGATACAGCCACAGCCCTCTGTACTGGATAACAATTTCAAAATCTCGGTATAATATTGCTAAAAGTTTAATTAAAATTGAGCAGCTCTCTGTGGAGATGAAAAAGCTTTTTGAAAATGATTTTTATCGTGTTTTTAATAGAATTTGAAACTCAGTGGCAAGAAGTAGATTTAAACATTATACCACATATACAATGGACAAAGCGGACAATACGTTTCTTAGTTTACAGATTGCATTGGAGACAGAGACGCTTATTTAAGAGATGAATTCTTTTATATGATTAGACTATACTTGAAGCATAATCTTCCAGATAATAGGTTTAGGACTATAAGAAGTCTCATTAACATTCCGACATTCGGAAGAGGTTAGTAGAGTTTATAAAAATATTTTACCAAAATTCGTTTGTTTGGTTTACTAGTTGTGGACTACCAAACTAATTATTTCACTAAATATTTAGAGTTTGCTCTATAACCATTATATATAATATTAAATAAGAATAAATATTATGCTCTGATTTCACAACAGACAGGAAAAATACAAAATGTACAATAATATATTTAAATCACAACGTTCGCATTGGCAGCGCCACTTACAAATTAAACGTGCGCTGGCGGCCAAGTCATAGGTTATTGCTGTGCGCGAGAGATTTCCGTAATACAATCATAAACAGCCCTTTATGAGAAAAGTTGCCAAAGCTTATTGCAATAGGATAAGATAATTTCATTTCATAATTAAAAAACCATTGACAGCAATTGATGTAATTTTCTTACGTAGAACTGTTATAATCATTTGTGCAATAATTAACAGTATCACAGTTTACACAACAGTACCGAAGTCATCAAAGTATTTTTTTTTCGTATTATCATAATGTAATTAATATTGTCGTTGTCTTCAATAGTTTAGCATGGACGCATATTTTATAGCAGTATACTTTCATGTGTCTTTCTTTTTGTCTTAATTTTCCAAATGTGTAAGTATTTTAGTAGGCCTATGTTTTCAAATTGTTCAAAACATAAACTAATGACTTGTGTGTTTGTATGATACTCGTAATCCAGGTTCCCAGAAGATCAGTTTAGGCTACGTGTTTTAAAATCATCAGGTAGAAAAAAAATGTTATCAAAAGTTATGGACACCCATTTCTGAAACAATGTTTACACATTGATGGCAAGATACAATGGGTACGTTATGCATTATAACCCCATTAATGCATTATAACATAAACCCCCTCACAAAACACCCAGAAACAGAAACGGGCGTGTATAGCATGACACCCATATGACCATTTTTACGGAACATTATGGGAGTGTGTGAGTGTGTGTTAATTGGTGCGTGCACGTGCGTTGACTCACTGCACACGAGCGCATCCTCGTCCGAGCCATCGGGACAGTCCATCATGCCGTCACACACGTAGTCCAGAGGGATGCAGCCGAAATCGCCGCCGCACTCGAACTCGTCTTCCGTGCAGTTCACCTGCGGCAGCAGAACGGTATGACTTCAGTACCTCGTCGGCAGCACAGTCACTGAGTCCCAATGTTTGCTTACATCGAGAGACACACCCACCGACCCACCGTATACATGATTTTTTCTTATCTATGAACTCTGGGCAGTTTTTTGACAAACAAACCAAATCACGTGACTTTTCACGTGTTTTACAGTGCATTCTGCGAATTATTTAGACAAACATTGATAGAAACTAAATCAGTTTCCTCGTCGTCGCCATCACACGGTCTGGTTGATTGAGACTAATCACCTAGTGGTGAAAACGGGCACTACAATCGCACCCTAACATTATGCTAATATTTCTATTAGAAAATAAGTGTATAGCCTATACGGTGGGTCGGTGGGTGTGTATCTAGATGTAAACAAACATTAGGACTCCGTGACTGTGGTATGCAGTACTCTTGTGTCACGTAAAGAAGTGATATTAATGTACCTGTCAACTTCTGCCGTTCATTTTACCTTATCCAGTTGGTATATAAGACTTTTTGTGTGAAACATAAGCAAATATAATTATTTTTCTTGCTACTGGTTCAGTTTTATTTGTAAATTGATGTAAAGCATTGAAAATGTGTTACCAGGCAAGGTTCTCCCAAGCAAATCCATGCACCATCTGTACATGTACTGAAATGTGGAGATAGAAATCATTGACATTTCTTAAGGTAACTCCAACTCGTGAAAAAACTTCATTAGAATAATAGGGCAGTATTAGAATGGAATCCCTGAACTTTGTAATGCAATATGGATGCCAAATATGCGTTATGATATGTCATTTTAGAAGAAAAAAGTATTACAATAATTAGTGTTTTTATCACTTCGTGCTTACATATCACGTTATTATTTATATCCATGAACACACTAGAGATTCATTAAATGAACGTAGTGCTTAACAATAATTTACTTCCAAATATGACTTATACAGCGGTTATATTTGTAGTTATAAATATTTAAATATTCGAGTTGATGACTTTAAGAACTCAAATCTATTGTATTCCATTCCAGCTATTATTGCTTCCCCAAATTTGTATATATTTTTACGTCAATATTAAAATGAAAGACGAGAGAAATGTGTTACCAGTTCTGGCAGTTGAAGAGGATCTCGGTGGTGGGCTGGTACTCCAGGCCGTCCCGGAAGCACGGACACTCGCTCACACAGTCACCGTCTGCAAGGCACATAAGAGGTTCATGCAGCTGATCAATGGTATAGTCCGTGAGCCAATGGCCAAAAATTCAAATTTGACTAACTTTTGGACGGAGAAAGGCGCATAGTTTCCCTTTAACACACAGACAAAACGTGAATTGATAGAATGTGACACGAGTAGGGATTGTTCAGTAGGCGTTTTGTGTGGTTTAACTGCAACCGGCCAGTCATTTATGCAAAAGCCAGCCAGCCAACCAGCCAGCCAACCAGTCCGGCAGAGTACCACCCAAGCACTCAGAGAATCAGCAAGCCAACCAACCATACAACCAGCCAGATAACCAGTTTGCAAGACAGCCAGACAGCTAGCCAGCCAGTTAGCCGGGCAGACAGAAAAACAGAAAAATAGCCAGCCACTCATACATCCCTCGACACCCCGGCAGTACTCACTGTGCTGGTAGGTGCCGGGCGGACAGAAGCATCCCTCGACACACTCCATGGCGCTGCAGGCGGCGGTGGCGCCCAGCTGCTTCTCGCGGCACGTGGCGATGCACGGACTCGCGCACTCCGAGTACTCCATGGGCGGCTCGCACATCACCGCTGCAACAGTGCAGAATTACCTTGTTATCTCGATAGTGCTCTTCTACAGTTGACTACATTTTTACAACTTCATTTGACTGCATTTTTACATATACATTTGATATTTACATCAATATACATAAACTAGATTACGTGCTGGCACACTTTGAGAATTCTATTATTTGAAGCCCGATTGCAACTCCACGGTGGGGGAGGGGAGGGGGGCACAGTACAGTATTGCCTAGCTATCGCAATATTGATCATCTCTAATTTTCTGCTGTATCAAGTTCAGTTTTGGTATTCCTCAACTACATAATGGTCAATTATTAGCAGCTTATCTCAAATAGTGGCAATGTCGAGCAAACCTCCCACCTGAGAACCTCAGAACAGAGAGTGTAGTTTTTCAGCCCCCCATCCTTTTCACACCCTCCATTGAGCCAAAGTTAATTAACAGCCTGTGTGTCACTCACGGCAGAGTCTCTGGCTGCGCCAGTGGACGGGCGCTCCCTCGCGCGCGCACGCCGCCGCGAAGTTGGTGAGTGCAGTACACAGACATCCGCAGTCCCCGCCCTGGTCACAGTGGCACGCGTCCATCTCACACTGGTGCTGGTACCTACGAGGTGGCAAGGTTAGACTCTTGTTATTTTAGTGAAGAGTCTTCTATCCTGGTATATGTACACATAGATATACAGTTTATTACTTTATACCAAAGGATATATACACACCTATTAAGCTTTCACTCATACTTTGGGCTTCCTCAGTCTGTCAATATTACAAACATGAAAGTTTGAACTTTATATATCCGTATGTGTAACGTAATAAACTGTTTATTTATTAATCTCTTCTGGTGGAAGTTCATTTACCATTATCCTTGATGTGATAGACAAAGTTTCATTATACAGTTCTTTAATCAGGATAATACAAAGCAATTTTAAACTGAACTGTCAACAGACTCTGCTGTCTTGTTGGCAGTGATGAAGTAAAAACTATATAGTGAACCTTTGTCTATCTTAGACTCTTGTTATAAATAGAAGATAATAAACGGAATTGATTGACGTTGGTCTAAGTATTAACAGTATTTTCTCTCCAAGTCTAGAGGGCTGTATCAGATTGGCTCTGCCACATAGGCAGATCCAGGGGGTGCAGGGAACGCCCCCCCCCCACCTGTTCCCACCAAAATACTTCATTTTCATATGGGTTTTCATGAAATCCATTAAGTGCACCCCCCCTTTTTCAAAAACCTGGATTCGCTTATGCTGCCTGGACAGTGGTAGTGCTCCATAGTTCGAGTCCAGACAGAACCAGGTACCTGGACGCAGAAGGTACACACTTTATATAGAATACACTTTGTGGTCTGTAACAGTTTATACAGTGGAATAGCTCTATTGTCTATACTTCTTCATAACCACCCACTGTGCGTCTTCATGAGGGAATGTGATATGAAAAATTGTGGGAAAATAGGAATATGTGAAAGGTCCCCCTAAAAGTGGGCTTCGTGACTTGAAGGAAGCCAGATGTGGGGTAATAAGCTGTCTGATGTGACAGCAATACTGGCAAACAATGACGAATGTGGGAGGTACGACCACATACGACCACATATGGGTTTTCTTTCCCCATTCTACCCCCCCTCTCCCGCCGCACTCACGTGATGTAGTCTGGGATGAGGTCGCGGCACTGCTGGAAGGCGGGGGACGTAGAGATGATGCTGCACGTCGTCTCCGCCCACACCTTCTTCTGGCTCAGCTGCGGCGAGATATGCAAGACGTTTGATTGCGTTTGTGTGTTTGTTGGGTTGTTTGTGAATGCTCTGCACCTTCTTGCGGCTGAGCTGGGGAGAACCGGGGGCACGTCATACAGAGGGCATGGATAAGAGGTGTGTTTGTTTGTTTGTTTGTTGGGTTGTTTGTTGGGTTGTTTGTGACATCAATTGTGATTATCATTGCACAAGTTAGTTGTGTTTTCTTTTTGTTATTAACGAAAATCTTATATGAAAATTTGCAAATTGTCACAAGAATTTTAAATCATATGGTTATCGTTTAATCCAGACCTGGTATGTATCAATTATTCAAGAATAAAATTGGGATCTCGTTAGAAAATTAATTTTCTCATTAATTTTATCCTATCTAAAGGCTTGCATGGATCATAATTATGTACATACAACAATATGTAAGAGGTTATTGCATAAGATGGCTACGTGGTGTTTGTACATGGACCTCCAACTCCAGGTTACACGTAGGTAGCCAACTGAGCCTCCTCGGGAGTGTGGGAATCACAAAAAGTATTGTTTTCATACTGTTTACATTCCTATTACTTAAGCCTTGTGATAGCTATATTATTTCTATATGACACACATTTATTTTTTTGTGTACAGCATGGTACACCAAAACAATTAGTACATATCAGTATTCTTCACCAAATGAGAATCTATTTGATCTCATTAAAATTCAATATATGCTCCTCACATATTGGTACATCTTACTAACTGGGCATCACTATTAGATATGATATATCACTGATACAGACATCACACTAATGTGGAACTCTCACCAATATGGAACCCTCGCCCGCCCTCTCACTTACATCATATGTAACTAACAAGTGTAACCAATGTGCACACTTCCCTCCCTCACCACCACCACCCATTGCCCCACAAGGCGAGGTTACACTGTATACTATTTTCAGGTCTCACCGCGCATGCGTCCTGGATCTCCACATTGAGGCTCTCGGCACAGCTCGGGCTGATCCGCCATTTGTCGCTGGAGGGGCAAGGCACAGGCATTTATTGATTTGTATACATGTATCTTTATTTACTCATTTTCTTACAACAATTGCTTGTTCTCACAGTGCTCAACAATAACATTGGAGCTTGTATATTTATTTATTGTTGAAGAAAAATTCTCTTACAGGACTGTTTCATTCATTAAGGAATCATCTGATGATTCCTTAATGGATGAAACAGTCCTGTAAGAGAATCTTTCTTCAACAATATATAAATATATCTTTATTTATATGTTTATAGTTAAAGAAGTCCTTAAAGGGCATCTGTATGCCATCTACATGTGTGTGTGCGTGAGGGGTGCAAATTGCACTGGCTGACCATTTGCGTGAAAAAAATGTTGAAATATTCAAGTTGAAATGTTTGTATCCAAGAGCAATGTCTAACTAACAAGGACAAGGTGATTGTATTGCACAAATATGTGCTTATTCTGCAATATGCATCGCCAAAATATTTAGAGAATACTTTGGCGCCCACCTGAATTGCGCGGGGGAGAGAGCTGATATGTCTCCCTGGAAGTCGAAGTCGTTCAGCATATTTCCGTCATAGTTTCCACAAAGACCTGAATCAGAGTATGGATGGTATGAACTCAAAATTAAGACAACAATGTATTCTACCTTAAATTGTACTTTCACCAAACCATTTACATATTTATGAAGAGGGGACACTTATTAAGGATAATTAAAGATACCCTGCATTGTTTTGAATCACCCCCCACCCCAAAAAAAAAAAAAAAAAAAATAAAAAAAAAAAAAAAAAACACACACTGTGAAGAAACACACATCCCAAAATATACTCCCTAAGAAGACAATCCCCAAAAATACACTCTCAAAGAGAACTCCCCCAAGATAGACCTACACTCTCAAATGAATAAAAAAACGACAACATGATATTTACCTTGCAGATTCATCTCTTTCCACTTGGTGTCAAGCTTGATGTGCACCATGGTACCTGGCGGGCAATGGGAAAGGTGAAATGTTTAATGGCAATGTGAAATTAGCTATTTCTAAATATAGTGACAACTTGAAAACTTCCATTGTATACTTCAAAAAACATTCAGCGTCAAGTGTAACAGTGACATAATATAATTCTATCTTGAATGTTATAGTATTTTCTGCTCTAACCTTTGATATCTTGATACTGTGGGTATTTGGTTATGGCAAACACTGGGTAAAGGCTACAGACAACTTTGATGTTCTATGCCGTGTGTCAAACTCCACACTCAGAGAGATATTGTGCGATCTCTCACCCCAACTTGTATCCTATTATTACCCACCTGCATCAGTGATGATGGTCATGTTGATGACATGGAAGGTGTCCATGCAGAATGGGCCGACCTATAAATTGTTACGTTTTGGGACTGTCTATCCTGGTCACGGCACCAAACTATGTTATGCACCAACCTTCAGGACTAGGTCTCATTACGTACCTGCATCAGTGATGATGGTCATGTTGATGACGTCGAAGGTGACGATGCGGAATAGGCCGACCTGCTTGTACCAGACGCCGGACACCAGCTGACCGTCCTCTTCTGACCAGTCGATCGTCGTGTTGCCAAGCACAATCACGTCTCCGATGATTTTGAATCTGAAAGGAAAATATGTTTTTTCATGTTCCAAACCATATGTTTTTTTTTCTGATGAAGCTATTGAAACAACCAAGCATATCATTTTTGAATGATATCTCGAAAATTTTCAGGTTGTAATTATTTGTTTTGAAACATAGCTTTTACAGCAATGAATAAAGTGGTCAGATCATCGTTTTCCCAATGACAATCACATCACTGATGATTTTGAATCTGAAAGAGCTATATTTGGAAGAAATGTTTTATCAGGTTTCCAAAAAGGGCTCATTCTTGTAAGGATCAGAAAGTTTGGGGTCATAACATTCAGTAGTTTTCTTCAAAACGTGCGACGAGGGTTTATGCATGTGGAAAATAGATACTACCTGTACCAGCTAAAGGTGGCACTGGGACTAAATAACAAGGCTTTTATAGTCAGGATTGGTCGACCCTATGATGAGAATGTGGTTCTGTGCCATCACAGCCACTCTTCCAACCTCCACTCAGGCTGGTTAATTTCCTCTCAGTTTCATGTCATCAGACACCCAATCGACCCCTCACCACCCCGACCCCTGGCTGCCGCGACCTCTGGCTTACCCCTTACCTCACGGTGCCGCTGTCCAGAGACACGTCGATGGCCTTGGTGCAGCCCACGCCTGTGGAGCCGCAGGGGATGTTCTCCACCACCACCTTGAACGTGAAGTCCGCGTCGTCCCTGCAGCAGCATTAAATAGCATTGCATTACATGCAGCTTGATATGAGACGACTGTTAGTAGAAAGACAAACGAAGGGGAGGAAGTGTATTCATGTGCATAGCAAAAATCCATCTAATAGGAAGAGATGCATGTCTAAAAAATATATGCTAACGTTTGTTTCATAAGTCAGATAGACTGATATATTGAGGGACTTGCTTTGCATGTAGTATATTTACAAAACTCCTAGCTAGGAGGCCTTTATAAAAAAATAATGGAATCATTGCCAGTACACAACCATATGTTAATGAATGTTGTGAAGCCATGGTTTAATATTTACTATTTGAAATTCTTCAGAAGAAAATATTTGCGAATGCACGAACTTGTTGATGAAGTGATGGACAAGGGTAGTATCTTTACTATTCCTGTCACATTTCATACATTATAAGCTCCAATCAATTATCTGGTAATACCCTAGTAGTGTAATGCACACATACCCGTCCATAGCCATAACGTAGGAACAGCTGCCGTCAAAATTGTAGAGGGCACCATCGAAAGTCTGGTAGTGGGTGTCTCCAGAGGTCCAGCACGTCTCCATGCAGTCATGCTCTATTGTTTTCACCCAGTTACGCGATACACACTCACTATAGCAATATAAAAGAGAAATAGCATTGCAGGATGAACAGCTTAATATGAGACTACAGTTAACAGAAGGGCAGACGAATAGTGACAAATCTGTATTTGTAACGTTAAAACGAACTAGGCTATGTTCAACGAAATGATATTCATCATAATATTGAAGACTAATAAATTGAATTTCTATTAGTGAAACCTGTCTTGTTATTGTCTTTTAATGGCTTTTTGACCAAATTTGAGCAAGCGTGCGGAAATGGGTCTTTTGTAGAAAGTACATCACGCGTAAACATGTGCATGATATGCAGCGGGATCTGAACAACTTGCAAGTTGAAAGTTACCAAAAATTTCTATGTGCCAAAGTGACTTATAATATAAAGTAACATGAAAATAATGTCTACAAATCGAGTTATCCATAAAACCTCACCTACCACAAAAACATTAACAAACTAGCTTCGCACTTCGCCTACTCAAAATCCTATAATCAAGTGCATACAACGTCTCTGAGTAGGCTTAAAGGGTCCATAGAAGGTGCGTGAGTACTCACTATTCCGTGCATCCGAGCTTGAGGGTTTCACCGGGGACGTAGAGTTGGTCGTTGTGCATGCAGTGACACTCATCCGGGTGCACACACCAGCCCTACAGTGGACAGTGGACACATGGTGGTTCATTCTAGTATAGAACAGTTATTTTTGTTGGATTTACAAGAAATGGATATGGCATAAAGGAAAGAAGATTTTAGACCCTACAAGATTATGTGTGTGGTTACCGTTAAAAGAAGTGTAAAAGTCATACCAAATGGAGCCTATAAAATATGCCAGCTTATAAAAGTACCTTTGACTAGAGTTCAGTCGCAAAAGAACAATTGTGTTATCATGCATAGTGCAATATGCAATAAGTGAATGCAGAAGGCAAGCACACTCTGCGTTTCATTTTCGTTGGCGTTTTGGCATGCCACCTATAGATCACGGGTGCGAAACCAATGAGATCAAGAAAAGTTTCAAAGAAGTTGGATCTGGCAGTGCAGTCCAAGCAACCACAATCCATGTCCTACACCCGCCCTACTCACACTACTCATCCAACTTACTTTCCCAAATAGCCCACCTGTAGCACTCATCTCAAACACCCCCATAACTACCCACCCACACTCCCCATACCAACCCACCTCTAGCAAGTTGCTACCCCAACCGATGTCAAACAATGATCCCATCCACCACCCCACCCCTTCTACTTACCACCAGTATCGCAGGAGCCAATGTCTAGCAGCCTGGACCCATCTCAAACAATAAACCCCTTCCCACTCACCCACTTCTGCTCACCCAACAGTCACCAAATACTCCCCACAGCAGCCCACCCCAAGCAAGCTGCATCCGCGAACCATTTCATAACAACCTCCCCATTACCTACCCCGCCCCTTCTACTCAACCTAACTTCCCACCAACGTCCCTCTTCCACGGCTTCTCACGTAATAGTCGAGTATTCCTTCCGCCACCTTCCCCCACCCATTCTCTCCTCCCAACCCTTGCCCCACCCCTGACCCCTACTAGTTGCACAGAAAAGAAAAAAACAACAACTTTTTCCTCCACTCACGTCGTAGTCGAGTATGAGCCCGTCGGTGCATCCGCAGGCGTCAACGAGCGCCTCCCCCGTGGGACACGTGTCCTGGCCGAGCAGGTGGTAGTTGGCACAGGAGGCGCCACACTGCCGCAGGCCGCGCACGTAGCGCTGGTTGTGGGGGCAGTTCACCGTCATGTGGCACGCCTCGTCCGCGCACACCCACTCGCCAGACACGCACGTGCTGCAGCAGGGAAGACAGGGATGGTCAGTCTCCCAGTTTGGACCTTATTAGTTACTCTTCAACAAGACAAGTAACTGTAAAACGGTACTAGTCCTCCCAAAAGGCTACTCATCCCGGTACATCTTATTGGCAGGCACATTTCTACTATCGTGGTAGAAATATGCTCGCTAAAAATATGTGAGAGACATATAGAAACGAGCTAATCACTTCAAAATTTCATCATTGGTGTGATGTTCAATATAGAGCTTGGTCTATCATCATACAGAAAAAAATGACAGAATACAAATCATATTAGTCTGGTATTAAGCAGAAGTCAGCAGGGCTGCCAAGTAATATAGATCTGTCAGTATTAATACAAATATCAGACCAAAAATATCCAAATACTAGTTGCAGTTGTTCCACGTAAAAGAGATGATGACCAGTAAAAAACTAATTTTGGTCATCCTAAGTATAGAAATGACTATTGAGAGGCTGGCAGCACTGACCAGTTGGTGCAGCCGCGCACGGACTCCTCGCCCTTGTTCTTGATGCGGTTGAACGGGTCGTAGCTGTCGTAGCACGTGCACTGGGACACGTCCACGCATGCGCCGTAGTCGTCCAGCAGGCGGCCTGCAGCACACACAGACGCCATTTACAAACAATCAGCTTTCTCTTTGTCACTCTCACTGTTTTTGTCTTGTTTTGTTTTTGTTTCTACTTAAACTTTACTGTTGGTTCACTGCACTATTATTGTCTTTTCACACGTATTTTTTTGTCATTGCCCAATAACCCATTGTTTGGATTTTTACCCTACATATTACTAAATGGAAATCACACATCCATATTAGCTTCCGTTTTTACCAGCAATGCATCTTACTTCTTGATATCACTCACAACCCCCTACCCCCACCCCCACCTACCACCAGCATCTAAAAATAACCCATATCCCTCCACACATCCATCCCTACCCAAAGCCATAAATAATATGAAATAAAATACCCACATCTACCCACCAACATACACACAAAACCCAGAAACACACAATCCGTCAGGATGACGAGTGACCCCCGCACGTACCGAGTGGGCACGCGCAGCCGGCGATGGCGTCCATGGCGTTGCACTGGTCCTGGAACTGGAGGTCTCGGCAGGAGCGGCAGGCTGGCGCCTGGGACACGTACTCCATGCCCGCGTCCTCACACACGTAGCCGGGCACGTCTGGGAGCAGAGGAGATGGTTTGTATTTTAGATATGATGAAAATTCCTTTACTGAAGGTACATAAACGAGTACATTATGTCCAAAGTGTGCAGACGTAGAATGGATCATTAGTGCACCTATTGATATCGATGTTGATTTGTGAACATGGAAATGTAAATAAGTTGTGATTGTTCTTGTGATACAATTTACTTTGATGGGATTCTTAATTGAATGTATATAAGTTTTGTATGTACTTTTTATACAATTGCACTTGGTCTGTTATAGTTCTATTCCAGCTTTACCATAAATAGTAACTTGCAGAAACAAATATAGATTAAAACAGTATTAAACAGCATGTCTAAAACACATGTTAGGCTATAGGAAATTGTAGTGCACATGTTGATGTTTGTTACTGCAATTCTATTCATAGTGAAGCTGGGTTATGCCTATTCTTACGTTGATGCATATTAGCTTGCGTGTTCTTGTTCTCCAGTTGCCTTCTTTTTTTCAGTAATAAAGCTACCGTATACGGATAGACCTAGCCATCATCTACCGTTTTACTATGTTTAATAGAAACTGAATTTGTAAAAATTTTAGGCTTGTTATTGTAGGATGGATGTTAGTTGGTATCATAACTCAGTGATGTTCAATACCTAACACTTTAAAGCCATTAAAGTTGCCATCAACGCAATGTGCTTACCCAGTGACAATTTGAGATGCCCACATTGTCTCTGCATCCCCCCACGCACACACATACACATCATCCCCGGGATCATCCCACCCACCGTGGCAGTCATAACGACAGATCACAATGGAGACTCCCACCTCTCTCCCCACACAACATGATCTGAACAATCCTCTGAAAGGCACAATCACAACCACACCCACTCTCTCTGGCATACCTCCGTATTCCACAAACCCAAACGACTCACTGCGTAACATGCTGACAATCTCAACCATGTTGAGGAATAGAAGGTAGGAAGTACAATCCCATCCGCACCAGGCATATCCTCACAGCAATCTGCACGGAGGCTCCACACACGTATCCACAACCTCTGTGAAGGTCCCGTCCCATCCTCTCTTGTTCCATACACCTGGCACATCCCCCAAGATCACGGCTGTCTCCATGAAGACTCTAACGCTCCCACAATCTTTCTCTTACTCTACCACACATCAGACGATTTTCAGATGTTGGGGTCATCAAATTCCATATTAACAATCCCCACGAAGCCCCAACGAGGTCTCAACCACGTCCCCGGTAAGGTCCCAACCTCAACCCCCCCCCCCACTCTACTTGACACATGCCTATTATCACAGCAATCTCCATGAAGTCCCAACCTTCCCCACCTTCCCACCTCAGCCTCAGGTATCCACAATCTTAGCAATCTCTATGAAGCCACTCACCCCTCTCCAAGCTCCTCTCCACTCACTCACCTTTACACATGCCCATGATCTCTGCGATCTCCATGAAGGCGATGTCGACGCCCTGCTGCTGGCACTCGTAGTGCATGTGGGCGAGGATCGTGGCGAACGACGTACGGTCATCGGGAGACTTTTGCAGGCAGATGTCGAACGAGCAGTATGACTGGAGCAGCAAAATAGTCTCTTTAGTTTGACAGTTAGCAAAATGCACTCTGAGTATCAGATGTCAACAGACACATAACTATTGCTCATTAAAAATGTGACCAACCACAGGCTTTTGATCCCGGAATTGGAATGATGTCAAGTGATCCATTCGATGAATTCAACCAATTAGGTTGCAGTATTTAAACAGTATACATAAAGGGATAATTTATGATAATGCACTCTAAGGCGTAACATTTCAGATGTCAAATTGATTGATACTCAGAGTGGTAAAATGGGCTTCATAATCAAAATAATGACCATAAAAGGCGTGTTAACACTAGATTTACTACATCAACACTTCTATATCTAGCTCTTCTTTATAAAGAGACCATGTCCAATGTTTGCAGTTCTATATGAGACCACTGTGAACATCTGATATGAGTGTACCTTTCTTTCAAGACCACTTGAGGCCAATCCCTTAAGTGGTCTTATAAAAAATGTCCACATTTTTATCTTGCCAGTTGTTAAAAGCCTTGTTTGTCATGATCGTGAATTATTTGTTTCAATCATTATATAGTTAATGTGTTTACATTAGACAAACATAGTTGATATTCTTGCGTTACCTTGTGGCCGTTCGCCTCACCTTTCCCTTCACAAACAGAAGCATAATTGACATTTTTTCATCGCCCTGTACTTTAGAACTACACAGCAGTTTATATTTGCCTCACCTTGCACATGAGAACTGCACACGATTATATCTTTCCGTCACCCCGTACTTTAGACCAAAACACAAGTATATGTTTTCGTCACTCTGTACTGTACACACAAGCATAACGTCACCTCAACCTGCACTAGAGAACTACATACAAGCGTATATTTGCCTCACCTTGTACTTCATCTTGTCGATGACGCAGCCTCCCAGCAGCAGCGGACTCTCCAGCCAGGAGCACACTGACTCGGCCACGCTCTTCGCCGGCAGGTACATGTCGCACGGGTCTAAGGGCAGAGAGACCAGTGTAACGGGGGATAGCATTGTATAAGTTCATGACTTATTAACGACTGATTTATCAGTCATTTTCAAACATTACCGTATTCAATCGAATGAGCTCACAGTGCGCTTACAAAAAAAACCAGACTACTCTAACTTTGACTCCACAGAACATGATACATAACGAGAGATTTCTCGTATGAACAGCGAATATTGTTTCACAACGCGCCCCAACGCGCACCGAATAATACTGCCGTATTAGTCTTACAATATGGTGCCAGGTAGGTGAGATGTATGCAAAGAAGAGCAGGATTTGTTTAATCTAATCTGTGTAAACAGGGGTGTGTGATTGACACAAACCGATCCCTTAAATACGCCCGCTCGTTTGTAAAAACCTGAATCTACCAATGTCCTCAGTACTATTTACCTTTGGTTTTTGCTAAACTGTTACATTGCAAGTGTCCTTAAGCTCCTACCAACCCATGGTAAAAATCATGCTATTTCTATCAGCAATCTTCTAAATAACCTGATTATGGTGATATCGAGGTTCAGTGGCAGCCATATTGTATTTATGCAAATTTTTCAAAACACTCAACACTGGCAAGGGGCCATCATTCCATTTCTAACTCAGTAGGGTCCAAAGAACAAAAAACATCAAAAACTCATTTTATGGCACACCTTGCAAGGTTCAAGCGGGATTCTGCTGGACTATTATTCTGTCCGTCTACCTACCATTGGTGAGTGTCTGCGCGGGAGTGCTGCCACCTAGCGTGTCGCACGCGTACTTCCATGAGTTGCCGAACTCCACGGCCGTGGTGGGCATGGAGTTGGAGGCGTACAGGTCGTCGCGGGGTCGCCGTTATAGTTGCCGCACAGGCCTTGGACCTGTAGTACACGTACAGAGCTAGAGGTTTGTGTGGTCATTGAATGCAATGGTATGATCAGAATAACCAAATGGGCTACTTGTGAGATCCTGGGTGGCTGGGGGTTGAAAGTTTAGTTTGCTATTATTGTTCACATGCACTATAGTTACCATTTTGCTCTAGTAACCTGAGGTCGTGTGGCTTGCAAGGTAAGTTGAAGTTCCACCCGGTTGTTATAAGATCTGCTCTTACTGTGTTTCCTTGTCATAGCGCAACTGTCAAGAAAGTGGTTCGGACACAATGCATCCTGATAGATTGACAACGTACCCAGGCAAACAGGGTTTTAGTGACGTAGAGGCTGATCAGCGATAGAGGCTGACAGGCTATAAATAGCGCAAGGTGTCAGACGTGTGGTTGCGCAATATGGCAGCATATAGGCAAGTCAAAAGACTTGTCTCTCTCGTCATGGGGGATTTGTGTAATGGTAAGCACAACCGACCATGACATATGACCGGTCTGAATCATGGACGGTAGGTCGTGAGTTCGAATCCACGATCCTCCAAATAACTGTACAGCCTGTCACTGAATTTCGTTTCACAACAATCTAAATACATACCAATGTCATAGGCAAGACTAAGCATTTGCGTGTACATATATCCTTTGGGTGAGTAAAACCTTATCTGCATCTACCCAACGGGTCCCAGACCCCATGTGCCTAATGCACCCCCCCCCCCGCTCCCACACGGAATTCGCCTTGCTCGTACCTTGCCCATGTAGAAGGGGTCGATGGTGACGTAGACGCGGCCGTTGACGTCAAACAGCAGGCGGAAGCCCTGCGCATGCGCCACGAGCACGTTGGACGTCACCTTCTTGACGATGAGGGCGCCACTCGGCGACGTGAACATGTCCTGCGGGCAGACGAGGAACAGTGGGTTATCATGTTTGATACAGTAGAAACTCTCTAATAACACCATCTTTGGGACCAGTGTTAGATGATCTCAATAGAGAGGTGGTCTCTACAGAGAGGTTCATTTTGGTAGCTTTATGAAGGTATTGGACAATGAAAAGGGGTCATATTGTTGAGTTGGTCTCAATAGAGAGGTGGTCTCTATTAAGAGGTTCATTTTGGTAGCTTTATGAAGGTATTGGACAATGAAAAGGGGTCATATTGTTGAGTTGGTCTCAATAGAGAGGTGGTCTCTATAAGGAGGTTCATTTTGGTGGTTTATGAAGGTTTGGGACCGTGAAAAGTGGTCTTCTTATAGACATGGTCTCAATAGAAGAGTGGTCGTAATTGGAGGTTCTACTCTATTTGTTTTCTTTTAAGTATGCTTTATTATATCCAAAGCTTAAAAGTTGCTTAAATGTTTTCATGTTACATTGCAAACACTACAGAACGTATCCTGCAAGCTGACCAACATTGCTGATCATGTTTTGGTTGGTACATAAAGATACTGTCGTTCAACTACTAGTAAATCCTCTGCTGGTTGTAAGTAGAAGGGAAGGGGTTTGAGGGTTTGGTTAGGCCTTTCTGTTGGATTTGTATTCATATATAGAAATGTGGTTCCGATGGAGGGATAGGGCTTTTGTTTGGAAGTGTATTAACATCCATTACTGGACAGGTATGATTAAAAAAATTACAAGAGTTAGAGCATATAAATTATAGACTAACTGCATGATTCTAAATACTAAATCTTGCAAAATGCGTGGACATGTCCTGTGATATGTACCGTACACACGTATGTGTAATGACTAACATATTTGAAGGGCAAGCAGCAACAAGTAAAATAAAGTTCAAAGTTTGTCTCCTTATAGGAAGGTTTAGCTCATTTTTGCAATGCTATACTAAACATTAGGTAGATCTACATGAAATTAACAGAACAACGTGCTGTGCCCACCTAACTTTGTGCTGAGTATAAATACCATGCTGATGTACAAAGTGAGTAAATATCAAAGTCAGTAAAAGTGAAAGTTGCTTACCATGGTGAGGTCCATCTCCTTGTTGTTGACAATGGCCGTGAGGTCTCGGGACAGGACGACGTTGTACGTGGACGTCCCTATCGTGTAGGTCACCTGAAAGCAGGGGAACAGCTTTGTAGAAGAGACTCAAAAGGGGCCAGGACGTAGGAAATGTTACATCTTGTTTTTCTGCATAGACTGATAAATGTGTCATCCATTGTAGTTCACCAGTATTTTTTATTAGATCTCTCTTTGTTTGGTATTTCCCAGCATAACCCTTTTGATCTGCAAGTGACCCCGCATATCCAGAAATCTGGATCTGTTAGTTATCAATAGTGTATAGTTTTCTTTTACGGCTGTATTCTTGATAAGATGAAATTTTGTTTTAAAGTTTAATTTTGATTTTATTCTTTAACGGTTTCCAGCTCTTAACGGCTCCTCTTCAAATTAAAACACCAAAAGAAACGAAGTACAAGTAAAGTATACAGTGTAAGATCATCAGTTTATTGATAATAAGACCTTGTGCTGTAGGCCAAATATACACAATATTTAAGATCTCCTAGTGATCCCCCATATACAGAAAATCTGGAGCTGCCAGTGGTCCCCATGTCCATATAGGTCTGGATCTGCTCACCTTGACGTAGTCGATGCACTTGATGTAGAGGGAGCCGTCGCCGCAGTCCGCCTGCTTGTACAGCACCGTGAACTGGCCCTTGTCGTCGTCAGTCGTGCTGTTGGACGCAATGCTCTGGAGGAGAGGGGTATAGAGCCTTGATGAAAATCCAGACACCAGCATTATTGTTCCTGAACCATCAGTCACCAATACATTTCATTGTATTTCACCAATCACCAGAGATTGTAATTGAAAAGGCTGCATCACATTTCATGAATTAAATACAGGCAGTTCACAGTTCACGCTCAAGATGTGTGATGATTATGACCATCCGAACTTCAGTTTTGATATGTATACACATGAGGTGCACTGTTTTCCTCTGTAAATACTTAAGGAACCATCTAGACTACCCCTTCATTTGAGCGAGGCTCACTCCATATGATACTAAGGCCATGGCACTTGGACCTCTATGTACTTCCCAAGTGTAACCTTGAAAACTGGCCAATCAGAGCAAAACTCTCGCTAATTTGGAGTGACTTTTGAACCACCAATACCAGGCCTAATGCTTAATCCATATAAGTTGATACAATTGGAAAGGAAATATGTCTATTGCTCAAAAGCAAGGGTTAATTAAGCAATGGAGTGAGCCTTCGATACTAAGGGTGGTGATGACAGGTCTGTGATTACATCTGCCAGGACGTACTCGCAGCTGCCGCCCGTGTGGCCAATCAGAGCAAAACTCTCGCTAATTTGGAGTGACATTTGAACCGCCAATATCAGGCCTTATGCTTAATCCATATAAGTGGATACATTTGGAAATATGTCTTTGTGCAAAAGCAAGGGTTAAGCAATGGAGTGAGCCTTCGATACTCAGGGTGGTGATGACATCTCTGTGATTACCTCTGCCAGGACGTACTCGCAGCTGCCGCCCGTGTACTGGTACGTCCGCTCGTCGTACGTGGACACGTGCTGGTACGTCAGCACGCTGCACGTGCGCGAGCAGTCGTTCTGCGTGCAGTTCCACTGGCCTGACCGGCAGATGCTGCAAGGAAGCGGAGGATTGTGTCTTTACCACACATTGACGTGTACTTTCATGAGTTATCGGGGGCGTCACTACTTCCTAACAACTTGGACAATTATAGTTGATTTACTAGTAAGTGGTTGAAGTTGTGGAAAAGTGTTAGCAAATATCTTGGACATTCTTTGTTCATCAAGCTGTGTTGGGTTATAATGGCTGTAGGCCAATCAGAATGGAGGATTTAGGGGCATGTCACTGAGAAAGTGACAAGATGTTTGAAATAAACACGCCCCGTTGTCTATAGTGATGCCGTACCAGTGATGCCTAGGTGTTGTGTATGTGGACATTTCAAACAGGTATTTCATGCAGCATGGACATAGATGCAAGTACAAATATTTGTGATAGTATTTACTAAACAGCTAATGTATTTACTCTCTAGGATTGTTTTACTACTATGCCCTGTTAAAACGTAAAACATGTGTTACCTTGGATACTTTACGAAACAAACATCCCCGATGTCGTATTTAGACTATTGGCCAGGTATTGTGACTTGGATATAGACTTTAAACAACAACATCCCCTGTGTCTCTCCTAGACTACTGACCATGTGTTGCAGGCGCGCTTGAGCACGGACCCGGACGGGTGTGCGTCGCGGCCGACCATGCACGGACACTGGTCCACGGCAACGCACGTGTCGTTGTGGAGCACCGTGCTGGGCGGACAGCGGCAGCCTGAGGCGGGGAACAATTAATAATACACCAGTCACACAACGGTTTTACACCACTTATACCCCAGCAATACACCAGTCATACACCAGTTCGCAATTCTAAGCATTTTGGTAACTTTATTTAAAATGTGTTGCTTTTGAGTGCATTGTGGGTATTTTCAGTCACGTAGTTTTCTAGCCTCTTCCTGTGTGAGAGCACGCCAGCACAGGGTCTGGTTGATTGAGACTAATAAGTTTGTAGCCACCTAGCGGCGAAAATGGAACTATGATATGAATTTTTATGATTCAATTAATTAACAATATTACCGGCTTATCTTCTGAAAAATAGTACGAAATTGCAATTTCTAAAAGGATTTTAATCGATTTAACGGGTGTCTTTTCAAAATCAAGGAACTTGGACAGATATGAATTGTGATCAATATGCCAATACACAGATCACTTGGATAGCCCATAGCCTACATTCAGGTCCTCAGTGTCGGATTATCGCATAGTAGTTGCAGGTCTATTGCCTTTCTAGTATATTATTTTTAATTACTTTTAAGTATTATCTATACGCAATACTAAAAATACTACTGTTAGTTCCACTTCAGCCATAGCTACCAGGAAACTGTAGTCCAAGTATTACAATTATATTTAAAAAAAGTTCAACTCAATCAATTTAAAACATACTTGCTGACGTTTCACAACCGGTCAGAATGCTTCTTCAGATCAGAATGGAAGCTTCTACTACTGACGTCAGCAAGTATGTTTTAAATTGGTTAAGTTCAGATTAAATTATATATGATTGTAATATCATACTCTCAACTAAATGAACCTACTTCATGTATTGTGGGTGCTGTGTCACAAACCTACCTGGGTAGCATTGTCCGAAGCATTCGATGGGCTGGATCTTGTACCAGTAGTTGGTGCAGGTGAAGGGGCAGGAGGATCCACACTCCGCGTACACCATGCCGCTCGGGCACTTCTTGGCTGCAATCACAGGTATACAGTCAGTACATGGGGTGTTTTATTTCTAAATGTAAGGGGGTGACCGGGTCAAGAATTTACACATTCCTCATTTTGGTCCTGTAGAGCGCACTTCTTCTTTTTGCCTTTTTGTTCCTGCAGCACCATTAGGCGATCTACATATACTATATATACAAAGTCTGACCTAATCAGGAAGAGGTTCAAAGGCAAGTTTGAGCAATAAAGTGAACCCTTCATATTCAGGGCAACAAACGAGCTAAATTACACTGACCATGCCCCCACTGACCATGTCCCTAAACGGTAACAGTTACAGAACACAAACACAACATCCAAACGACAAAATATAAGGTTTGTGGAAAGGCTCTGCTGAAACACACACACACCTGTACAACCTTCCTACTTTGGTAAACTTTTAGTATGCCACAGAGTAAACTAACCCCTACAAGAATCAGTCGAGAAACCGTTTGTATCAAATTGTCTTGGGTTTGAGGTTATTTTGTACATACACCGCCCGGACTAACTACTCACGGCATAGTTCGGCGGTCCGCCACGCGAGGGCGACGTTGTGCAGCCCGCACTGGCGGCTGTATTCCTGCAGCGCCGCGCACACCACGTGGTCCTGGGCCTCGGACCGCTCCGCCTCCAGCGCCTCGCTGCGGGAGGGGGGGGGGTGTTAATAGAGGTTTTTGCACAGCTTTTGCACATTGAAATTCAATGACATTTCAATGACTTTTCAAGACCTATTTTCATTTTTCCAAAGAAGTATTTCTAGATACTCAGCTTCATTATAATATGGTCTCTGTGAAGATCAAAGATTAACATATACATGGCAGATTTCTATTCTTCAAATATATGTGTGAGCCTGGTGTAAGACTTACAGCGTCTCGGCAGGCATAGACGAGTACGTTGTGAACAGTTTCGATACTCCGCAGAAGTCGTTGATACACAGGTTGTAGTAGGTGGAAGTGGCCACCTGCAAGAGAGACCTGACTGTACAGATTAATAAGAAAGGATTATTGTAAGTCATTTCATTACTGTCCATAGGCCTGTTAGTAACAATTTGTATTTGTCAATACCCTGAAAATAAAGCCCGAAATAGATGAAGATTTGGGACTACTGCAAGTTCATATCTAAACAGTGCAATCGGGAACTATATTTTATCAGTAGGTATGTTTCATTGATACAAACTCAAGTTTTACAATACAATGCATGTTGTGGTTATTAATGTTGCACCACCTCGTACATGTATGCTCAAGCACGTGTTTATATCGTACGCTCGTTCCTGTGTGGGTGTGGCGCTCATGTGTGCGTATACATTAGCATGTAGAACGCAGTGTGTGTGTGTGTGTGTGTGTGTGTGTGTGTGTGTGTGTGTGTGTGTGTGTGTGTTGTGTGTGTGTACGTACGTGCGCGTGTGCGTGTGTGTGGTATGCACGTGCAGGTGGAACTTTGCGTAGCTTGTAACAAACTAATACACAAATGCGCATGCTCGTGTGTGTGCATGTGATACTCACGCGCGTGTCCACGTGTGTGTGCAAGGTACTCACGTTTGCCTGCGTGTGCGTGTTCTCACGTGCGGGTGCGTGTATGCAGTTGCGCTTGCGAGTATGTGCGTGTACTCACGTGTGTATGTGCTGGTGCGTGTGCGTGTACTCACGTGCGTGTGCGTGTACTCACGTGCGTGTGCGTGTACTCACGTGCGGGTGGCACTCTGCGAAGCGCGCGCCGAGCAGCGGGGAGCACGCGGCCTCGGCCTCCAGCTGCGCTGCCGAGTCAGCGCACTCGTAACCCACAGACGCCGCGTCAGGGCACTGGCGGAAAATAACATTTTATAGTGTAAACTCATCTAACCAAAGGATAATATATACAATGAAATTTATAAGCTGTCATCCATACTTTGGGTTTCCTCAGACTGTCAATATTGACAGTACTCTGTATCAAATACAGGCATTCAAATCAGTTGATTGGCTTCAAACACCAGTATGTGAGTGTGTGTGGGGGGGGGGGGGCATTTAAGGGATGTTATGGGTTTTGTATGCACGATCAATGGCGGACATGGCTAAAACCTTATGAAAATGAAGTATTTTGGTGGGGAGAGGGGGGAATCTGCCAATATTGTCAATATTGACAGTCTGAGGAAGCCAAAAGTGTGGGTGACAGGTTGCAAGTTTCCTTGTGTATTATCCTTTGGTTCAAAGTAATAATCTGTATATTTAAGATATTAACATGTTCCCTACCCTTGTAAACAGGGAATGATAGTGTCCTAGCTTGTAAACAGGTTTGTACACAGAGGACATGTACAACATGGGATAGTGGTGATATATATGTTGCTTAAAGTCAAGTCAAGTCTCAATCGTTACCGTTAGACACAGGGTCTGGGCACTGCAGGGGGGGGGGAGGACAGGTGAATAGTTACACTGTTGTAGTATTTCTATGTATATGTAGTGTTTCTTCAATGCAAGTAATTATATATTCCAAAATGGAACAAATCTACAATGGAGCACGTCGTGCCATTTTACAAATGTAGGCATTAAAAGATTGGTCATTGACAATTAGTCTTGTCTTGGTAGAAACAAGCAGTGTTGACTGTGGAGGGTTTTTTATGATCCTGTAGTAACTCTCTATATTTGTAAAAAGACCAAACACTGACAGCCGGCTTTACCTTGGCAGGTATTTTGTTTTGTTGTTTTTGTTTTTTGTTTTTAACTAGATACGTTTGTAACAGCCTAGTTCAACCTAGTCCAACCAGAAAGTTACAGACGTTTGCGGCTAATCAAATGATTTGAAAGTTTATAATTGAAATAGAGTGCATAAACATCATAACCGGGGATTCCTGGCATGTTGAACGACAAAAAACAACAACACTCCACTTACATCCACGGCGTCTGGCGTCTTCCACTGGTTGCCAAATATGGCGATATTTGGTGCCATTTTCCAGTCTCTGCCCACAAGGTCGTCTGCAACAGGACAGTCCCATAATCATAATGTAAACATCAAAATATGTTCCTTGTTGGTAGCGCACATGCTATTTTCATAATCAACCACTGCAAAGTCTATGAAAAGCTACACAATTCATGGTTAGTGAGCGTACAATACAAAATTAGATAAAAAAATATGTATGATGTGCACAATACGTGCGCTAGCCTAAGCTTCCAAATGAGGAGCCCAGGTCGCTTTTCTATTTTTGAACACAGGACTTGGGTTCTTAAATCGGGACTCAAAACCAGGACCTTGATGTACTGGCAAATGGAACTCAGTTTTACTCACTGCCTGAGCATGTGCGTGTGACAGTACAAAATAGCAAACATGTACACATATCTGAGCACTTAGTGTGCATGTACGTGTGCGTGCATACTCACTGTGTGTATGTGTGTTTGTGGTGGTGGGGGTCGGTGGGGGTGGGTCATTACACCTGTCATACAAGCCACATACGCTTCATAGAGGCACTCGCACATACAATGAGAGTATGTATGTGCGAGTGCCTCTATGAAGCGTATGTGGATTGTATGACAGTTGAACTAACTGAGAGTGTTAGCAAGTATTGACCACGCGTGTGAGTGTGAGTGTGCGTGTGTACTCAATGTGCGTGCACGTGTGTGTGTGCGTGTACTCACTTTGTGTACATGTGTGCCTGTGTACTCAATGTGCGTGCGCGTGTACTCTCGGTGCATGTGCATGCGCGTATTACTCACTGTGGGGGTCGTGGTCGTGGTTGCCGCACAGCCCGTGGTACGTGCGGCTGCCGGCCGGCTGAGCCAGCTCCTCCAGAGTCACCTCCACCGTGCTCCCAGAGTCCCACTTGAGGCGCAGAGAGTCGAACTCCAGATAGTGGAAGTCACCCACCA
This sequence comes from Streblospio benedicti, assembly GCA_019095985.1. Taxonomy (NCBI): domain Eukaryota; kingdom Metazoa; phylum Annelida; class Polychaeta; order Spionida; family Spionidae; genus Streblospio; species Streblospio benedicti. The sequence goes on along the minus strand of CM032667.1, from coordinate 14,961,174 downwards.
GAGTTATCATCACACCTGCGTGGTGGAGAGAGGGTTAAAAGTGAGTTTGGCTTTGGTACGTAAAAAAAGTTTTTTTTTAAAGTTAGGCTGGATTGGTGGATGGGGGGGGGGGGTCGAATTGCAGTCACTCGCCCGAGTGAGCATCATACCTGGATGATGGACAGAGGGTTCAAAAGAGGCACAGCCGAGTTCGAACATACAAGAAGAGTAACCTTTTTGCAGGACTACAAGCTAGGACTAGAAGTAGTAAATGGTAGTCTTGTATCTGATATCTGAGGCACTGTTAAGCGAAATTCGCTACATGTGTTTTAGGCAATGGGGATCAATGGCGATATGACCTCGGACATGCAAAAGCACGTTTCCATACGTATACCATGCACTATCTGTGCACGCCTGCCGTACCGATGTCCTTGTTGGCGTAGCCGTGGCTCTCGGACACGGCGACGGGCGCGCCGTTGTAGGCGATGGAGCGGCCGAGCTCGATGTCCAGCCGCTGGGTCGTGCTCAGCAGCAGGCTCACTTTCTGCAACACACATGAAAACACGTGTAAACATAAACGCTCATCACTTGTGAACGTTGTACTAGTATTAACCAATACAGTTAGGCTACCATAAAATATAAAAATGCAAAGTTTCCATTAGACTACAATGGTGTATGGAGACAATAGATATAGTATTTTTTTCAGTGAGGGTAGTATATGAGCAAAGTTCAAACAGGCACTGTGTTTAGTCTGTGTTTGCATGGATTGTGCATGCTTATGTATCTGTTTATATATTCAAATGTACCAATTAGGGTGGTTAAAGAAATTATAGAAGTTTATAATTTGTTGGTCATCATAAGCAGTGACTTAACGGTTCGGAAGAAATTCTGTGTGTTTTAATTGTGCGTGTGTGCATTATGCTGACATTACTCTGTCAAATGTCAAACCATTTTGTCTTCTTGATGACTTTAAGGTAAACTTTTCCTTTGTTTTCTTTTACATTTTTTTTTTTTTTCACTCAGAACCATGCAATACCCTTTCGATAACAAGGGAGACCCCATCCCTTACCTTGGTGCACTTTGGTGCTGGTGCAGTCCACGTACTGCACCGTGACGGAGCGCACGCCGTCAGAGAACATGAGGTACGTGCAACGTCCGGGGAACAGGAACTCCACGCCGTCAAACGTGCGGTAGTAGTTACGTCCGTACGACACGCACGTGCGGAACGCTAGCGACGCCGTCTGCTCCACGACTGCAACCGAAATTAGACTCATACTAGAATAATTGAAATTTGTGAGTTTTTATTATGAAGCACATCGTTTTCATAACATCTCTTACTCATATATTATAAAAAAAATTCTGCTTGTTTTGCAATATGCATACATGCAAGTTTTAACTAACCAACCAACCCTTCCTCCAACCAACCCACCAACCAACTAGACACAGACACTTGATAAATAGGTTCAGCAGACAAGACAGCAAGTGATCCATCCATATATCAGCCAACCACCCACCCTCCCTCTAACCAACCAACACTCCAACCAATCAACCAACAAAACAACCTACCCTCCAACCAACTAATTAACCAACCAAGCAAACATCCAACCACGCAACCAATCAACCCCCCCCCCCCCCCCCCCACCCCTGGCCACTCACTCTGCGGGCTGTCGAGGTAGTCGAGCAGGTTGACCCTGAGCTTGTCGCCGGTGGTGCAGGGCGAGCATCCCGTGCCGACGGTGACGAGCGCCGCGCCCCAGCCCGCCGCGTTGGGCAGCTGGCAGCACGCCTCCCGCGACATCACAGACTCGCCGCCGGGCACCTTCAGCGACTGGCAGCTGACGAACACATATCATAGTTGAGCTATTTCTCTATCAAGATCTGTTCGAATGTGTTTTCCCAAGTTTGCTTGTGGATACAATTATATGCTTCTCTGTCTTTTCTATTGTAAGCACGCTCCTAACACTGTATTGACATCTGTAGCTGAAGCCGTAGATTCCATTTGACTGCTATGTCTTCAGCTATGTCAATACAGTGGGTAGGAGCTTGCTTGCCATAGAAAACAGATGGAGAAGAATATAATTCCATTAAGAACACGTATGGCACTGCCATCAAGTAGTCTCAATAGACAGATGTCTGTCAGCTGAGGAACTCATGTTATAGTAGGGCTTCTCTATTGAGATCACCTGTGGGACTGACAGCAAAGATAATTTGTACTTTCAGCGACTGGCAGCTGACGAACACATATTGTAGTTGAGCTTCTTGAGATCATCTTTGGGACTGAATATCAACTGGTCTTAATGGAGCAGTGGGTTTTATATGGAGGTTCATTTTGGTCGCTGTTTGACCGTTTGGGAGCATGAAAAATGGTTGTATAGATATGAAAGAGACAAACTGACATGTTGTATAGATAGTACGGAGACGTAAACAGGTGTTTAGTATCTTTTTGGCCTAAGGTAAACTCTCTCAAGATATTTCTACTTATGTGAACCCAAATTCCATTAGTTTTACAGTATTTGCTTGAAAAACATTTTTGAATCAAAATAACAGTAATGAGTCGATATATGCAAGCAGTTTAAACATTTCCCTACGGTCATTATTTCAATGCTACATTGTATGTCTGTTTCACACTTTAATTTCTTACAGTCAATACAGGCATACATGTACATATATACCAAAATGACAACCATTTTTATCACATCTAAAATATTAAGTCATGTGGCCACATTTTCTCATCTTATGGCCTACAAGACATCGCGCGTATGGTATTGGTATAATTTCATCTTAATATCATAATAAGGACTGTAATAGTACTCAGAATTGCTGTTTTCACCCTGCTAGGAATTCTGGGTGCATAGCGTAAAATGCAAAAACAGGTAGTTTTATGGTAGTATGTCTGCCCAAATTTTTAGTGCTATGATAATCGCCACTGCTTAAAGATGATTGATTCCAGATACCATGTTAATAAGTTCCTGTGGATAGGCGTATGTAAAATACTCCTTTCCGTGCAACAAGCAGTGACGAGTTTGTCGCAATCATTGGATCTGGAGGTGACCATATACCACTTTTGATCAAGGCTGTGAAATTGAAGTGTGGAATAAAATAAACCACCAACACACGTCAGCCTTGAAATCCCTGTTTATATGTATTCGATGATTAGGTTTCTTGAGTTTTTTTCAAAGCACTTATAAACATAAATAAAACATCTCCCAGGTTTGCAGCATTTCGCAATGAACTGGAGCTTGCCTGCAAGAGATTGTATCTGCCTTTTTGTAGCATACTTTTTGTGGGTTCGAGCCAATCACTCAACTCTGCTCTGATTTCTTTCATGCGGCCAGGTGCCACAGACATAGTTAGTTCCTTGCTATTGAAAGCTATGCCAAGAAATGTCATGACTTGTGTTGCATTCACGGATTTTTGTATGGCTAACTCCAAACCACGTTTATGTATAATTTCATCAATAATATATCCTGCTTGTACTGCTTCTTGCTTTGATGATGCAGCAGTGGCCAGGTCATCCACATCGTTGACAAGTGAAATGCCTCGCTTACCTAACACAAATGACAAAGCATTCGTAGTACGTTGACATGCTTGCGCTGCAGTTGTCAATCCAAAAGGCGGTAATATGTCAAAAAAATATATATATCTCCACTTGAAACCAACATACATGTAGGTATAGTCTCCTGGGTCCAATCTGAGCTATCTATAAGCTCGCGACAAATCTCGTTTTAGCATCCAACAGTCACCAGATTGAGATTTATCAACCAGAATCTGTGCGACGGTGTCTACTGTTGGGATTTCACGGTTTGATAGCCACGAAGAGGGACGGTGCCACTATTTTCGGCAGCCGATCATCACACACCTCTTCGTCATGCTTCTTCTATATCGGCAATGTACCTTCACCTACAACGTCCCTGACGGCTTGTGCGACTCAGTGACTTTGGCATGCTTCAACTTCAGACTCTTACATGTACGTAACAACTATTGGTCTATTTACGCCGATCCAACCCGAAATGACAGATCGGGCGTCTTTTGGAGGATCTGGAGCTAGGATCAGCCATGTGGAATGGGGGTATACTAAATGTCTTAGGCGGGAATGGACAGGTGTTTTTTTACTATATTTTACTATTATGCTTACCACTGTGAAGCTTAAAGTGTGTAGGTGTCAATAAAAATACTCATGTCCCATCGCTCGTTTAAGCTTTATTGAGTCAAAACGTGATGTATGTGTGAACAGACTAATTTATGTAGAGTAACTTACTATAAGATACAAGATTTTACTAATACCATTAAAAATACTAATCTAGAATGTTTTTAAGCAATATTCTTGTATTCTTTGGAAAGATGTTATCTGAAGCTGTCAAAAATACAAATTTGATATGTGAAACATTCCATTAAAAATATATGAAGGCTTTAGGTCTTTAAAATCGCCCAAATTGTAGAGTTAAATGTAGAGTTGAATACGAAATTTTAATAATACCATCAAAAATACTGATCTAAAATGGTTTGAAAGCAATATATTTGTATTACGTAGATCTAGAAAAATCGTCTCTAAAGCTTTAAAAAGTATATTTGACGTAGGTTAATTTTCATTTAGAAAAGGTGTACATAGTTTTGTCCTCAAAATCGATCGAACCTGAACATTTCAACTATTAACGCTACCATCAAATAATATGTTAAATCTTTCTACAAATGCTACCTTTTTTGTTATAAGAAAGGTCTTCATAAAAGCTTCCAAAAATATAAATTTCATATTTCTTTTACTTTCGACAAAAAAGAATATTAATGGTAATACATCTTACAAAAGACCCCAACATATTTTCAAGGCCGGATTCAAACTGAGCCTTCGTGTTATTAAACATGCAATTAAACTATCATTTGTTGAATTTACTGTCAAGAATTATAGCTTTGATTTTTCAATATACACACATTTCATTTGTTTAAACTATATTAATAAATAATCAAAAGATATATACACACAAATATAATTATCCTATAAGAGGATATAAATGTCAAACCTATGTAACACAAATCATAATTTCAAATCTACTATAATACATTGAATATATATGATTTCAAGAGAATATTATATATTTTTACAAAAAAATAAAGCAGGGAGTAAAAACTATCTACTAAAACGGTAAAGGCACTCTTCACAACAGCTGACTACAGCTGAATACAGTGGGGGTAAACACAATGCAAACCTTTACTATCCATATCCATCTTAGAGAAAAATAAATATATAATTATCACAACTTTTATAGGAAATGTTCAATTCATTTCAACCTAATCAACTATGTACAAAAAGCTTACAAATAAAGTATGCTGTCAAACATAAAATCTCTTAAATTTACTCGATAACATTCTTCTATTCAAGTATCCTCCTCAGAACGCCATCTACCCATAATGTTTACTACCCGTAAATTTATGCCAAGCACACTGTCCTCTTCTCACTGTGTTCTCTACTCAGACATCCTCTATCTACAACATCTGACTGTTCATAATGTCCTCCACCTGAGGCATTAGCTTCACTTCCTCCACGAGTAGTGCGGGAAGTCCAAGCCCATTGTAAGCCTCATCTGACTTGACGGCCATGCACCTTCTGATTGCCGAGATGCATAGAGCTTTGAAAGAACGCACCAAAGGCTGGGGGGCTGGCAGGGGAGCGTCTAACAAGGAGGGGTCTGCACCGTACTGTAGAAGAACTTGCACCAGATCCCGTCTTCCCCTCTTCACAGCGAACCTGAGTGGTGTTCCATGGCGATTCCGCTTGTTGATGCTACGCATTGATATCAGCTGTACGGCAGTCTCTAGTGGGGCATCGTTATAGATAGCCGTATGTAATGGTGTGCACCACTCAGTATTATGCATGCTGACATCAGCCCCATGTTGTACAAGAACTGGCACCAAATGCCATCGTTTCTGCCACACCTGGAAATGGAGCGGTGTGTAACCATGATGATCTCTCATGTTGATGTTGTATGGCGAAATCAAGTGGGTGACGATGTCTGGCTGACAAGCAGCATTATGCAATGGGGTTCTCATGTAGTTTTCACACAGATTAACATCCGCTCCACATTGAATGAGAAGTGACATCAGATCCCATCTGTACCAAGCCACCACCCAATGGAGCGCTGTTCTGCGGTCTTGATCCCCCATGTCAATGTTGTCTGCAGAAATCAGCTGGGCGACGATGTCAAGTGGGACGGCCTCTGCTTGACGAACAGCCTCTAGTAATGGGGTTCTATTGTTACTATCAAGCACATTAACATCAGCTCCGCAGTCAAGTAGAACTGGCACCAGATCCCATCGCTGCCGAGTCCCCGCCTGATGGAGAACTGTGATGCCATCTTTGTCCTGCTTATTAATGTTGTGTGAAGAAACCAGCTGAATGATGCAGTCTGTCGGGGCATCGTAGAATGCTGCCCAATGTAGTGGTGTTCTATTGGATTTATCACACAAGTTGACATCCGCTCCACATTTCATGAGAACTGACACCAGATCCCATCTGCGCTGCCTCACCACCCAATGGAGTGCTGTGAAGGTGTGTCTATCCTGCAAGTTGATGTTACGTGGAGAGATCAGCTGGGTGATGACGTCCGCTGGAGCTTCTCTGATAATAGCATGACGTAAAAAATCCGATTGTCTAGGCGACAGCGTATTAGGCCTACTCTCAACTATGCTACCTAGAAATTGTGATTCCTATGAAGTTGCTTTGCGAATTCTTATAGGATGTGGGTAGCGCAACAGAATTAGTTTGTTTGTCAATTTGACAGCCTTGAAGAAGTCTTTCAAAATGGCCACCAAGATGGCTACCCTCCGCAGATGTAAGGGAACGATCATAAATTATTATACCGGGGGTGGGGGTCGTCCATTTTTTGGGGCGCGAAGAAAAAATTAAGCGACCCCCCACCCCATCAACATTTTAAAAAGTTGAGTGACCCCCACCCCCAGCTAAAGCAAAAGTCCTCTACATAGTCATTGCATTTCTGGACAATTGCTAAACGAAAATATTTGAAAAAATATACCGTGGCGTGATGAAAAAGTTCAGCGACCCCCCAAAAGGAAGCAGAAAAGTTGGACGACCCCCCCCCCAGTATCATTATTTATGATCGTTCCCTAAATATATCTCAAAACCAAACCATCCATCATAAAACTTGAATAATACATTATTTTGAGCTATATTCAAGACGCTGAGTTCATTTATGATGTTAAAAGTGGTTTTGACAAAATTCATGGTGGCCACTAAGATGGGCACCACCGACAAACATCAGAACATCCTAAAAACATACCAATCATCTTAATATATTATGCAATACATCAACCACCTGAATTCATTTATGTGATGAAAAATAGGTTTCAACAAAATCCAAGATGGATGGCAAGATAGCCATCATATAATATTGTGTAGTGCATTATTTTTTGTTATATTTAAGCAGCCATTTTCTTCATATAACCAGAAAATGTTTTTATATGTTTGGACTTATTTTCGGAAAATGTAGCTCTGATGAAGAATTTACATATATTCAAAAGTACTTAGCCAATAAATTTTTCAAAATTCTATTCAAATTTATCCCTCTTTTGACAAACCTTTCATCATTGGACTTTGCTGATGACTCAAACAAATTGAGCAGGCTCATGAATTGTTACTTAATGTGAAGAACGCATGAAGCAAGGTTGGTCTGTGACTGATTGACCCCATACACGGATGTTGGTTTGTGTGGGGGTGGGGTGGGGTGGGGGGGGGGAGGGGCCGGGGAGCACTTCCCTTGATATCAGACTGTGATGCCCCCCCCCCGAAAAATTTCGGTGCGCAATTTCATCGCTAACTTTTATCAAAAATTAGACCTTTCATAGCTGCTAGACAGTGAAAACTAGGGGCATTCATAGCGGCCGTTAAAACTACACTCCCCTAGTCTCGGGGCCCCTAGCATTAACATGTCTTGTTACTTGGTATTCAAATATAAGTTATTACTAGACAAACGCAATCATTATAGTTTTGAACAGGATAATACAAGCAATTTTATACATTAAGCTTTCAACAGTCTCTTCTGTTTTGTTCACAGTGATGACGTCATTCGTCGTCACTGGGATCGCGAGATATCATCCGGTTGTGGATTTCCTCCTATTGCTCCATTATTCCTTTAATAAAGTTCATATAATTTCATTATATAGCTGCCAGGACATAAAAAGACGTCCATGTGAATGATGTGTTGAGTGGTTGTCGGGTATTATTTAGTTTTGTACTGTCATATATATATACACGCGGGGGTGGGGCGGAGGGGCGGAAATTCATATTTCAGGCATTCTTTTAATTGGTGGGGGTGGGTCATATATCAGATTTGTGAACCTATGGGGAGGGGGTCATATGTTAGATTTGCGAACCCGTGTGGAGGGGTGGTCAGAAGTTTATAACACCGCCGTATAAAAATACTTCTGACCCCCCCCCCCCACGCCTTAAATAATGACTCAGCTCTTAGAACATCTTGCAGATAGACACACAAACACACCTCTTATTTTCGGAACCCATGTACGGCCCTAAAACATACCCACAATATACCAAAATTGTGAAAAAAAGACGCTCAGTATGTATTCATCGCGATAGTGTCAAAAAATCTACTTTTAATATCATAAATGAACTCGAAACATACACGTATCACATATTAATCTATGATAAAATGGTATGGTTTTTATTACATTCTGATATCATTCTATAAGAATCTGCATAAAACTACATAGAAATCACAATTTCTAGGTTGATAAAAACTTCTACTGGACTGACAATTCTCGGTCAAAAGTTGCTGAATTAATCTCAGTTCACGATCTATTATGTCACGCGTTAGGTCCCATTGTTCTTTGCCAATGGCTGAATGCAATTTCAAACTTATATTCTCCATGTTACTTTTGCCGATTTTACTTTGAGGAGCAATTTAACATTTTCCACATGATTTGTTTAATTCAATTCTCAAGTTGACATATACATTTAGCGGCTTCGCATAGTGACGTGGTTCTGGTTAATATATAAACCATATTACAAAATCTTGTCCTATATTTACTAATTGTTACAGAGTTGTCATGAGAAAATAATTTATGTGGATAAATTTGTAAATAAAATTAAAATTTGTACAAAGGAATTTAATTTTTTGCGATATAAAATTTAATTTTGAGTTTGTTTTTATAAATATATACATCTTATACGTTTTAAACATAACGGTCTCTCGTGTAAGTCAATAACAGACAACGGGTTCGTATCAGGTCAAATCTTGTATGTTCTGTTCTAATTCTGTGATGAACCTGGGATCGTGTAAGGTCAACTCATGCATGTTATTGCCTGCTTCTGATATGAAAATCCTATACATTGATCTAGTTATACTGAATCCATACGGTTAGAAATGTTTACTCGCCTAATATATAACTGGGGGTTTCACCAATCTTCACGTTTATTTCTTTAGAGGTTTTGATACAGAGTTCCGAGGAGTCCCGTAAGAGGAAAATTCTTCAACCCATATTGGTACAGTGCTGCTAAAACTGGTGAATAAACTATATGAAACACTTGTAATCTATGCTACTAAATTTTCAATGCACGTGCATAGATCTACATATGTAACCGTTACACGGGCTGGTATATATATACCGCCTACTCCCCCTTGATCGAAAAAATCTTAATGAATTAATGTTACAAACACAATGCAAAAGCCCTTTTCTCAAATCTCGATCAATTGTTCTCAATGAATTGAAAGGTCAAACCTCAACTCTCACTAAATTTCATTGCATATAGCCCCAGGGCATGTAACATCCGCCATATTTCGTTATCGTCTAGTCACTTGACGATGGAATGATTGAATTAGTGTAGATTGATATGTTTCATGTGTGTATCATTCAACCTGGCAGTCCTTGCCATCTATAGGTTTCCATATTCTTGTGTGATAGATACTAATATTTCTTAACAGTACTTTATACATTTCCATCAGTTTTTAAATACATCACTCTATGTATTATGTGGTCTGGCAGGAACCAAAGCAATTTTTAGCAATATAGTGAGCCCTTGATATTCAGGGTGGAATATATGAACAATTCATTCGAAATTTAGATATTTTAAGCCACTTTATATTATGAATATGGGGTTTGGGGTACATAATTTGATTTAATCTATTGACAACATCAATATATGGTATAATGAAGAAAAATACCACTACTAAGCATATGGTATATAATCATTATATCACGGCAAGCCATAAACTATGTCATTTAAACTGCAATGCGCCTTCATTGGTTCAGAGCCATCGGAGGTCAGTTTCTTCCCATTTTGTGAAAGACTTTTCGATACTCATTAACATAGCAAACTACAACGTCACGTGTTACATTAGAGTGGTATAATATATAATGTATTGTAAAATTGAGTGTATCTGGTATCTGGTAGAAAGAAAATATGTTACAAAATGTATAATGTAGTGTAACCGGACTCACTCGTCGTGCAGGTAGCAGTAGCCCAGCGTGGGGGTGACCTCGGCCATCACCTCGTCGCACGCGACGCCCATGTACCCGGCCGGGCACAGGCAGACGAACGGCTCGACGCACGTGTGGCCCAGGGACGTGCACTCCTCGCGGCAGTCCGCTGGCGGGGGCAGAGGGGGAAGACGTGAGGGTGGTGCGGGGGTGGTTATCAGAGGGGAAGGGGGGCGTGAGGGTGTGTGGGGGTAGGGTGGTTATTAGATTTGGCTGGGGTGAGTGGTGGCGTTGTGTTTGGTAAGGTGTTTGTCAGATGAGTGGTCGAGTTATTTGAGTTAGTAGGGTGTTAATGTATATGAGGGTGAATGTTGAAGTGGGGGTGAGTGTTGGGGTGCTGGGTATAGGTGTTTATTATATAGACCACGTATAACAGTGTTTGGTAGTGAATATGGCAAATTGGGGTTGAGTGCTGGTGTGTTGGTGCTGGTACACATGTTTTCAAACAATTAACTTCTTGTGCATTTGGGAATTGTTTGAAAGCTTTGAAATGTTAAAAACCAATGATCATGGACGGTTTTTGATAATAAAAAAAAATCATGATCAACGGTGCTTTCGGCTTCCACATTACATGCAGTACAAATATCTTAAAATTAAACTTATGGATCTGAGGTTGTTTATGACAAAATGTCCATTATAACAGAATAAATTTCAGCGTGAGGACGTGAGAATAGCACTCTGAATATCAGACGTCAAACTCTTCAGGACATCTGATACTCAGAGTGGAGGATAGAGACAATATGGAGAAAATATATCTATCAATGAGGACAGCAAAACAGGTGACATGAAAAAAAGGACTGTTTACATTAGCAGATCCAGAGCGGCGAGTACAGGTCTCGCGAGCAACCAATTTTCCCACCACAATACCATATTTTCATAGGATTTTAAACACTTATGGTATCAGTCATGCATACAAAACCCATGAGATCCATTTAAAGGGTGCGCCCCCTCCCCCTTTCTTGGAAAACCTGGATCTGCCAGTGCCGTTTGTAGTCACGCACCTGTGTCACAGAGCGGGCCGACCCAGCCGTCACAGCACCCGATCTCCTCCACGTGTCTGAAATGTAGATGTAAATCAATGGTCCCAGGCAGACATCGTATGGGACTTGTGTGTTTCAATAGATTCTATAGAATGTTTCAATATTTGTATGATCATGCGCATATGCAATACATAATATGCCTAGATAATACATTTGAAACGGCCTGTAGTCGACAGTGTCGGCGTCGTATTTTTCACACGGGATTTAATGTAAGCTACTTCTGTGGGAGGCATAAGATGGGGTCTCATTAAAAGAACATGTTGTTTGGAGGGTGTAGTAAAATCTATATGGTTTTTAAGTGAATACACATACCTAGTCCCGCCTGTAAATGTAAATGTGGTGATTTATAGTCGTGATCTAGGTTTTGTTCTCACTTTACTCCAGGTCATTGGCATACACTTGTCAATCATTTGATCATTTATCACTGCAGCACATACAGCGCACAATGCTACTCACTCACAAAATCATTCACTCACGCTTCAAACCCAATGACCTGTACCTAATTAACGTGTAGGTGCCACGGTGTGCTACTAGTAGGGATGAGTTTGCTAAACACCCACCACCAGACCCCACCGGGAATCGAAAACCACGACCTTCTGACCATGAGTACAACTCCCTATACACTGAGCCACAAAAGCATTCATAGAGGTGAGAGTCTCACTTGCAAGAGTGTAAAGATTTGAGTCTATCTCGACACACCTGCAGTAATAGCAAAGATATTATAGATAATATCTTTGGTAATAGTGATGAGTGCTTTCCAAGGGAGAAGATAGATGGTAGCAAAGGGAAACCTATTTTTAATTTAGCATATCAAGGTAATATACCGTCTTATTGTTTTTTTTTACTATGTGAAGCGCCGTAGAACAGTCGCCAGAGAAAGATACATAAGAATCACGGCCGTTTTATAAAACATATTCATGATACAGTCATAATCTAAATTAAGAGATCCTTTATTGAAATATCTAATGTAATTTTATAACAATAACATTTAAAATGTTAATAGATTATCACAAATGATTTTGTCACAGTACCTAATTTAAAACCAAGGATCTGAGTACGTTATGAAGAAATGAGAAAAGTATATAAAACAAGAATACTGTGTTTAAAAAAGTGGTATTCTGTTAAACGTTTTTAAAAAAGCAAGATTCTTATAAAGACAAAATAATTAAGTGATCAGATTTTCCAAATATGTGAAATAAATTTGCAAAATAAAGTAAAAGAAGCGTGATTCGGGACAAATGTTTTAATAACTTTAAGTGATGCATCAAAGTGTTTGCAAAATTATCGAAAAAACGCGTTATTTATATTGTTTGACCACAATGTCTATGGACATTGTAAATAAACTGAATAATAGACATGGCACTTGGCATGTGGCTCTACCCACCTTCCCCCTTTATCTGACTAGACCCATCTTGACGAAGGAAGGTAACATCTATGAATTATTATTGATAGTTGTGTGTTCTGAAGAACCCCTGAATTGGTGAAGATGGACTAGACCATGCACACGGTATAGTGGTATTGTATAAGTTGACATATGAATACATAACAATAGAGGTTACGTAATAATTATGCAGGTCAAAGTGTTCCCTTGGATGATTATTCAAAGCTTGCGATGGAGGAAAATGATCATATTAGAGAGGTGGTCTCAATAGGATTGTCCGTAATAGTGAATGATAGAGCATGGGTCAAAATATAACATAATTATGTAATTGCTCAAAATCAGCTAGAATTCCTTGGGCACCACAAAACTAATTTATTCAATACAAAAAGTCAAACAGCACTCACTAAACTATCAGATGAATGAAAATTGAACCATAGAATGTAGATGATAATCTTCAAGACAACTAGTAGATTAAGAAGGGCAATTTGACATACGATTGTGGAGAGAACCAAGTGACATATTTAGCCGTAAAACCTAATCAGCATTACAGTAGAACCTCCATACCTGTCTATTTTTCCCCAGAATATGTAATTGTTTATAGCCACCTGTTGGTTTTAGACAGGAACTACGATTAGAAAAAAAATGTATGGGCCTTGTGTGTTTCCGTAGATTCTATAGAATGTTTCAATATTTGTAGCATCATGCGCATATGCAATACATAATATGCCCATATACTATATTTGAAACGGCCTGTAGTCAACAGTGTCGACGTCGTATTTTTCACACGGGATTTAATGTAAGCTACTTCTGTGGGAGACATAAGATGGGGTCTCATTAAAAGAACATGTCGTTTGGAGGGTGTAGTAAAATCTATATGGTTTTAAAGTGAATACACATACCTAGTCCCGCCTGTAAATGTAAATGTGGTGATTTATAGTCGTGATCTAGGTCTTGTTCTCACTTTACTCCAGGTCATTGGCATACACTTGTCGATCATTTGATCATTTATCACTGCAGCACATACAGCACACAATGCTACTCACTCACAAAATCACTCACTCACGCTTCGAACCCAATGACCTGTACCTAATTAACGTATAGGTGCCACGGTGTGCTACTAATAGGGATGAGTTTGCTCAACACCCACCACCAGACCCCACTGGGAATCGAAAACCACGACCTTCTGACCATGAGTACAACTCCCTATACACTGAGCCACAAAAGCATTCATACAGAGGTGAGAGTCTCACTTGAAAGAGTGTAAAGATTTGAGTCAATCTCGACACACCTGCAGTAATATCTTTGGTAATAGTGATGAGTGCTTTCCAAGGGAGAAGATAGATGGTAGCAAAGGGAAACCTATTTTTAATTTAGCATATCAAGGTAATATACCGTCTTATTGTGTTTTTACTATGTGAAGCGCCGTAGAACAGTCGCCAGAGAAAGATACGTAAGAATCACGGCCGTTTTATAAAACATATTCATGATAACAAACATTTAAAATGTTAATAGATTATCACAAATGATTTTGTCACAGTACCTACTTTAAAACCAAGGATCTGAGTACGTTATGATAAAATGAGTAAAGTATATAAAACAAGAATACTGTGTTTTAAAAAAGTGGTATTCTGTTAAAAGTTTTTTAAAAAGCAGGATTTTTATAAACACAAAATAATTAAATGATCAGATTTCCCCAAAAATGTGAAATAAATTTGCAAAATAAAATAAAAGAAGCGTGATTCAGGACAAATGTTTAAATAATTTTAAGTGATAAATCAGATTGGTTACAAAAATATTTGAAACAACGAGTTGTTTAGATTATTTGACCACAATGTCTATGGACATTGTAAATAAACTGAATAATAGACATGGCACTTGGCATGGAGCTCTACCCACCTTCCCCCTTTATCTGACTAGACCCATCTTGACGAAGGAAGGTAACATCTATCAAATATTATTGATAGTTGTGTGTTCTGAAGAACCCCTAAATTGGTGAGGATGTACTAGACCATGCACACGGTATAGTGGTATTGTATAAGTTGACATATGAATGCATAACAATGGAGGTTACGTAATAATTATGCAGGTCAAAGTTTTCCCTCGGGTGATCGCCCATATATATTTTTCACACGGGATTTAATGTAAGCTACTTCTGTGGGAGACATAAGATGGGGTCTCATTAAAAGCACATGTCGTTTGGAGGGTGTAGTAAAATCTATATGGTTTTAAAGTGAATACACATACCTAGTCCCGCCTGTAAATGTAAATGTGGTGATTTATAGTTGTGATCTAGGTCTTGTTCTCACTTTACTCCAGGTCATTGGCATACACTTGTCGATCATTTGATCATTTATCACTGCAGCACATACAGCGCACAATGCTACTCACTCACAAAATCACACACTCACGCTTCGGGCAATGACCTGTACCTAATGGGGAACCCAGCTGCTGATTTCTCCCGCTAGACGTCGCCACTTGAAATCGAGTGGTCTGTCAGCGAATCTACGTTTATTAACACTGGAATAGTGCATATGTTTAGCAAGATTTGGGAGCTTATGAAACTACGTAATTCAGAATAAAAATTCATATTGTATGTAAAATTTACTACTGAATCAGATTTTATACATAATAGATGTTTACTTGCAATATTTTTGAGTGAAAACGTTTTTAAACAGGAGCTCTTTCTTACCGACACCGGCAGTAGTTGACACCATAATCTTATTCGTTTTCAAAGAAACACACGCTATAAGGATATTTCCTTTCATATGACTGTTGTCATTCACATTATCTGTGTTCTGACGTTTCAATTGCCATCAAATATCCAGTTTAGAAGACACAAACCAAGTATCTGTATGCCGTGCGAGCAGCAGGTTATACTTTATTTCTTATTGCCTTGATACTAAATATCAACGTAAGTAGTTGGTTTATGAACGTAAAAATGACGTACCAGCCTTAAAAACGGCGCCTTTCAGCGAGTGGTGCCAATATAATAGACTATTGTCCACTAGTTTTCTAATCTTGATGTTCAAATAACTTCTATTCGAAAATTTTAACCATACCCATTTCTACATATAATTGATATCATTCAAATTGCAACAGATTTGCCGATTCAGTTTTATCATTTTCTTCACCATTCTTGATAAATATGACCCGTTTGTTTGGGCTCCTAAGCATTGACGCAAATGGACACCAGGGAATTATCGCTCGGAATAACTTTTATGTAGTACATTTTTTCACCACCAGATGGCTTGTGTTTGCGGCTAAGGTGGCCATTAACGTATAGGTGCCACGGTGTGCTACTAATAGGGATGAGTTTGCTCCCAACACCCACCACCAACAGACCCCACCGGGAATCGAAAAAGATTTACCCAAGGGGAAACCCCATTTTAAAAGCTTTATCAGGGGGAAAAGTCTATTGAAAATGTAAAAATTTGAGTAAGAACATGCAGTAATACAAAGAATTTTAGAAAATTTTTAATAGTATGGTCAAAAAATAGAAATTAAAAAGGGGCCTTTTATTTTTAATTTACATACATAATATAGTTTATTTTTTTTTTACAGTACCCTTTTAAACAGTCGCCAAAGGGAAAGAAAAAGAATATTTTTTAAAAACTAAATACGTTTTAAAAAGTTTTTTGTTTAAAATTTTTAAAAAAACATTTTAAAAGAAAATTATAAAAAGATTTTTCCCGATTTTCCAAAAAAATGTGAAATAAAAAAAATTTCAAAAATTTTTAAAAAAATGGATTTTGAAAAGTTTTTTAAAAAC
>CM032667.1:14875097-14944402 GCA_019095985.1 Streblospio benedicti | reverse complement strand
GAAATATCTAATGTAATTTTTTATAACAATAACATTTAAAATGTTAATAGATTATCACAAATGATTTTGTCACAGTACCTACATTTAAAACCAAGGATCTGAGTACGTTATGATGAAATGAGAAAAATATATAAAACAAGAATACTGTGTTTTAAAAAAGTGGTATTTTGTTAAAAGTTTTTACAAAAGCAGAATTCTTATAAAGACAAAATAATTAAATGATCAGATTTCCCAAAAATGTGAAATAAATTTGCAAAATAAAGTAAAAGAAGCGTGATTCAGGACAAATGTTTAAATAAGTTTAAGTGATACATCAGAATGGTTACAAAAAATATTTGAAAAACGAGTTATTTATATTATTTGACCACAATGTCTATGGACATTGTAAATAAACTGAATAATAGACATGGCACTTGGCATGTAGCTCTACCCACCTTTCCCCTTTATCTGACTAGACCCATCTTGACGAAGGAAGGTAACATCTATCAATTATTATTGATAGTTGTGTGTTCTGAAGAACCCCTGAATTGGTGAAGATGGACTAGACCATGCACACGGTATAGTGGTATTGTATAAGTTGACATATGAATACATAACAATAGAGGTTACGTAATAATTATGCAGGTCAAAGTTCCCTTGGATGATTATTCAAAGCTTGCGATGGAGGAAAATGATCATATTAGAGAGGTGGTCTCAATAGGATTGTCCGTAATAGTGAATGATATAGCATGGGTCAAAATATAACATAATTATGTAATTGCTCAAAATCAACTAGAATCCCTTGGGCACCACAAAACTAATTTATTCAATACAAAAAGTCAAACAGCACTCACTAAACTATCAGATGAATGGAAATTGAACCATAGAATGTAGATGATAATCTTCAAGACAACTAGTAGATTAAGATATTTGACATACGATTGTGGAGAACCAAGTGACGTATTTAGCCGTAAAACCTAATCAGCATTACAGTAGAACCTCCATACCGAGACGTCCCAATGACTGTCCACATATTAATCCAACTCTATGAATTTTTTCCAAAAATTTTGTCAGAAATTAATTCCCACACGCGAGTCCGTATAGTAACAGGGCCGTAGCTACATATGAGGCAGGGGAGGCAACTGCCTCCTCTATTTTATGGAGATCACCGTGTTGTTGGAGAGATTTTTTAATCTTTTCCCCCACTTTTCTGTCATAGATAGCCTCAGTAGCTATGAAAAAGGGTCTAAATTTGGAACTTTTCGTGTGTGTGTGGGAGGGGGGGGCGGCTAGCCTATGGTGCTTGTCTGCACCCTCGCCCACTACCCAATATATTTGCCTCTTGTGTTTCGCAATCCTAGCCACAGCCCAGGGTAAGATTTGAAAGAAAATTATTACCGTATTTTGTTGAATAGCCACCTGGCGTTTATCAATTTCAACCATCGAATGCAAGACTGATGCTTAATTACATATAAGTCAAAAATTGAGCTGCTACACCTGGCGATCGATCAAATACCGGCAGAATATCAAAGCTAGGCAGCTATTCGAGAAAGTACGGTAGCCACACAATCTGATGGCTGTCATAGACAAAACCGGGTGAGTTTGTAACATGAATTATGTTATCAGGTGAGTTGTTGGGGCGTCTCACGGTGAGCCCGAAAATGGATACGCCACAAGAACGAATTCTGATAACATAATTTATGTTACAGAACGTACCAGGTTTTGTATTTATCATTCTTTTCTAAACAATTGCAACACTGTTTTAAAAAATGTGAAAAAGCAGTCCGGCTGAGTACAAGCATGATAACCTCTCCGGGTTATCGGATACTTCTGGATCATCAAAACCAATGAAATTACATGAACAAGAATGATAATGGCTAGATACTGACTTGATGAACTGACACTCCGGCCCCGCCTCGTCTTCCAGACTCATCCATTGCATGAACATCTGGGTGAAAGCCTGCAACAAACACATGATTAGTGGTTATTGTCATGTTTTATGTCAAACTACGAATACGCCAATGCATACATGTATATTTGATATAAGATCATATAACACGCCACTGATTTCTGTGATATTCCAGCAATGAATTAATCTACTGGGTGTGTGCTTGTAATTAAGTGTACATACGATATTGTCATTTTTATGTATACCCCCCCCCCCCCCCCCCCCCGACCCTCTATCAAAAAACTTCTTCGTTGGGTTTTTGGCATGTCCACCATCAATCACGCATACAAAACGCATGAAATCCCTAAGGTGCCTCCCTCCCTTTTCCGAAAACTTGGATAGATCTCTCAGTGCAAAACCCGCATTTAGAAAAAAAAGTCTAGATCTCCCCCCCCCCGCCCCCAAACATGCCGTCTTGTTGTTGAGGTAATTCTCATGCCTTTAAGCACATCCACTATCAATCGCTCATACGGAACCTATACCTTAACCTGCCGCCCCCTTCCCCCAATTTATTGAAAAAAAAAACATCTTTCTAGTGTGTTTTTCCAAATTTGCTCGTGGATACAATTTTCTTCTCTCTGTCACTGTTCTCTACATCAAGCAAGCTCCTACCACTACATTTACAAAGCTGAAGACAGTTTTAACAACCCAAGCTTCCAGTTGACTATCAAGACGCCACCTGGCGGGACTCAAAATTCACGACCCCAAGGTTATGAGACCAGAATGTTATCATCATCCTAAGCAAATGGAAGCTTAGTGTTGTACAACCTGTCTTCTGCTATGTCAATATAGCGGTAGGAGTATGCTTGCCAGAGAAAATAGAGAGAGAAGAAAATTGAACAAAAACGGATGTGCCCTCCCCTCCCCCGCGCGTACCGTCTTGTTGTTGAGGTAGTTTTCATGCGTTTAAGCACATCCGCTATGAATCATTCATAGGGAGCCTATGATATACCTTAACTGCCCCCTCCCATCCCCCATTCATTGGGGGAAAGTCTGGATCTGCCCTCTCCCAGTGTCCACAGTCGTGTCATTGAGGTTATTTTCGTGCTTTTAAGCACATTCACTAACCTATGATAGACCTTAACTGCCCCGCTCCACCCATTTACTGGGAAAAAACTGCCCTCTCCATAGCCAGAACCAGGGGGTGCCCCCCTTTTCCCACTAAAATACTTCATTTTCATAGGTTTTTACACGTTTGCCATCGATAACGCATACGAAACTCATGAAATCCCTGAAGTGCGCCCCTACCCCGTCCCTTTCAAAAAAAGCCTGGATCTGCCCTCACCGTCTTGTTGTTGAGGTCGACGCCGGGCAGGCCGGGCTGCTCCGTGACGTCCAGCGTCCAGCCCTCGGTCAGCGTGACGGTCAGGTAGTCCTTGCACGGGAACATGGCCTTCTGCTCCACAGACTTGGTGCACATCTTACTGGAAAGGGAGACAGGTGGTCGCTTTATAGAGGCTGTGTAACAACGGGGTTACTGTGCACATCTGATTGGATGAGGGGAGAGAGGTGGTCTCCTTATAGAGGCTATGTAACAGAACTTCCGGCAATCTATGACAACATCCTGGGGGCCGACATCTTCACACCACAGTCTTGTGAAGACTAGGGTGCATTGTGGAAAAGGGACATGATAATGTCCGAAATCGTCAGGTGAACTTTTACCAATAAAAACAAGTTCAAAGTGCAGTTTTAAAACAAGCATATGAAGGACGTTTGTACACATCTTAATGCAAGTGGAGAGAGTTGGTCTCTTTATAGAGGTTGTGTAACAACGGGGTCACTGTACACATCTGATTGCAAGAGAAGAGGGGTGGTCTCTTTGTATTTTTAATGAGCAATAGTTATGCTTCAGACGTCATATCTTGACATCGGATACTCAGAGTGTGTTTGCATGTTTCATGTTTCCTGTCTCCGTCATTTGAGCTCCATGTTTCCTGTCTGCGTCCGGAAACATGCAGCTCAAAGTATTGGTCGTTCACATATTTTTCGGTATACAAAGAAAAACGGAGTTTACTCATTTCTGAAACCTACCACAGTAATAATGTATAGTTATCCAGAATCTATGTTTTTCAACCTATATGTGGACATACAATACGAATCTTCGACTATTATGATACCTTTGTTATTTACATGTTTATTTTTATTACGGGAATTTTCCTTGTCAACGTTACTGCAGAAAAATGAGTATTCGATTTTTAACGTTTCTGACGTTATTTTCATTAATTACGTTATGAACGCAAGATTTTTTCGAGGAGCATAAGTTGTTTTGGTCTTGAGTCAAGAAACTCATCACCTGTTAAACCATGTTATTTTGTTCTCATTGCTTATTAAGGCTTCAATAATTCTATTTAATGTTTATAAAAGTATATAGCATGGAGTGATTGGCTATAATCGGCGGCAATCAAAATTAAAATTTCGCATGAATTATATCAGAAATACAGCGCTTCCTAGCTAGACTAGAATCACGCGTGCTGTGCAAAACGTAAACAAAAGACGCCATGACGTTTGGTGAAATATTGTCGATTCAGGAATATTTTCTCCTTGCCTACAGTTGTAAGGAAGCTTTTGTTACTTAGTTTGTAGGGACATATTAGGTTGTGAAATATAGTTTTAGCAGGAAAAGCAACGGACGCTGGTTGATGTACATGAATAGCAAAAACACAATATTTCTTGTATACCGAAATATATGCGAACGGCCAGTACAACAAAAGACTGCCGCTTTTAACTTTTTTGGACCGATTAGTTAGGAATCAAATTGGACTTATATGATGATGGCAGAGTGTGGTTGTTTCAATGATGAAGACTCCTTTCTTGTTTTTATTACTTTTTAAAAGATTTCTGATAAAGCGTCATAGTGACATTAGGAATTTAAGTAATTGGTATTTCACTAACCGTTAGATAATAGGTTAAAATTTAAGAAAATATTTATAGAAAAAGGGGCGTGTAAGTATAATGAAGTGGGTGCTGCATTTGGGAACAGAGGCTGAAAAACAATACATGATGAAGCACGCCGTAACCAGGGTTTATAGTGTGACCAGAATAAAAATAAATCAATTTCTAACTATTCAGTTATTTTTCTCAGCACACGAAACTCGGCATACTGTGATGTCTTAATACATTGTTTGTTTTATCGAAATTGCACCAAAACGGGCAAAATTGACGCAAAACTTCGTATGAATGTCTAAATCGTACTACAATATGTTTATCAATCGCCAAACATGCGGGGATCATATATAAAACTGTTGTCACGAATTATGCTCAGGTAATAAGAGTGAACCGGGGCATCACGGCCAGGGTGTGCGTTTCATGGCAGCCCAGGGTTTTAACTGGACTCCGGATTACGACTTGGTGATTATTTTCCTTGTTGATGTGTTATGGGATGAAGTACTATATATATATATATATATAGTAGCTTGATTTACATTACACATATCGGAATGGCCACCGTGTGATCCTTGATGATTCCGGTGACCAGGTCCTTTCCCAGATATTTGACATTTTTGTATTTATTTTCTACCGATATTATGACATGTAAACATAGTCGTTGCAAAAAACATACTAGTAATCATTGGTAAAACATATTGTACAAGTGTTACAATAACTGTAAAACCCCAAACCACGTGAATAATACTCACTGAGACTAGATGTAGAAACATGCAAAAGTATTATACCATAGTATTAAAGTTTAATTCACAAACAGTTTGCAATCTTTATGGTATGCAACAGATTCACTTCAGAGGTCATAACTTGAAATACTAACATGTACAGTATCATGGTTAACTAAACCACCACTTGGAATTAAAGAATATCATATAATACTTGACACTTGTTCAATAATTTATAGTTGATGTTATCATGGTGAATGCATTTAAAGAGTGAAGTAACATTATCAAGTAGAAATTTTAGTTCAATTCAATTTTCAGTCAGCCCAATCAAAATCAGGCAAATAACCAAAGTTTTCAACAGAAAGATTTTTTATTTCCAAAGCTCCTTCATCAATGATTTCTCTAAGTTCAGGAGAAGATATGTATTCCGCTTTTATAATTTTTTTTGGCCTTTTGAATCTGCCCGTTGAATTTTCCTCAATGCATTTTAGATGCTCCTTTGTTAGATATTTTTCTTCAACACCTAAAAACCTTCCTATCCTCTTCAGTTCGAGCGGCATATTTTTCTTGAGTCGATTGAAATCCACTATCAGCAAGCACTTGTTCTCCATTTCCAGCCAATGTTTGTAGTGCCATGTCCACTGAAACATCATTTCCTCAGCAAATGTTGTCCACTTTCCTGGCATTTCTTGCCATGGCCCGGAGTAAGTGTATGAGCGATCTTTAGAGTTTCTTTTGTTAAATTCTGCAAGCAGACAGTCCTGTGGACTGCGAACCAGTACTATCGCCCTCTCATACCGTTCCCATTCATTGGGAAACCTCCAGTAGTAGCCATATGGTGACAGGGTCGTTCGTACTATCACCGAACTGTTGTCGACTCCTTCACCTGGGAACCCATACCATCTAAGAGTCTGATCGCTATAGAATCCGCCCGAGTAGATGCCTGTGAGCTGCTCAATTAGGTGTCTCACCCACGTGATCCCGCAGCCCGGGAAGCTGGCCAGTGCGGTCACAGGCAGGTCGACAGCGCTGAAATGTCTGTTGACACAAATCGAGCCGTTTGGCTTATCGAGTTCGAGCTCATTCCAATCTAAATCTTTCTGTTCAAAAGGATTGATTTTCACATTTGAAAATTTTGCACATGCTTCTTTCTGAGTTCCCAGTTGATCTTCATCATCAGACTTCAAAGTGGAAACGCCTTTACGTTCATTTGATTCAGCACTGTAGACATGAGAATTTACCAAGGGTAGATATACTGCAGAGATAATAGAAATACATATGCTAAATTTATAGCTTCTAGTCATCATCTTCTTCTTCACTGACTTCATGGAGATTTTTTCTACTGGATAGTTCTAGCACCATCGGCAGTGTACTACATCCACATGGCAATATCCACGTGGTCACGTCACTAGATAGATAACGTCAAGCTTACGACGTGTGATTTTATTTGCACTAGCACCTAGTCCTAGACTAGCAGCCATTTGGCCTTTTTTTTAGATGGACCGCAACTGGCAGTAGAGCAAGCTACATCCTATCTCATCTTGTTCGGTAGGTGCTCAGGCTTTTGGAAAATATGAATGTATCCAAAATATCTGGTGTGAACATACCTCAAATCACCAGTTTCCGAGGTAACCTCGATGCGCACATGCAGTTGCATATGATGCAATTAAAAACTTGGAATCTAAAGCATTTACAATCATGAGATTTTACACATCTTTAGTAGCTACCAGTCTCCAAATGTTAATACATTTGGTGCTCACCGAATTTCAAGATGGCTGCCATAATTCAAGATGGACGCCATTTATACAGTAATATTCCTAATTTTGTTTCAAAACCTTCTTTATATAAACTCCTATGAGTGGTATAGCAGGCTATTTAATACACTAATATACTAATTTGTTCACTACGTGGTAGCGCATTTTAGAAAAATATAGATGTAGTAAAATACTTGTTTGGGAGCAAATGAAAAACTACTGGTTTCCATAGTAATGTACACATATCTGAACGATAAAAAACACTTACTGATTGCCTGGCTTATGCAACTTCTAGAATCATTAAACTATTCACATATTTAGAAGATGAAATACCCTCCAAACATCAGTATAGTTTTTATTTAACAATTTTCAATAGGGCCGAGGTAATTCAAGATCACAAGATCGCATATTATATTAGCTTCGTCGTTACAAGTTACTCATCGTTTCAATTGTCACTGTTTCATGGTCAGTGAAGTACATTCCTTCTATATTATCTGCTTTGTGTTGAATGCATAGACCTAACTGATAGCGATTCTTCATTTCAGTTATGAGTTCCATGGTCAAACTTGCAACATGTTTACTCTTGATAATTCAGTGACATATTTGTTGGTATTTTAGCGAATATATATTGCAATAAGTTAAAGGATTTTTATATTTGCCAGTTAAAAGACAAAGGGTTACTCATATGCATAATTAATTCTATTATTGTCTAATGATTATGACAATTTTGACGATTTTACTATCATATTGATATTCCAAAAGCCAACATTTAGTATTATTACATGATTGTTTTAAATGACATGTGAAACCTTGTCCATAATATTATTGTCCAATAAATAGGAATTGTAATGCTGATGATCAGTAAACAAAAGGAGCAGGGAGGAATGGTTGATATAAACACGTTTGCACTGATTACTTTAAAAACTGTATGTGTCCCACATTTGGGTTGTGCCTGTAAAAAAACAATATCCTTAGTGAGGCATGGGTCTTTGCTTTTCAAGAAGGTGGCAAAGGAAGGGTGTAATTAGTGATCAATTTAGCACAGAGACGTAGGTACGCGCACACGCCAGTCTAGACTTTGTTGTTTTGCTCATGTCAACATATTATTGTTCATGACAGGAAAAAGGAAAAAGGAAAAAGAAAATAGGTACAGTCAAACATTGTTATGTAACTAGCAATCAATATTAACGTTGTGTGTCTCAGGACAAAGAACTCAATTGTAGAACAACTATTCTCCTTTAAACTGGTAGAACTTCAACGCAGCATTCCTGTTGACATTATTCTAAAATAATGGCATGTAAAGTTATGATGTTGATACTCACTACGGCATCAGTAGCTGCTGAAATAAGGACAGCTAAATTCATCCTTGACAAAGCAGTAATGAATTCAAAAGAGTCGTTTAATGCCATCGCTTGTGGTCGCAAAAGTATCAACTCTGGGTGGAAACACTTCTCAATGCAGGCAGACAAGCAATGCCAGGAGTGGTTCGGCAACCAAACTGATGCTGGCAATGTAATCCTAACAGGAAGCAAGGGTAGGTGTTCAAATTCATGATTATTTTGAAGCAGCCAAATCCGTGTCACTGTATTTGGTGTTAAAATGGCACTATATCTTGGCACAGAAGTGTTGTGTGGACGTTAGATGTTTTCACAAAGGAATTTGTAATCTCTTGCACACAGTAAATTGATGGTGATCAACAGTCGTAAATGACTGGCTGGGGATTATTTGTAATCTTTTTTGATTATCAGAAAAACGTTTCATGTGCAAAGCAATATTTTTTGACTTGGAATTTATTTTCCCACTTGAGTCTCATGACTGCATTATTTTGGTGTGTCTTGCAGTTCCACTAGCCTGTGAGTCTGCCCCTTGTCTGAACAATGGCGAATGCATCGATGATGGACATGCTGACCAATACACCTGTAAATGTAGACCCGGCTATACTGGAGCCAATTGTCAGACAGGTAGGCATTGCTTTCTTGCTTTCTTTCTGTTCTTTTGTGTTTAGTGTTTGTTCTCACAGCCATCTGGTGATTTGTCCAGTTGATTCTTAATAAGTGTGTCATATGATGTTTATGATGTTTATTTTTGAAAGGAACCTGTACTGTTCGAAATCGATCAAATTGTATTTTAAATCTAGATTTTGAGAATTTATTTTGAACTAAAAGCAGGTAATGAATTGAGTAATTGAATACTGTGTCGTCTGGTTATTGTGACAGGGAGAGACCACATGGATTTGTACATGAGCATACAAAAGGCGCTTACATCAGGCTACTGTGCACTGAGCTCAATGGCATTAATTGTGACATTTAAATTATTTTCATTTCTCTATAGCTGAGTTTGAAGACACCACTGGTTGATGCATTTTCACATTGGCAGGTGCCCCAGATTTATTCGGAGACGCTCTGGGCAGTAGCAAGTACCACGTGCAGATCACAAACAAGTACACGTACACAGAGAACTGGGATTACTGTGCAACACTGGCGCCGTTTTCCTACTTGTTTGGCATGGAAACTGCTGAGGAGGCGGTGCATGTACAGAGTCTAGTCAATGCTGCAGGTATTGTTAATAATGGTTCTTTAGAGGTAGAGTCACAGATACTCGTTAGAGGACTACATAATCCTTGATAGAGCATAGCCCATTTGGCTGCAGGACTGTTAGTCCATAACGTTCTATAGTATTGTAGGAGATGAAAAATACATGGGGGAAAGATGGGCAATAAATGTAAGCAGCCATTATGGGGAATGACTAAACTTAGCACTTACAATTTCGCTCAGTAATGCTCTACCTTATAAATCATTTCCATACTAGAAACTTCAGATGAGTTGATTTTAAAAGATGCATTCCTTTCAAGTCCTATATGAAAGTATTAAAATATGTCAAAAATGTACCCTTTTTACATGTTATATACTCAATGCATACATATATAAGCAATGATCCTTTGTGCTTTAGGCTGTAACATCATTTGGACTGGCGGCATTTCTGAACCTGCCGGGTCTACTTCGTTCTACTGGCGCTACTGGGACGGCTCCAAGGCACTCATCACCTACACCAACTGGTTTGATGGTGAACCCAACAATCAGGACGGGAACGAGGACCACATCGTCATCTGCGAGCCGTGCGGGCACAGGTGGCTGGATGTCATGCCCAATGTTTCTCAACTGCCCTATTTTGCTGGTAAAGTTCACTGTGCTGTGTGTGAACACCCAATTTAAAAAAAAAACAGTTTAAGATTAATCTCCACCCTTAGTCTTTATAATCGGCCTGACAAAGTTTTGTGAACAAACACTATTTTTATGGTGGAAAAAGAAAGTTTTATATTTTTCAGATAAGACTGTTTGAGAGGATTTTCAATATTTTCAAGTTTGTGATTTTTTTGTCTGGTGATCAGAGTAATTTCTGTATATTTACAAGTTATTTGTTGATAAACATAAATATGTAGTTACTATCAGGCCAGTCCTGAATGTGCGCCGACGTTCTACTGTGCTTTCGGAATTCCCTAAGGTAGATTTTGCAAATGATTGTAATACCCCAGTCAGCTTTCTAATGACTAAGTGTATGAACGATGTCCATGTTAACATAGAGACATTAACATACAGTGATTTCGGTGTAGACACATTTGCTGTAACTTGCAAGAAAACTACTACTACGTACATGTATAATGTATTAACAATATCCTATGTATTATGTAAGTGACAGTAGGTCGCATTTTATGTACAATTGTCTTTCCTTACATCTGTTTTTATTTCTTAACCACAATATACACTAATTCTTTTTTTTTTTTTTCTTTTTTTAATACTTTTATACTTTTATTGATACCTTTATTTCAAAAAGCTTTTTGTCTGAACAGAGACGTCAATTTTATTAAAATTTTACAAATTAAAGTGATATTTTGTTTGCCAAAATTAAAATACAACTCCTGATAAAAAGGGAATATGGTGGTTAAGAAATAGAGAGAGTAACAAGTAACGACAATTATACATAAAATAATGTATAATATTATGTTCGGTATATGTATATCTGTATCTCTGAAATCTACTTTCAAAGCTCATTTATAGGAAATCAATGCATTCATGTTTTGTCATAAATTGCAGGATGAATTACAGTGATGGCGATCCACTATGTTGGATAACAAGTTTGCAGCATTGTTAATGTCTACAAAATTTCTGTGCATAAAACTGTCGGTCGGTCTCAAAAATCATAGTTTACTTGACATATCCAATTTTCTCCATCTCAATAGGGCTACACATGAGCTTACATAGATATCACCCTATTGACTTCGAAAAAAAGAACATTTAAGCGGCACTATCACCTAGACTAGCGCCCACTTGGCCTTTTTGAAAATGGACCCCAAACGGCAGTACATCAAGCTACATCTTATCTCATTTCCTCAGCAGATGGTCAGGCATTATGAACATATGGATGTAGTAAAATATATTGGTGCAAACATATAAAAACTGGCTATTTCTGTGGTTACCTATACAGGGCGACATCCTTGTGTGACGAAAATATCATATGCCATTTTAATTAATCCATTTTGAAGAAAACCCTTATCTTTTGGGTTTCTCATTAGTAGACTGGATTCAAACAAGGCTGAAGGGTATGAACAAAGTTCATACTTGAACATTTCCTTAGGCTCCCTGTTTCCAATCCCTGCTATCACCATTCTCTGGTAGAGGTGCTTGGGGTCAATTTCTACCTAGTCTCCTTCAATTTAACATAAGTGCATGCTGCTAGGGTTACAGCTTGTTTTCTCTTTACAAATGAAAGATTAGAAACTGACTTTCCATCCATGTCATTTATGATGGACTTCCCTACAATTTTATTTTCAACACTACCTCCCTTTTTGAGGTTCGTGTACTGGCACCCATCCACATCAATAATGTGCAAAAAGAACTTGGCTTTGACATATGTAGCTCCATCCTGTTCCTTCACACAATAACAGGATGTGACACGGTGTCAAAGCCGTTTGGCCTTGGAAAGATGTTGAGTATTATATGTTTAGAAAGGAATGCCTCTCGTTCAGATGTTGAACTGCAGGAGAAAAAGCCCTTGCAGTACTCTTTAGTTGCAAAGATCTCAATACTGGTAGAGTGGAGAAGTTTACCGATGACACAATCCTTTGCATTTCCCACAAGCTGCGGTACATAATAATCCATTTTTTTGCATGAGCAATCAAATCGTTACAATAGCATGTTTAGTATCAAAATTAGAGCAATATAAAGCATTTTCTGTAATGGCCACCCGATTTTAGCCTATGGCGGCCATTTTGAATTTTTATTGCATTCATCTTACTTACATGTATAGTAGGTCATTTGCAAACAACATAATGGCTGAAACATATCAAAATGCATCAGAATCAATGGTAGCTTGTGTATTATTTGGCTGCGGGGGTCGCCATATTGGTGGCCTTCTTGGAAATAGTTTCCCAAAGCAAAAACTGTCTAGATGTTGCTTTTTTCAATTTGGAGATGCGTATGCAACAAAAAAAGCTTTGTTGGGAATTTTAAGTCTAAACCATTCGTGTGCTGGACTATGAAAATAAGATCTATCACTTGGGGGAATCTTTCTGAGCTTAGATTACATGTCAGACTTTGTTAAATTATTATTATATTATTTTCAATAAGGTCTGTGTTTCAATAGTAATGTGCTGTATCTTCAGCTATAAATAAAATATATTCATTCAGAGAAAAGAAAGAATATCTAATATCAGATACTGGCTCCCACAGGATTTGATCAATGGCGGCCATTATGAATTTAAATTGCAGCAAAAAATTATGAATCTGACTTACATGTATAGTAAAACCATTCTAAACAATAAAATGGCATTAACGTATCATAGTGCATCGGAATCAATGAAAACATGTAAATTGTGTGGTTATGAGGGTGGCCATATTGGCGGCCATTTTGGAAGTAGTTTCCCACGGCAAAAAGTGTCAAAAAGTTTTTGTTTTCAAAGTGGAGATGCTTAGGACCAGTTTGCAACACAAAAGCGTTGTTGGGAATTTATTTAAGACTACGCCTTTTTGAGGTTTGTGTACTGGACTAATAATTGATTGAACAGATTCATTGGATTTCTTATTGTACAATACTATGTATTCATTTTGAGGTAGATCCTTTATACTTGCTTTATTATAAGCTTATTATTTTCTTCTTGAGCAAGAAGGCTTCATCAGGGCGAATGTTCAGTGAATGTCTGACTGTATCAAGACAGCTGTAGACATCACATGACATCAGGAAGTGGGTCAATGGCGGGGTGGGGGTTGTGGGCGCCCTATAGACAGATCTGAGAATCGATAGCCATACGCTGCACAAAGAACACTATGAATCGTGATCAAGGTGCGTATATGCTATCACACAGCTATGACAGTCTACTGAAGCCGAGGGCAACCGGAACACACGGCCGCCAACAACCCCCACCCTGCCACTGACCCACTTCCTGGTGTCATGTGATGTCTACAGCTGTGTTGATACTATCAGACATTCACTGAACATTGGCCCTGATGAAGCCTTCTTGTTCTTGATCAAGGAGAAAATATTTGGCTTATAAAAAGCAAGTATAAAGGATTTACCTCAAAATGAATATATAGTATTGGACTAATAATTAATTCCATTGGCTTTTCCTAATGCTGATGATCAGTAATCAAAACGCGCAAACAGGAATGGTTTACATAAACGGCTTTGTATGAAGAACTTGGCTGGTATAAACAGAAGGTTTGATTAGTGGTCAATATGTTAATATCCTAATGTCTACTCTCATACACAGCGGAAATATTACATTGACCACCATACAAACTGTATGTGTCCAAATATGTGTTATATCTATATATAAACATTTTCTTAACCGATGCATTCGTCTTTCTTTTTCAAAGAGGGTGGCATAAAGAGTAATGTTTAATTAGTGATCAATTTAGCAGAGTCTTGACTGTATTGTCCTGCGCATGTCACTGTCATATTGTTTGTGACAGGAAGCGAATAGGTAGAGTCAAACATGAATTATTGTTTTGTAAGTAAAGATCAATATTTACAATGGGTATGTCGTGACCATGACATTATAATTCTCCTTTAAACGAGAAGCACTTCAATGCAGCATCCCTGTTGACTTTAAAACAAAATAAAATGATGGTGCATAGACTGATAATGTTGATACTCACTACGTCATTAGCAGCTGCTGAAATAAGGACAGCTGAATTCATCCTTGACAAAGCAGTTAGGAATTCAGAAGAGTCATTTAATGCCATCGCTTGTGGTCGCAAAAGTATCAACTCTAGGTGGAAATACTTCTCAATTCAGGCAGACAGCTCGTGTCGGGAGTGGTCCGGAAACCAGACTGATGCTGCTGATGCAATTGTAACAGGAAGCAAGGGTATGTGTTCAAATTCTGGTGTCTCACATTCATGATTATTTTGGAGCAGCCTTATCAAGGTCTCTGTATTTTAAAGGCAACTGCATTAATGGATGCGAGTTAAAATTTATTTTGAAAGGAGCTTTGAGAAAATTGATAATGAAAGAATGAATAGGTAAAAAATGATATTAACCTATAGCCATACCCCGGAAGGTTTAATGTCATTTTAATCTTCATTTACTAGTTTTTCATAAAAGAGCATCAAATTGCCATGACAATTGTTGGACATGGAGCAATTCATGGTTTTATGTGTATTTAAACACCCTGATGGGTGAAAGAGGAAGTTTGGATTCTTTGAGATTATTTAGTATAATTACAATGCATTACATTAACTTTTTACAGCGCAAATTCCAATAAATGTTCATGTACGCTTGGAGGCCTCCTTCAACAAATGGTGCTTCAATTGGGTTTTAAAGATTGTACACAAAAATACAAATAGTAAAAATAGTATGAAAAGCTTAGATCAATACTATATAGTCTCCTGTTACTGTATTGGGGGTTACTTGGATTTAGGTGAACAGCACAGCCGTGGTCAGAAAGAAATATGCTGTGTCTTTTATGCTCAAATAGTTATTTTGTTATTAACACCCAAAAACGTAGCTATCATCATTTATTTATGATACGTGTTTGTCCTTTTGGGCAAAGTAACTTACACTGTTAATCTGGGTTTACATATTTTAAAATTCTATGCTGATTTTACTACACATAGTAACACATTCAAATGAGACACCAAATTTCTAATAGTGGAGCGGCTTAGGTCAATATTTTCATAGAATCGAGCATATGGTGATACAAGCACTAAATTTGGTATGATGACTCTCAAGGGCATACTAAAAATTTCTATCCGTAGAGCCACCTAAAAATCCAAGATGGTGGCCATTTTTCAAGATGGCCGCCATCTTGGCCTTGAAATATCAATTAATCTCATAAATTAGGATTTTTATAGTGCCTATGAAGACTTTTCTGATATATTTTTATGTTTTGAAACATGCTGAATTCCGTTTTGACAATTTTCAAGGTGGCTGATGGCGGCCATCTTTCAAGATGGCCGCAATTTTGGCCTCAAAACATCAAAAAATATCAAAAAAGTGATTTACAGAGTGCCTAAGTGGCCTTTCTTAGTACAGTTTTATGTTTTGAAATATGATTAATTCATTTTTGATATCTTCCAAGATAGCCACCCTATTTCAAGATGGACAACATTGGATCAAACACATCAATTCAAAATGTTATAATCCTAAAATCTACTTGTTTCATTCTGATTTCTTACAGTTTCAACAGATCTATTCATAATATGAAAGGACATTTATTTTTCTTAATCTTTTCGTGGTCTATTAATTATAAGATTACAGTATACAGAAATAAACAAAATATATAACCAACTACCTTTGAGATTCTTGTTATTACATTCATACACTGAAGTAATTTCGAAATCAGCTTATTGGATCTTCCAATGGTATTATTATATGCCTTTTAACACATGACATACCTTAATTTTACATATGATGTAACTAATGCATATGTATGACATATGGCGTATATTATGAGGTTACTTTGATGACATAACAGGTTTTTAGCCAATGATAAAAGTCATGTCTTTGGCGTTTCTCTGATGCTTTATGGATGTCCAAATCAATTAGGTCATAGACATTTTATAATCAGCTATCAGTTAAATATAAAAAGGTGGTATTTAGAAGATAGAAATAGACTAGCATATGCAGGATATTATTTACCAAGGTAATGCCTCTTCAAGTGACGTATTCAGTAAAATGTAAATATTGCTGTAGTTTCTAATCGAAATGGGCAATTACAATGTACACAATGGGTGCCAGGAATTTTGGGAGATGGATTTTAAAGGAGGTAGAGAACAATGGGAACAAAACATTGTGTGGTAGAATTACATTTATCCCTTGATATTTACTTTCTTTCATTCTAATAATGAAAACTCTTTTCAAAGCCAAATCCATTGATGCAGTTGCCTTTGGTGTATTTTGCATTAAATTGACACTACAGTGTGTGTATCGCCACATACATATTTTGTGGAAGTTGGATGTTTTCAAGTAATTTGTCATCTATCACAGAGTAAATTGATGGCAATCAACACTAGTAAATATCAGACTGGGGATTATCTGTGATCTCTGTTACTTATCAGAACAAAACGCCCCTATGTGATGCTCAATACATTGATCTAACTCTATAAATTCTTTCATATTTTTTTAATAAGAATTAATTTTCACAATTAAATCCAATGATGGCTGCGAAGCCATACAAAATTACAATATTATCCTCTCAAAGCTGGCAGTGTTATTTAGCAATAGCATGTCTTGCAGTTACACCAGCCTGTGAATCTTCCCCTTGTCTGAACAATGGCGACTGCATCGACAATGGACATACCGACCGGTACACCTGTGAATGTAGACCGGGCTATAGTGGAGCCAACTGTGAGACAGGTAAGCCTTGTTTTCTCTTTTATTTTATTTTTTGTGGTTGAGAATACTTAATAGCCATCTGGTCATTTTGGCAGAAGGCCATGGAAATTTGTACAGCTTTATCACATTAATTCTCACGTTGATGCTGTTTTCATTTCTCTATGATTGAAACTGAAGATACCAATCACTGATGCAGGGTTGGAAGAGGTGCATAGCATGCAAACCTCTGTTCCTTAAATATATCATATTGTTTCACTATATTCATGCAAACAGATTTCCACTTGGATTTCTTAATCAAGTGTCCAATTGTGTCACCACCAAAAAAACTGGCAATAAGAAAATGTTCTGCTAGTAACCAGCAATAGACTCAAATGCATATTGTATGAAAAGAAACATCTTATTCGTGCACATTTCCCCATTGGCAGGTGCCCCTGATTTATTTTCTGATGCTCTGGGTGGTAGCAAGTACCATGTGCAGATAACAAACAAGTACACGTGGACAGAGAACTGGGATTACTGTGCAGGAGTGGCACCGTTTTCCTACTTGTTTGGCATGGAAACTGCCGAGGAGGCGGCGCATGTGCAGAGTCTAGTCACTGCAGCAGGTATTGTTTATAGTGCTGCCTTTGAGGTAGAGTGAAGATACTGAATGGAGGGCGATATAATCTTTGACAGATTCCTTGACACTGTTAAGTCAATAACCTTTTATAGTATTGTAGGAAATGAAAACTACATGGGGAAAGATGGGGGATAATAGTCAGCTTCAATTATGGGAAATATTTTGTTAAAATTATCAGTCAGAATATTCTGTGTGAACAGATAACATCTACCACGCTTTGTCAATCAGGAAGTGATGTGTCACCCCAGATACTTTATTGAACACAATATAGTACAGTACACAACGTATTATGTAACAGCTAATCACATAACACACTGATCCCACAGAAACCCTGGTCTCACAGATACAAAGCTTAAATGCAATTAGGAGTTATCAATTATTACATAACTAAATTCAACACTCCACCTTAATTGATAATGTCATAAATACTGACTACTCCTTAACAGCGGTTATGTACATCTGCTCCACACAGAAACTTATTCTAAAAAGTTGAGTTTATCCCAAAATAGTAAAAAGTAATCAATTAACTGTTATCAATTTCAACATTAACACATAGCACGCGTATTTTATAACACCCATGTCTTTCATTTGAAAATGATGCGACAATGTCTCTTTCACTTTTTCAATTTCTTTTACATCTGAACAAGCAAGAATGATATCGTCAACGTATATGGCAAGCAGAAAGTTATCTCTTACAAATATACAAGGATCAGTCACTGATTGAACCAAACCATCCAATACCATCCACTCATCTTCCAATGCACCATTCAGAAATGCAGTCACTGCATCCATCTGATGAATTACCATATCATTCTGTATTGCATGTGCCACAAGAACACGTACTGAACTAAATTTTACAACAGGGGCAAATGTTTCACTGTAATCAATACCATAGGCTTGTGCAAATCCTTTAGCAACTAATCTACTTTTATGCTTAACAGGATTACAATCTTTGTCTGTTTTAATCTTAAAAACCCATGTACACCCTATAACTGGTTTATCTTTTGGACGTTCTACAAGTTCCCATGTATCATTATCCACCAGTGCTTGGTATTCTGACTCTGTGGCCAGCTTCCATTCACTACAGTTTTCGCTTTCATATGCCTCAGACAAGCTTTGAGGTTCACTATTGGCCAAATTAGCACATTCACAATACCTAGCAGGTGTATTCCTAATTCTAGTTGACCTCCTTGGCTGTGCAAATTTTACTTCAATAGTTTCAGAATCATTACTAGATTCACAATCACTTTCAAATGTTTTTACAGGTTTCTCTGTGTCATTAGTTTTGACACCTGCATGACCATAGGCAATTTTATTTCCATTAAAAGTCACATTTCTACTAAGTATGACTTTTCTTTCTTTCAGATTATACAACCTGAAACCTTTTGTACCATCGCCATAACCTGAAAGGACACACCGAGTAACCTTAAAATCAAGTTTCTTACGCTCATCTTTTGGAATGTGAACAAAGGCTTCACAACCAAACACTTTTAGGCTACTGACATTAGGTTTTTTACCCATCAACATCTCATAAGGTGTAACATTGTCAATGGCAACAGATGGACAACGGTTACATAAGCAAACAGCTGTTGACAATGTTTCAGCCCAAAAACACTTTGGTAACCTAGATTCCTTGCGCATTGTTCTAACCATATCATTTAAGGTTCTGTTCATTCTTTCTGAGACCCCATTTTGTTCTGGTGTTTTGGGAATGGTTGTTTCATGCCTTATGCCATGTTCTTTCAAAAAACATTGAAACTCTTTGGATATATATTCACCTCCATTATCAGACCGTAACACTTTAACTTTTGTATCAAACTGATTTTCAACTAACACTTTCCACTCTTTGAACTTTGAATAATCATCGATAAATGTAACATAATATTGACAAACATCAAGAGACTTTTCATCTATCTTGCCACATACATCACTATGTACCAATTCAAATGGGAACTTTGACCTAGTTTCACTCACTGAAAAGCTAGTTTTACATGCTTTACCAGACAGACATGGTTCACATATTGGTCCCCCACCCTTCAATACTGATGGACATCTCTGTACAATTTCATTGTGTGACATTCTTTTCAACGCAGCATAATTCAAATGCCCATATCCCTAATGCCACTGATCAATAGACATATTACATTTTTCATAATTTTCATCAACATCTAGATAGTACAGTTTCCCTATCTTTGTACCAGTAGCAACACATAAACCATTTGAAATTACAATTTGACATTGACCACTTTTGAACCCTTCAGAATAACCCTGTTCTACACATCTAATAACACTTACTAGATTATACAACAATTCTGGTACATGAACGTTCATTACTTAAGATCAACTTAACATCACCAGTTTCTTGCCGTTAGTAAGCTTTTCATGTTAACAAACACATCCCTGTTCATACACATATGTGTGGTAGCACCACTGTCAATAATCCATGTAACTGTACTGTCAGCTTTCAGAACATGATCAACAACAAGACCTACATCTTCATCCTGTGACACATGACACTTTTGGGCACTTTTCACTTCTGGACAGTCCTTCTTTTTTAACTCTGGACAGTCCTTCCTAAAGTGGCCTGGCTTGTGACAAGCGTAGCACTTGAAGACTCTCTTGTTTTTCTTTGGATCTTTCTGATAATTCCTCGTGACCATAGCCTTTTCCCCATGGTCAGTACTAGATTCATTTTTCTTCTGTTTGTGTAGTTTCTCGATAACAACTTCCATTTCAGGCAGTTTTTCACTGCTTCTAATGCTGTTACCAACACATTATGTCTATCAGATAGGCTTGACAATAGATAAACAACTTTATCCTCTTCGGTCAATGGGTCACTGATAACAGCTAGGTCATTGAAGATTTCTGTCATAGTTTTTATGTGGTCTTGCACAGATCCATCATCATCGAGTTGCAGTTTGAACAATTGCTTTTTTAACGCCAACTTGTTCGACCAACTAGTTCGTTGAAATTGATTCTGTAAAAGACTCCAAACCTGTTTCGGATCTTCAGGCTCTCCTAAGTATAGCAACTTAGGCTCAACTGCCAACACGATTATAGCAGGAGCTCTATTTCTTCTAGCAATAAATTTTGCTCTAGAGTGGGGGTCTAGCCTCTGCATTATCAGTACTACTACTAGGTATATCCTCTGTTCCAGCAACTATATTCCATAGTCCCTCCTTTAACAGAGCCATTTTTACTTGTGTTTTCCAAGTGGCATAATTCTTCCCACTTAATGGCGGGATTTGCGTGATCATTGCCATTTTCAACACACACAACTTCTAGAATGTTCCACACGTGGTTGACATATGTTCACGAACAATTACAGTCTTGTTCCTGTAATCCGTGTTTTACAAGCTCAAACCATTCACTGAATGTCTTGCTGTGTCCACACGACCTTCACACAGATTATTCTCCAACTTAAACACGTTGTCTGGGCCCATAACATGTTAAAATTATCAGTCAGAATGTTCTGTGTGAACAGATGACATCTACCACGTTTTGTCAATCAGGAAGTGATGTGTCACCCCAGATACTTTATTGAACACAATACAGTACAGTACACACCGTACATTTGTATTATGTAACACCTAATCACATAACACACTGGTCCCACAGAAACTCTGGTCCCACAGAAACAAAGCTTAAATGCAATTACGAGTTATCAATTATTACATAACTAAATTCACCATATTTAACCTCAGCAGTTTCAATTTTACTCAGTGCTGCTCAAGCTTATAAATCATTCTGGCAATTTGAAACTTCAGACAAGTTGATGCTAGTGTTCCTTTCAACTCCTATATGAAAGCATTAAAATACGTAGAAAAAGTTCCCTTAGTTTTATGTTTACCACTCGATGCACAGGTATATACACAATGATCCTTTGCGTTTTAGGCTGTAACTTCATTTGGACTGGCGCTGTTGCTGAACCGACCGGGTCCACCTCTTTCTACTGGCGCTACTGGGACGGCTCCAAGGCCCTTATCACCTACACCAACTGGGACGGACCTGACCCCAACAATCAGGATGGAAACGAGGACTACATCCTCATGTGCCAGCCCCTCGGGCACAGGTGGCTGGATATCCTATTCGATATTTCTCACCTGCCCTGGTTTACTAGTCAAGTTAACTGTGCTGTGTGTGAGCACCCAATTTAAACACAAAAAATACAATATAAAAACCGTCTGTACCGTTAGTCTATATTATTGGTCTGAAAAGGTGCAATTTTTTGTGATATCAATATTCTGAGTATTTAGAATGTGTCGTGAAGAAGGAAGTCTTACTGTATATCATTTTGCATAAGACTTGGAGAGAATTTTGAATATTTTCAACTTTAATGTACACGTTTTCTCTTTACTTTACTTTTGTGCATTGTTATAGAGCAAAAACCTTGATAGCTTTCAATTGTTCCCTTGTCTTCAGCCGGCTGCCAGTCGGCCTATTCGCCACATGTTGGAGGTGTAATGTCATCGTCAACGGCTCGTAGGATGTAGGAGTAGACGGCGGGCAGGTCGGCGGCCCCCACATTCTTGTTGAGGTCCGGCTTGAGGTGTTTGATGTAGATAACCTCTCTCATCTTTCTTTTGAATTTACTCTTGTAATGGTCTAGGATCTTGATGTTGTTTAATGAAATATGATGGCCATCTATGTTAGGTTGGTGGAGGTGTAGGGAAACGAGTGAGGAAATCCTGCTGGGACCTCTATGTTGGTTGAATCTGGTTTGTAATGTCTTGGATGTTTCTCTAACATAAAAGCTAACACTTTGGAGCCAGATGCCCTACAGATTAGTTTGTATACCACGTATCAGATATCCTCCTTCTTAGCAGAGTCTTTTTATTTGGTGCTACAAGCAATTGCCTAAGATGTTTCTGGGTTTGAAGTAGGTGCTGCAACCTTTGTCTCGCATTATCCTCCTTATCGCCTTGGATAGGTGCTTCACATAAAGAATTACACTTACGTTTTCTTTGTGTAGTCAGTTTGATCTTTCTTCTTTCCAGTGCCATATTTTCTTGTATGACAGAGTCCCTCTTGATCTCCCATGGTGGGTACTCACATTTGGTCAGTGCCTCATTTACGTGTTTTCTTTTTTCTTCTCTATCCATCTCCTCGGTAATTAACATTTTGGCTCTGTGATGGAGAGTACGCACAACACTAAGTTTGTGTTCAAAGGGGTGGTTGGAGTCAAACTGCAGGTACTGGTCTGTATGAGTAGATGTATCAAGGAATGCCAGCTCACTGTTTTCTTTTCCTTTTATTGTAAATTTTATATGAGGATCCAGTGGCTTCCTGTGGTCAGTGAATTATTGGGCATGCATGCGAAGTCTAGCTTCGTGTGCCTGTCGTCTACATAAGCGGTATCATCAGGGTGAGGCGGCGTTTCAATTGCCCTTTCTTCTATGCCATCCATCATATCGTCACAGACTATCACGGAAACTGATGATCCCATGGCGGCTTCATGGATAAATTATGCTCGTAAAATTTTCTGCCAAGGGTAAAGTATATGTAATTAAGCCATTAGACGTATGACAGTTTTCTCAAACCACACTGGTTTTATTGTTATTATTGATCTTAATATGAATTATTGACTTTTTGTGTTACCACACATGTTGTCTAATGGTTTGAAATGATTTATGATTTAATGGACTTGGGTATATATTATTATATGAAATTAAGCTATTAGTCTCTAAGAAAAGTGTCATTTGAGTTGTGGTTTTAAACCTGGTTCCGGTGGCAGAGTGGACTAGTGAGTTAGCCTCAACAGCTAT
This sequence comes from Streblospio benedicti, assembly GCA_019095985.1. Taxonomy (NCBI): domain Eukaryota; kingdom Metazoa; phylum Annelida; class Polychaeta; order Spionida; family Spionidae; genus Streblospio; species Streblospio benedicti. The sequence continues at coordinate 14,920,901 of CM032667.1, read as the reverse complement.
ATAGGCGATTTGGTGCCATATGGTCAAGGGTTAGAATCCCACAAGAAACTATGTGATATAGTCCTAACCTGAGTTGGAGTCATACGTCTAATGACTTAATTACATATAATGATATATACCCAAGTCCAGTAAATCATAAATCATTTCATAGGTGAAGTAGTTCTGCGATTTCAACTGGCTTCATGGCAGTCCTCGTATATAGGTCTCTGTCTGCCTCAAATTTGGTCCCGATACCGTCTATTGAAACTTATCAAGGCATTTGATTTATCAAGATACAAAAGTAAAGAGAAAACGTGTACATTAAGTATATATAAACTTGTGCAGATTAGTATCCAATATAGATTCAAGTTTGTGATTTTTGCGCTGATGATCAGCATGATTTGTTGTATATTTACAAGTTATTTCTTGATAAACAGCAATTTGTAAAGAAAGGAAATCACATCAGGACAGTCCTGACAAGACAAGACATGTACCCCTAAAACCTATAGTAGGTTCTACTGTGTTTTCAAAATTGCCTAAGGTAGATTTTGCGAATGATTGTAATACCACAGTCACATCAGGTTTTTATTGACTAAGCGGTGTATGAACGATGTGCATTTTAACATAGAGACATTAGAATTCTGTAATTTTGGTGTAGGCACAGGTACTGGTTGTAACTTACAAGAAAACTACTCCAATACTAGTATGTGTTTCTTATATGTATATCTTCAGCTCGCATATATGATTTGAAGGCTCATTTTAAGATATCAATGCATTCATGTTTTGTCTTAAATTGCAGGATGACTTAAACTGATTCCAAACCACTGTACAGGTCACCAGGTTTCCGCGATCGTTAGTGTCTTTTTCGTGCATAGTTAGTTGATGGAAAAAAATTGTTTAATTGACACAACCAATTGTGTGTACATGTCAATAAGGCTACATGAGCATACATGGATATCACCTAGTTGACTTGGATCAAGAATAATGTATATGAACACTTGCACCAATGTCCAATAATTAATTTGTTTAATGTGAAATGGGAGTTTATTCCACAATTTGATACCATAATGGCATTAAATAAAAAAGAATGTGAGCCATGAGTTTTTTAACACATGGTACAATGAGTTAGATTACTATGTCTTGTCCTATGATTATGACTAACACGTTAAGCCTTAACAAAACATGAATTTGATATATCAAAATCAGAGTACATAAGGTGATCTCTTGAATCATATTTCAGAAAATATAGATCCAACGATCTTATTTTGTGCACACTGTATTCTGCTCTGCAACATTTCATTGATACTACCATACCAAACATTGCATGAATATTCAAACTGAGATTGCAATACAGCCTGACATAACATCTTCATACTTTTAGTGCTTAAATAATCTGCTTTCCTATACATAACTTTTATACCTCGGTTAATTTTCTTAATAGCTAAATCACACATACTTTGACCTCCCACATGTAAACAGGCACATAACTACCTTAAGGTAGATAAATACCATTGTAATGTGTTTAACTAATACATTGAACATGCTGTTACATAAATATGTAAAACAGCATCAATAAGTGTCTCTATTTTAGAGCCAATGACAAACAAAGGCTGACACACATGAATGGTCACACAAACGGCTGTTTAAAGAACCTGACTGGTATGAATAGAAAGCTTGCATTGGTCATCAATATGACAGTTACCGCTCACATTGTCACATATACAGCTCAAATATATGAGATGAGGCGTCCTTCTTTTAGGCTTTTCATGTGGGTGGGGGTAGTGGGGTAAACATGTAATTAGCTGCATTGATCAACTATTTGTTGTATAATTAACAATCAATATTAATGATGTGTGTCTCAGGGCAGAATGTTTAGTTACAGTCCAACAATTCTCCTTGAAAAAGGAAGCACTGCAAGGAAGCATATTTGACTGACATTCTGGCCAAATGATGGCATGTCAAATTCGAATATTGATACTTAATACACCAGTAGTGGGTGCTGAAATAAGAACAGATGAATTTATCATTGACAAAGCATTTAAGAATTCAAAGCAGTTGTTTAATGCCATCGCTTTGGTGACAAAAGTATCAACTCGGGGGGGGGGGACACTTCTCAATGCAGGCGGACAACGAGTGTCAGGAGTGGTCCGGAAAGCACACTGACACTGGCGATTGTAACAGGAAGCAAGGGTATGTGTTCAAATGCAGGGGCCTGATATGACATCCAGAGACATCAAGAGACATGCACAGGTGAATTTCATGTCATTTCAACCTTTTATGTCACATAAATAGTACTTCTTGAGCCATTTGAATACATATATGTTTTATCTATGTAAAGTGTTCCATTTCTTAATAATCAATTAATTCTCAAATTTGCTCTCATGAAACGTACCAAACAATCTATGTTTGTAAACAGTACTAAACACTGACACCTTAACTGCCTTAATAAATATTTCTGAGCAGATAATTTTGTCAGTCGGTGCACGGGCCAATTGCATATGCCAATTGATTTAGTTTAGGTTATTATGATGATGGATTTGATATTACAATACTGTGTATTATTTTGTATCAAAATAGATAAGAAATTGTCAATTTTTGTTTTCAGTATCGAATGTGACACGAGTCTCTTGAACTTGGTTGCCCCAAAATCTTACGTTTGCTTAATTAATATACCTGATACAATTTTTCATATTGTATTCAAAAGTTGACAATATTCTGATGTTCAAATTTTAATCTTTCTCATCAATTAGACTATATACATTGTTATTTCATTGAAATAGTTGGAAAAAGAAGGATTGATCACAGATCAATGCTCGTCTGTAGTAATTTATTAGATTTTCTGAATATTTTAAACATTTGTGTTTGAGTCCCTTAAAGACACACTTGCTATAGTATTATGGGGTCACCTCAAAGTTGACACTGCCATTTAACAATGTCTTGCAGTTCTATCAGCCTGTGAATCTGCCCCTAGTTTGAACAATGGCGACTGCACTGACGATGGACATACACCTGTACACCTGTAAATGTAGACCGGGCTCTACTGGAGCCAATTCTGAGACAGGAGTTATTGCAGAGTTTATTGCAGTGCACTGATCACTGGGCTTTATTGCATTGTTATATGCTTTCTTCATTTCTGCACGACTGAGTCGAGAGATACAATTTGTTGATGCAGTGTTCAAGGTCTTCAAGGAGATGCATGGCACGAGCACCACCATTATCTCCTAAATATATCGCTCCATTATTTGTGTCCATTTTCACATTGGCAGGTGCCCCTGATTTATTCGGTGACGCTCTGGGGGTAGCAAGTACCACATGCAGATCGCAAAAAAGTATATGTGGACGGAGAACTGGGATTACTGCACAGGACTGGTACCGTTTTCCTACTTGTTTGGCATGGAAACTGCCGAGGAGGCGGCGCATGTGCAGAGTCTAGTCAATGCTACAGGTAGGTTGAGTCAAAGATACTGAAAAGAGTGCTATATAATTCTTGTTATAGTATTGTCTATAGAATATATTATCAATAGTTTCTGTGGTGATTCTTGATGTAATAAATTTAATACCACGATTAAAAACACTTTATTTCAGCCTTCTTCAAGTTCAGTTCTTAAATAGATAAACAAATGAACCTTAAGCTATAAATACATACATGATACTCAAATTAAGTATTTTTATGTTTATGACGTTTGACATATGTTTTTAAATTAAATTAAATTTTCATCTAAACATAATCTTTTATCATTTATCCATTGTATTGTCTAGTCTGGCGGTCATAACTGGTGATTGGACCACCATTTTATATTTTGAGTATAGGAACTGATTAAAATACGGTGGGAAGATGGGGGTGTTCTGTCCTGCTTAGACAACTGTGTATATACTCAGGTAATAATTAGTACAAGCTGGGGTGTAGGGAATATTTAGCCCTCGTCTAGCAATTTCACTTATACTGCTTTACTGCATAAATCGTTCCGATAACTACAAACTTCAGAAACGTCGTTTGTAAAAAATCCATTCCTTTCAAGTCCTACATACACGTACTAAAGTGCCTTTTGTTTAAATACAGAATGATCCTTTGTTTTTAGGCTGTGACTCTATATGGACTGGCGCCGTTGCTGAACCGACTGGGTTCACCTCATTCTACTGGCGCTACTACTGAAACACCTCAAAGGCCCCCATCACCTACACCAACTGGTATGACTCTGAACCAAACAACTATCTAGGCAACGAGGACCACATCCTTATGTGGCAGAACCTAGGGTACAGGTGGCTGGATCTATTAGCCAACGTCTCTAACATATCCTTTTTAATAATTAAGTTAATTACGATGTGTGTGAGCACCCAATATATAAATTCTGCAAGGTTAACATGTTTATTATGAGTCTGATAATTTTTTCCTTGCAAAATGCTTATATCAATGCTGAGGGACTAGAATGAATATCGAAGACGCACTATTTTTGTACTGGAAAAGGAGATTCTATTTTTTTCTGATAAGAACTAATATGATGCTATTTCAAATATTTGTTAGTGATTTTTTGTGTGGTGACCCTAGTGATTTCTGTATATTTACACTGATTGCTGGTAAACAACAATTTGTAGACATTTTAGATAAGATTTATTTCAGCTATATCATAGCCATAGAAAAGGATATGTATATACACTATTTTACAACTGAAGTTAAAAAGGTTATATAAAGTACATTAAAATATCAAAACTATATAAATGGGGGTGGCCAATACACAGTTTTACAAATGCAATTTATTTATCCAGTCCATGAATATGGATCTTGATATATAGTGACTAGATTTAACAATAGCTTGGATTAAAATAGTAGATGAGTCACTAAACACGCTTGTCTAACTCCATGAGAACTCTAACAATTCTTTTATAAGCAACCTTAAAATTGTGGAATACATTGGAAATAGGGAAAATAAGCAAGACGATCATCGACAAGATAAACACTGAACTGTGACAAAAGATGAGTGTCAACCAATGGAGAAGTACTGACGAGGTTATAAATTGGTTTAAAACCATCAATAATAAGCACCAACAGTCTTTTATCTGCTTTCATGTGTGTGAATTCTACCCGTCCATATAAAAATCTATTGCTTAAAGCTATCGAGTCATCCAAATATGTGAAAATATCCAAGAAAGAAGCCGACATAAAATGCCACGTAAAAGAGACACTATTGTAAAAAGCGGCTACGCTTGGAGAAAGGCGCCCTATTTGAATGGGGTCTTAAGACCGAACCATGACGTGTGAGCTAGTAGGGCTATACCTACTTGCTCAAATCCAGAAGTTTGACATGAACATTGATCTATAAAGAGATGATGGCTTCACAATCTGCAAAAAACACTACAACAAACGGAGACTAATGAAGGAACTTTGCAAGTGTTTGACGGCAACGGACTCAAAATAACTGTGGAAGTTAAGAAGAAATGCATTGACTTTTTGACATAAATATAGACCTCAACACAGGAGCTTACAAACCATTTTCAAAACAAAACAATAGCATACAACCACCCCCTTCTATCCTAAAAAATATCCCATTAATTAAAAAATTATCGAACATCTCCTCCAACAATAATATATTTCCAAAAGCCACACCCGTATGCCAAGAAGCTCTAAAAAGAGTGGATACAATTATCTTTTAAAATTTGAAAGTAATAGCATGGGCAATAGCAATGGTAATAAAAAATATTCAATCCACAATATAGTAATAACATAGCAACAAATGTTGGAAACAAATTTTTAGGCCTACTTGAAGAATGTTTCACTCCCAAGAATGAACTGCACAAAATCTTGAGCAGAAATACACTTAAACTGAGCTACAGTTGCATGCCCAATATCAAACAAAAATTTCTGCCCACAATAAAGCCATCCTCCAAGCAACATCCAAACCTGAAACAGCCAACCAATGCAACTACAGAAACCGTTGTTGACACCGGAAAAAACACCTCTTATGCAATTAAAAGCAATGGACTTCACTTCAATGACATTTCTGAACGATAACCCGTTTTTGCAATGCATAATTTCACCATAGATATTTTGTTAAGCAATTACTCCCTAATATTGATAATATATTTGATCTGTCTTGTTCCCTCATTGTTTATTGTTACCATTAGTGACTGATGATTGTGTCTTATTGTTCGTGAACAGAAAAAAGAAAGGCAACTGGTACGGTCAAACATTGTTATGTACAGTACATGTAAGTAACAATCAATATTAACGATGTGTGTCTCAGGACAAGATATTCAGTTGCAGAACAACTATTCTCATTTAAATTGGAAGCACTTCAATGCAGCCTTCCTGTTGACATTGTTCTAAAATAATGGCATGTACAGTTATGATGTTGATACTCACTACAGCATCAGTAGGTGCTGAAATAAGGACAGCTGAATTTATCCTTGACAAAGCAGTTAGGAATTCAGAAGAGTCTTTTAAAGCCATCGCTTGTGCTCACACAAGTATCACCTCGGGATGGAAACACTTCTCCATGCAGGCAGACAGCGAGTGTCGGGAGTGGTCCGGGAACCAGACTGATGTTGGTGACACAATCCTAACAGGAAGTAAAGGTAAGTGTTCAAATTCATAATTATTTTGAAGCAGCCAAATCCGTGTCACTGTATTTGGTGTTAAATTGGCAAAATGTCTTGGCACATAAGTATTGTGTGGAAGTTAGATGTTTTCATTCAGGAATTTGTACGCACAGTAAATTGATGGCGATCAACAGTCGTAAATGTCAGACTGGGGATTATCGGTGATCTTTTTTGCTTATCAAAACAAAAGTTTCCTTTGCGATGCAATATACCGGGAATTTGTTTATTTTCATACTTGAGTCCCATGATTGTTGGCAGAAGACAAATCACACTGCAATATTATGGAGTCATCTCAAAGTTGGTAGCGTTATTTAACAATAGCGTGTCTTGCAGTTCCACCAGCCTGTGAATCTGCCCCTTGTCTGAACAATGGCAACTGCATCGATGATGAACATATTGACCAGTACACCAGTGAATGTAGACCAGGCTATACTGGAGCCAAGTGCGAGACAGTTAGGCATTGTTTTCTTACTTTCTTGTGTTTGTCTGCGAAAACTCAACAACTGTCTGGTGGTTGAGGTGGATGGAGTGTTTGTATACGAGCTTCCAGACTGAGCACTGAACTTTAATGTATTAATTATATGTTTTCTTCATTTCTGTATGACCGTGTCGAGAGATACCACTTGTTGATATAGTGTTCAACAGATGCATGACCACGAGCACCACCATTCTCTCCTAAATATATCGCCCCATTATTTGTGCGCATTTCACATTGTCAGGTGCCCCCGATTTATTTGGTGACGCTCTGGGTGGCAGCGTGTACCACGTGCAGATCACAAACAAGTACACGTACACAGAGAACTGGGAATACTGCGCCGGACTGGCGCCGTTTTCCTACTTGTTTGGCATGGAGACTGCCAAGGAGGCGGCGCATGTGCAGAGTCTGGTCACTGCTGCAGGTAGGTCGAGTCAAATATATTGAAAAGAGTAGTATAGGATCCTTGTTGTAATATTGTTTATAGAATATATGATCAGAGGTTTCTGTGATGATTCTAGATTTAATAGATAAATAATAAAAGATTAGGTTTTGAAGTAAATTTAATATCACAATTAAAAAAACCCATTATTTCAGCCTATCCAGCCATCTTCAAATTCAGTTCATATATAAAAAAATGAACCTTAAGCTAATCATACATTCATGATACGCAAACTGTGTGGGATTGATATAGCAACTGGCTATTCAGCACTGCTCATTCAGCAGTTTCTCACCGGGACCTACTTACTTCCGGCGAATGTATTTTTTATGTTTATGACGTTTGACATATTTTTCTAAATATCTTTATGACCTTGGAGAAGGCCCAAATATTGTTCTTGGTTTCTTTTAATCTACTTCGCATATAAACATAATATTTTATTATTTATCTATAGTATTGTCTAGTCTGAAAGTCATAATTGGGGATTTGTTTCCCTATTTATAATTAGAATATATGAACTGATAAAGATACGTGGTGATGATGGAGAATGGTTCTTTCTTACTTAGACAACTGTGAATATACACAAGTAATAATTAGTAAAAGCTGAGGTGTAGGGTATATCTAACCATCACAATTAAATTTTCACTAAGACTTCACTTGTACTGCTTTATTGTATGAATCTGTTGATAAGTTGATTGTAATGTATAATAAAAAAAAATTGACTTGACGTGAGTTGACTTGTAAAAGATTCATTCCATTCAAGTCTAAAGTGCCTTTTGTTCAATGTTTTAAAAACACCATGAATCCATGATCCATGATGGTCCATGATCCTTTGTTTTTAGGCTGTGGCTTGGTATGGACTGGCGCCATTGCTGAACCTACCGGGTCCACCTCGTTCTACTGGCGCTACTGGGACGGCTCCAAGGCCCTCAATACCTATACCAACTGGGATGGGTCAGAACCAAACAACCAACATGGCAACGAGGACTACATGCTTATGTCCCAGAGCAAAGGGTACAGGTGGATGGATGCCTTAGCAGATTTTTCTTACAACACCTGGTCCACTAGTCGAGTTCACTGTGCTGTATGTGAGCACCCTATATAAATATTCTGCCTTGTTAGTATATTTGTTATGGGTCTGAGAGTTTCTTCTGCAAAAGTTTTGTATCCATTCCGAATGTATAGAATTGTCAAATGGTCTATATATTACAAGATAACTATATATAAACAAAATCTAGTCCAAAGGCAAAACAATGAAAATGCATATTACATTCAATGCCAGTGATAATAAATCTACTTATTTGATTGTATGTTATAAAAGTAACATATTATCCAACATATGAGTTATATTTCTAATAGTAAAAATACCTATACATAATTATTATATTATGATCACAGTATATGATTCAACAAAATCTGGGATTAGATGATTGAGATGAGTTATAAAAGATAAAAGATTAAAAAATAAAAGATTAAACGATAAAAGATTAACTTCATAACATTTCCCCATTTTTTGGAAAACTAATAAAGTTTGTTAAAGAATCTGACAAGATTCTTGTGTAAACAGACAAATGAACTCACAGATTGATTAATTGCATCATCTTGCTGTTTTATAGACGTCCTGATACAGATGTTGAATACAGTCATAAGATTATAATTCTCATTTACATTATAAAAGATGCACTATTTTTGTACTGGAAAAGGAGACTATTTCTTTCTGATATGAACAAATAAGAAGCTTTTCAAATATTTGTTTGTGATTTCTTGTTTGGTGGTGCGAGTGATTTCTGTATATTTACTCTGATTGTTGAAAACAACAATTTGTAGAGCTAGATAACTAACATTGTGTTAGTGACACAGAAACTCTCATATTCACCTCCGCACTTGCGACGTTTCATGGACTCACATCCACTTCTATTGGCTCTTCCGCACTGAAAGTGGGTCTGTGTCTCGTGAAATGGAGTTTCTCACGTAACTAAGAAGTCTCGTCAGGATGGGGGATGGACTGCCTTGCCATGGTTCAGATTCAGTCTGGGATTCCTCGACAAAATCTAACACTTGTGTGTTGTGTGAAAAGTCTGCATAACATCTTCTTCTGGTATTCTTGCGCCTTCACTCATGAAAATTATGCAAGATGGCTTGGTGTGGCACATGTAAAAAGCATAAAACCAAAGAGCTATAATTTACAGTGCAGTCTAAAAACAAAACAGGTACTTAGAATCCTGCCACCCATAACTTCAACTCCTCCAGGGTCAGCGCTGTTACAGTATCTGATGGGAGGTTGTTCCAGTCCCTTATGGTACGGGGGAAAAGGACTTTAGGTGATAGTCCTTGGTGGACTGCTGTGCATAGAGGGCATGGACTTTGGTAGTCCACCTGGATATCCTTGGGACACTGAACATATGACGGTCTGTGTCAGTTTTTTTCATAAAGAAACTATCATCAAAAGGAAACAGCTTTCATTTACATATCTACCATGATATTTCACGATGCTGTTTTAGAGATGTAAAATCTGGTGATAAGAAGTAAGTTTTTTGGACCGTTATTTTCACCTATTTTGATTGTTGATACATGTACTTCTCACAAGTCACTTGGACATTTGGCTGCAGTAACCAAGCTGCTGTGTATCACACACATTGTATTGGGTATTAATTTGGTATTTGGTCGACAAAGTCTTTTTTCAATATACCATTGTTGTATTACATGATTTTAAAATCACCATCCAATATCAGATTATACTGCAAATTAATTTTCTGTCTTGGCCTGTAAGACTCATGTTCAAGTTCTCGAAATGTGAATCATGAATCATGGCTTTGTGAGCCCTCTCTTCCATATTTTTATTTTCACTCATTAATTTGCCGGCAGTAATAAACTTATTGTTTTACGAATATCAAGTGGCATTATTGTTATCCAAGTTGCATGCCCAATATCAAACAAAAAATCTCTGCCCACAATAAAGCCATCCTTCAAGGAACATCCAAACCTGAATCAGCCGCCAACCAATGCAACTGCAGAAACCGTTGTAGACACCGAAAAAACACCTCTTATGCAATTATAAGCAATATATTTCACTTCAATGACTTGTCTGAACTATAACCAATTTTGGCAATGCATTATTTCACTATAAAGCATAAGCAACATAAAATGCCACACAAAGAGACACTATTGTACAAAAGTGGCAACGCTTGGAGAAAGATGGCCCCTATTTGAATGGGGTTTTACAACTGAGCCGAAACGTGTGAGCTAGTAGGGCTATACCTACTTGCTCAAATCCAGAAGCTTGACATGAACGTTGGTCTATACAGATTTGATAGCCTCGCCATCTGCAAAAAAACACTACAACAAATGGAGAGAAGGATCTTTGCAAGTGTTTGACTACAACGGACTCAAAATAACTGTGGAAGTCCAACAATATATGCATTGACTTTTTGGACATAACTTTAGACCTCAACACAGGAGCGAACAAATCATTTTCAAAACACAAAAATAGCATACAATACGTCCATAAAGAAAGTACTCCCCACTCCATTCTATCCTCAAAAATATCCCATCAAGCATCAACAATAGATTATCGAACATCTCCTCCAACAATAATATATTTACAAAAGCCACACCCCAATACCAAGAAGCTCTAAAAAGATTAGATGCAATCATCTTTTAAAATTTGAAAGTAATAGCACGGGCAATAGTGATGGTAATAGAAAAAAGAGAAATAGAAAAATAACATGGTTCAATCCAAAATATAGTAATAACATAGCAAAAAATGTTGGAAACAAATTTTTAGGCCTAGTTAAAGAATGTTTCACTCCCGAGAACGAACTGCACAAAATCTTGAGCAGAAATACACTTAAACTGAGCTACAGCTGCATGCCCAATATCAAACAAAAATCTCTGCCCACAATAAAGCCATCCTTCAAGCAACATCCAAACCTGAAACAGCCAACCAATGCAACTACAGAAACCGTTGTAGACACAAAAAAACACTCTTATGCATTTTTGGCAATGCATTAATGCACCATAAAGCATAAGCAATTACTTCCTCATATTGATAATATATTTGATCTGTCAGGTTCCCTCATTGTTTAATGTTACCTTTTTGGACTGAAGATTGTTTCTTAGTGTTCATGACCGGAAAAAGGAAAAAGACAACAGGTACAGTTAAACATGGTTATGTAAGTAACAATCAATATTAACGATGTGTGTCTCAGGACAAGATGCTCAGTTGCGGAACAGCTATTCTCCTTAAAATTGGAAGCACTTCAATGCAGCCTTCCTGTTGACATTATTCTAAAATAATGGCATGTAAAGTTATGATGTTGATACTCACTACAGCATCAGTAGGTGCTGAAATAAGGTCAGCTGAATTTATCCTTGACAAGGCAGTTAGGAATTCAAAAGAGTCATTTAATGCCATCGCTTGTGGTCACAAAAGTATCAACTCTGGATGGAAACACTTCTCAATGCAGGCAGACAAGGAGTGTCGGGAGTGGTCCAGGAACCAGACTGATGTGGCCGACGCAATTGTAACAGGAAGCAAGGGTATGTGTTCAAATTGTTTTCTTTCTTTCTTGTTGTGTTTGTCCGCAAATACTCAACAACTGTCTGGTGGTTGAGGTAGATGGAGGCCCCCACAGTGCTTGTACATGTGCTTTCAGAGGAAGGGTTTGGCAGAAGACTGAGCACTGAGCTTTATTGCATTAGTTATATGCTTTCTTCATTTCTGTATGACTGAGTCGAGATATACAATTTGTTGATGAAATGTTCAACAGATACATGACCACGCGCACCACCATTCTCTCCTAAATATATCACTCTCTTATTTGTACGCATTTTCACCTTGGCAGGTGCCCCTGATTCATTCGCTGACCCTCTGGGTGGCAGCGTGTACCATGTGCAGATCACAAACAAGTACACGTACACAGAGAACTGGGATTACTGTGCAGGACTGGCACCATTTTCCTACTTGTTTGGCATGGAGACTGCCGAGGAGGCGGCGCATGTGCAGAGTCTAGTCACTGCAGGAGGCAAGTCAAGTCAAATATATTGAAAAGAGTGCTATATAATCCTTGTCATACTATTGTCTATAAAATATATAATCAGAAGTTTCTGTGGTGATTCTAGATATAATAAATAAATAATAAAAGATTAGGTTTAGATGTAAATTTAATACCACAATTAAAAAAAAACTTTATTTCAGCCTTCTTCAAGTTCAGTTCATAAATAGATAAACAAATGAACCTTAAGCTATAAATACATACATGATACTCTAATTAAGTATTTTTATGTTTATGACGTTTGACATAAGTTTTTCTTATTTATGAACTTGGCAAAAGCCGATTTTTTTTTAATCATGGTATCAAATTTTCATCTAAACATAATCTTTTATCATTTATCCATTGCATTGTCTAGTCTGGCGGTCATAACTGGTGATGGGATCACCTTTTTTTAATTTGAGTTTAGGAACTGATTAAAATACGTGGGAAAGATGGGGAGTGTTCTGCCCTGTTTAGACAACTGTGTATATACTCAGGTAATAATTAGTACAAGCTGGGATGTAGGGAATATTTAGCCCTAGCCTAGCAATTTCACTTATTCTGCTTTACTGTATAAACCGTTCCGATAACTACAAACTTCAGAAACGTTGTTTGTAAAAAATCCATTCCTTTCAAGTCCTACATACACGTACTAAAGTGCCTTTTGTTTAAATACAGAATGATCCTTTGTTTTAGGCTGTGACTCTATATGGACTGGCGCCGTTGCTGAACCGACTGGGTTCACCTCATTCTACTGAGGCTACTGAACAGACATATACAATTACACATTATACACTAAAATAAATTTATATAGATAAGTTATTTACAAAATGAACATTTACAGCTATCACCTTCCCACTTTCCAATAACACCCCTAAACTCATTTAATGTCATTGACACTCTAAGATCATTTGGCGCAGCATAGTGCAGTGAGTGCAAGCCATACTTCGTTGTTCTTATTCTTTTCTGTTTATTAATAATTTAAAAAAGCCTGTATGGCAAGATAACGCATCTTTCTAATTTTAAGTGAAGGCATTTTAGATTTTTCTAACAGTTTTTTATAACCACTATTTTCATCTTCATATATAAAACGTTACGCTCTCTCTTGTATAGATTCAAGCTTTTTTGTATTGTTCTCACCACAAAAAATGATAAACTAAAGGACAGTAATTTACATTTGATAAAATAAAAGAGTAGTAAATAGTTAATTTACCAAGTATATTCAAATGACCACCAATTCTTTTCAAGACATTTAACTGCATTGAAGCCTTTTTACAGATACTAGAAATGTGAGAATTAAAATTTAACATGAAGTCAAAATTAGCACCTAGAAGCTTAACTTCCTCATCAAATTTTTAGCTCACCTGCTGTGAAACAGCAAGTGAGCTTTTCTGATCACCTTTCATCTGTCGTCCGTCCGTATGTCCGCCCATATATCCGTCAACAATTACTATTTTTCTAAATAACTTCTTCATTTTTCATTTGATTTTCACCAAACTTGCATTCAACTTATTTGCCTATCTTATTATATTGCCCTTTATGTTAAACGAGATATTTTGATCGTTTGTCTTTTTACCAATAGCAATAGCCTGAAACTTGTCTGGATTTGCCTGCATTTGATTGTCACTAAACCATTTTATTAAAATTTCACTCTCTTCCTCCATAACTTTAGTTAGATTTTCAATACTATTATCAGAGTATGTCAAAGTGTTAACATCTGCATAACTATATACGCAGCCCTTTTAAATAAAACAAAAGATGTCATTTGTAAAAATATTAAATATAACAGGTCCCAATATAGACTTTTGCGGTACTCCTTTGTAAATTTCTAAGAATGAACTATGTACACTTCCTATCTTGACACATTGTTTTCTGTTACTAAGATAACTTTCAAAAAGTTTTAAAGCACTTTCAGATATACCATAAGTTTTAAGTTTCAATAGTAATAAATCGTGCGGTCGACAATCAAATGCTTTAGACAAATCCATGAGGATAGCCGCAACAAATTTCTTATCATCTACGCATTTACGCCAGTCCTTGAATATTCTTATCAGTGTATCTTGACAACTATATGCATTTCTAAATGCTGACAACATTATATTAAAACATTTATCAAAAAAAAATTCAATAGTTTGTACATGCACAGCTCTCTCAAAAAAATTTGATATTGCCGGTAACACACTAACAGGTCTATAATTACCTTCCCATAAATTGCTATTTTTCTTATGTACAGGTACAACTTGTGCTACCTTTAAATTATCAGGAAAAACAGAAGCTTCTAAAGATTTGTTAATTAAAGTAGTGATTGGTTTTGTCACTATATGTTTAGCCAATTTGAGTATTTTAGGTAATATCTGATCAAAACCTGTTGCCTTTTTTGCACTTAATTTACTTATTTGCTTATTAACAAAATCTTCCTGTATAGGTTTAAAAACAAGTTTCGCATCCTGAGAGATCTTATTCATTTCCCTTATAAATACAATACTTGAATGATTTTCATCAACATCAATTGAGTCTTTCCCAATATCGTTAGCAACATTTATGAAGAAATTATTAAAAATATCACTGATCTTGTTCTGGTCTGAAATAAGACTCTCATTTTCTTTTAAAATAATATCAGTTTCAAAATTACTACCCTTGTTTGTTAAAAATGGCTTGATGGTCGTCCAAAAATCTTAACTCTTAGGGCCTCCAATACATCTTTCTATAAAACAATTTTTTACAAACTCTCTTTATTTTTGTTACCATATTTCTCTGTTTTCTAAACATTTCCCAAGTTTCTGAATTTTTATGTTGCTTGTATTAATTATGCAACATACGTTTTTTGAACACTGCTTTCTTGAGTTTACTATTCATAAAAGGAGCAGGATTTTGCACCAGTTTTCTTTGCTTTACAGGAACATGTTTATTATATATATCAAGAAATTTAATTAATTAAACTCATCATAAGCTTTAATTACATCTATATCATCATCTATATTACCAAGGTGTGCATTTCCTAAATCTTCAATAAAATTTTCATACTTGAAATTCTTATAGCTTCTATATGTTTTCTTAGCTTTTCCTCTTGGTGGTATTTCAGCTTTAAACTGTACCGCTACTACATTATGTATATCACTAACACCACAGTCAAAATTACAAATGTTTGCACAAAAATTGGGTTTATTTGTTAAGATTACATCTACCAAGCTGGGGTTACATCCCTCAGCAAAACATGTAGGCTCTTTTACCAAGTTTTTCAGATCAAAAACATCATATAAATTTCTAAGAGTGTTACTTTTCTCCTCTACCATACAATCAAAATTTAAATCTCCCAAAAACATAAAATTGTCATATTTAATTTTATCAGCATGTTTATAAAAATCTTGTTCAAAAACACTGCCTAACATTTTGGGGGGTTTGTATACTCCGAAATAAACCATTTACGATCATTTATAATAGTTTCAATACCGATTGATTCAATATTTTCAAATTCAAATTGTTTCTTGCGTTCTCCGGGTATATCCGATTTCAGATTTACCATCAGCCCTCCACCATGTGCCGTTCGATCTGCCCTCCACAGACTGTAGTTATCAACTTTAAATTGACAGTCAACAAAAGATTGGTCTAGTTTAGTCTCGGCCAGAACTAACATATCTACAATACCTTTTTGTAATGCTTCCTTTATATGGCATATTTTGTATCTTATGCTGTTAACATTCAAATATGCACATTTAAAACGCTTTGGTTTTTTTATGCGGATATTATTAAGTTCATCAAATATATCAATATCATCATCGCTATTTAAACTGTCATTTGGTGACTCTGTGATCCGTACAGGTATGGGTCTCTTAGATCTAGTAGTACTATTCTTGACCCTCATTTGGTGGCTGGGATGAGGTTGATTCCAAGAGACCGGATGTTCTTTAGGACGTCATCAGGAAGTATGGTAGCAGTTGGTAAGGCATCCCTAATATTTAAGAGCTGCTCCCATGAGTAGTACAGTGGCACAGTGCCAGAATATCCTAATAGGAACCAAAGAAGCCAACCAATGCAACTACAGAAACCGTTGTAGACACCGGAAAAAAACACCTCTTATGCAATTAAAAACAATAGACTTCACCATAATTTCACCATAAATATTTTGTTAAGCAATTACTCCCTAATATTGATAATCTTATTATTAAGATTGTGTCTTATTGTTCGTGAAGGGAAAAAGGAAAGACAATATTTACAGTCAAACATTGCTATGTACATGTAATTAACAATCAATATTAGCGATGTGTGTCTCAGGACAAGATATTCACTTGCAGAACAACTATTCTCCCTAAATTGGAAGCACTTCAATGCAGCATTTCTGTTGACATTATTCTAAAATAATGGCATGTAAAGTTATGATGTTGATACTCACTACAGCATCAGTAGGTGCTGAACTGAGGATAGCTAAATTTATCCTTGACAAACCAGATAGGAATTCAAAGGAGTCATTTAATGCCATTGCTTGTGGTCGCAAAAGTATCAACTCTGGGTGGAAACACTTCTCAATGCAGGTGGACAGTGAGTGTCGCGAGTGGTCCGGAAACCAGACTGATGGTGGAGACCCAATCCTAACAGGAAGCAGAGGTAGGTGTAAAAATTCATAATTATTTTGAAGCAGCCAAACCCATGCCTCTGTATTTGGTGTTAAATTGGCACTATATCTCGGCACAGAAGTGATGCATGGAAGTTAGATGTTTTCATTCAGGAATTTGTACGCACAGTAAATTGATGGCGATCAACAGTCGTAAATGTCAGACTGGGGATTATCAGTGATCTTTTTTGCTTATCAGAACAAAAGTTTCCTGTGCGATGCAATATTTTTAGACGGGGAATTTGTTTTTTTCATACTTGAGTCCCATGATTGTTGGCAGAAGACAAATCACACTACAATATTATGGAGTCATCTCAACGTTGGTAGCGTTATTTAACAATAGCATGTCTTGCAGTTCCACCAGCCTGTGAATCTACCCCATGTCTGAACAATGGCGACTGCACTGATGATGGACATATTGACCAGTACACCTGTGAATGTAGACCAGGCTATACTGGAGCCAACTGTGAGACAGGTAGGCATTGATTTCTTACTGTCTTGTGTTTGTCTGCGAATACTCAACAACTGTCTGGTGGTTGAGGTAGATGGAGTGTTTGTATACGAGCTTCCAGACTGAGCACTGAGCTTTAATGTATTGATTATATGCTTTCTTCATTTCTGTATGACCGTGTCGAGAGATACCACTTGTTGATGAAGTGTTCAACAGATGCATGACCACGAGTACCACCATTCTCTTCTAAATATATCGCCCCATTATTTGTGCCCATTTACACCTTGGCAGGTGCCCCCGATTTATTCGGTGATGCTCTGGGTGGTAGCAAGTACCACGTGCAGATCACAAACAAGTACACGTACACAGAGAACTGGGATTACTGCGCCGGACTGGCGCCATTTTCCTACCTGTTTGGCATGGAAACTGCCGAGGAGGCGGCGCATGTACAGAGTCTAGTCACTGGCGCTGGTAGGTCGAGTCAAATATATTGAAAAGAGTACTATAGGATCCTTGTTATAGTATTGTTTATAGAATATATGATCAGAAGTTTCTGTGGTTATTCTAGATATAATAGATAAATGAAAAAAGATTAGGTTTCGAAGTAAATTTAATACCACAGTTAAAAAAACATTATTTCAGCCTATCCAGCCATCTTCAAATTCAGTTCACATATAAAAAACAAATGAACCTTAAGCTAATCATACATTCATGATACTCAACTGGCTATTCAGCATTGCTCATTCAGCAGTTTCTCACCAGAACCTACTTACTTCCGGCGAATGATTTTTTTATGTTTATGATGTTTGACATATTTTTCTAAATTTCTTTATGAACTTGGAGAAGGCCCAAATATTATTCTTGGCTTCTTTTAATCTAATTTGCCTGTAAACATAATCTTGTATTTTTTATTCATAGTATTGTCTAGTCTGAAAGTCATAATTTGGGATTTGTTCCCCTATGTATGATTAGAATATATGAACTGATAAAGATACGTGGTGAAGATGGAGAATGGTTCTTCCTTCCTTAGCCAACTGTGAATATACACAAGTAATAATTACTAAAAGCTGAGGTGTAGGGAATATCCAACCATCACACTTAAATTTTCACTAAGACTTCACTTGTACTGCTTTACTGTAGGAATCTTTTGATAAGTTGATTGTAATGTATAATAAAAAAATTGACTTGACGTGACTTGACTAGTAAAAGATCCATTCCTTTCAAGTCCGAAAGTGCCTTTTGTTCAATGCTTTAAATACACCATGATCCTTTGCGTTTTAGGCTGTGGCTTGGTATGGACTGGTGCCGTTGCTGAACCTACCGGGTCCACCTCGTTCTACTGGCGCTACTGGGACGGCTCCAAGGCCCTCATCACCTACACCAACTGGGATGGGCCCGAACCCGACAACCGGCATGGCATCGAGGACCACATCCTTATGGTCCAGGGCAAAGGGTACAGGTGGATGGATGCCCAAGTAGATTTTTCTTACACCACCTGGTCTACTAGTAAAGTTCACTGTGCTGTATGTGAGCACCCTATGTAAATATTCTGCCATGTTAGTATATTTATTATGGGTCTGAGAATTTTCTCAGCAAAAGTTTTATATCCATTCTGAACGTATAGAATTTATAAATCGTATATATATTACAAAATAACTATATATAAACAAAATCTAGCCCAATAGCAATAACAATTAAAATGCATATTACATACCATGCAAGTGATAATAAATCTAGTTATTTGATTGTAGGTTATAAAAGTAACATATTATCCTATATATGAGTTACATTTCTCTAATAGTAAAAATACCTATACGTAATTATTATATTATGATCACAGTATATGATTCAAAAAAATCTGGGACTAGATGATTAAGATGAATTATAAAAGATAAAAGATTAAAAGATAAAAGATTAATAGTAGAAGGGAAAAAAACCTACTCAGATGCTTCTCTATTCGTCTAGAATCGACGTTTCGGTGGACGTTCCACCTGCATCAGGCTTCGATGGCAAAGTGCGCCGACTATTGCTGTTTTGCACTCTACTTCCGCGTTGAGTCACGTGATGGGTGGAATTCCCAGTCACGTGAAGAAGTCTTGTCAGAACTGAGGGGACTGCCTTGCCTAGATAAGATCAAAGACTTGGAAATTCCACCATCACGTGAACTTGTCTCCTACAACGCCTCGGCACTTTTTACAAATATTCCGGTCAAAGACACCATATCGATCATCAGGAAAAGATTAGAAGATGTAACACTGAGCACTAGATGTGAACTGGATGTCGACCAGCTAGTAACCATTTTGAGGTTTTGACTAGAAAGCACATTCTTTGTATGTGAGGGGGTCTTTTATAGACAAATACAGGGAGCCCCGATGGGGTCACCAGTTTCCCGTGCAGTGGCTGATCTCAGGATGGAGAACTTTGAAAAGAATGTCCTGGCAAGTGTCCCAGTCAAACCTTCTGTCTGGTAGAGATGTGTAGATGACACGTTTACAGTCTTGCCTTCTAGCCAAATCAATGATTTCACCACATACCTTAACTCGATTGACCCACATATACAGTTTACCACTGAAGGTGAAGTAGACAACAAGTTAGCTTTTCTGGATACGGCTACTGAACGTTTGGAGAATGGCAATCTGAAGGTGACCGTTTACCGGAAACCGACCCACACTGATCAGCATCTGAACTGGTCCAGTAATCATCATTGTGCGTATGCTTCTTAGACCTGCTGACCATCTGGTTACAAAAGAAGCAGACCCCAAAAAGGAGACCAAATACGTTAAAGAAGTTCTTAAGGTTAATGGTTACAAACCTTAGTCATTCAAGATTCCAAAGAAATGTCAACGTCAAGACCCCGAAGAAAACTTCAGAGGTGGTCCAGAGAATCTTCAAAACCATGGAGTGCCCAGTTATAACACGCCATTCAATACCTTGAGATCCAACCTGGTCAAACCCAATGACAAGTCTGACACACTAAAGAAGTGTGGTGTAGTATACTGCATCTCCTGTCCCCAGTGCAAGGAAGAGTACATCGGTGAGACTGGAAGAAACCTTGGCACCAGAATGACAGAACACTTTTACAAGAACGACCTGGAGTCAGCCATACAGATTCACGCCAGCAAAACTGGACATGTGATCCCTAAACAAGAGGTGAAGATCATTGGACAGGAAGAGAATTGGAGCCGAAGAAAAACCCTTGAAGCCCTGAAGATCACCACACGCAGACCAAAGCTGAACCTGAACCAAGGCAAGGCGGTCCCCCAGTCCTGACAAGACTTCTTCACGTGACTGGGAATTCCACCCGTCACGTGACTTATAGCGGAAGTAGAGTGCAAAACAACAACAGTTGACCCACTTTGCCTTCGAAGCCTGATGCAGGTGGAACGTCCACCGCAACGTCGCTTCAAGAGGAGAAGAGAAGCATCTGAGTAGGTTTTTTTTCCTTCTACTATGATGAATCCAGATGCTAAGAAATCACTACTAAATGATATAAAAGATTAACTTCATAATATTGTCCCATTTTTGGAAAACTAATAAAGTTTGTTAAAGAAAATGACAAGATTCTTGTATTAACGGATAAATGAACTTCACAGATTTATTAATTGCATCATCTTGCTGTTTTATAGACGTACGGATACGGATGATGAATACATAACAGTCATAAGATTATAACTCCCATACCAGGTACACTCAATTTTACAATTATAATTCTCATTTGCATAATAATATGAGGTTTGCAAGGGGACCCAAATGTGAACAAAACAGAAGGCAAAGTTTGTGGTTAATTTGCCACTTAGTAGTCAATGAAAATTTTATATTTTCCCCTAAAACGTACAAACCATGCACATAATAACATGTATCCAATAGCTCGACGAGAATATACTGTTGTAAAAAATAGACACAGTGGTTTAAAATGTCCTTCTTTCAGAGGATCACACATTTTTCACAACTGCAAACCTCTTCTCCTTTCAACACTACTAGATGCAGTCACGTATTTATCATTTAAAATTACACTCTATCACTTTCTTAGTAATATTTACGCACATGACAGCCAATGTTGCCCTATACTACTTTATAAATACATTAAGCACTCAGTACATTACTAACAATTCGTGAAGACGTCAGACAAAAGTTTTTCTTAAACCCATACAAATGTAGATACTGGTACACAGTCTGTATTGTAAATCACAGTTCATGAACGTGAGTGCTACCTTTCAACTTACACAACTTTTCCAAAAAGTAAAAAAGAAGATAAGAAAAAAATACTGCTACTGTCTTAGGCAATTCATATTATCCATACATATTATGTGTATTATGCGTCTGATAGTTTTTGCTTGCGAAATGCTTATATCAATGCTGAGAGACTAGAATGCATATCAAAGACGCACTATTTTTGTACTGGAAAAGGAGACTATTTCTTTCTGATAAGAACAAATAAGAAGCTTTTCAAATATTTGTTTGTGATTTCTTGTGTGGTGGTGCGAGTGATTTCTGTATATTTACACTGATTGTTGGAAACAACAATTTGCAGAGGTAGATAACTAACATTGTGTTAGTGACACAGAAACTCTCATATTCACCTCCCACTTGCAACTGACAATCAATGTGTCGCAAGTGCAAGGTGAATATGACAGTTTCTGTGTCACTAATACACTATTAGTTATCTAGCATGACGAATCCAGGCGCTATAAGAATTCCTCTTAATGATAACAATTTGAAGACATTTTACTATTTCAATTTCTCCTAGTAATCTAACTACAAGACTTTTAAATATCATCTATTGTAAGGTGAGTCCCACCGCACTCCTCAAGATTGATGCTTGTGTGTTGTGTGAAAAGTCTGTATAACATATAGATGTACATAGATGGGTAGACATTCAATGGATGTAAATGTAAATATCATGAAGTAGAAAATTGTGGAATACATTGAATTTCGCACTGTGTCGTTTTTTTTTCATAGAGAAACTATCATCAGAAGGAAACAGCCTTCACTTACGTATCTACCATGATATTTCACAATACTGTTCTAGAGATGTAAACACTGATGATAAAAAGAAAGATTTTTCTACCTTTGTTTTATCCTATTTTGATTGTTGATACATGTACTTCTCACAAGTTACTAGGACATTTGGCTGCAGTAACCAAGCTGCTGTGTATCACACACATTGTGTTGGGTAATTTGGTCGATAAAGTCTTTTTTCAATATACCATTGTTGGATTACATGATTTTAAAATCACCATCCAATATCAGATTATACTGCAAATTAATTTTCTGTCTTGGCCTGTAAGACTCATGTTCAAGTTCTCGAAATGTGAATCATGAATCATGGCTTTGTGAGCCAACCAATGCAACTGCAGAAATTGTAGACAAAAAACACCTCAATGCAATTATTTCAATATATTTCACTTCAATGACTAGTCTAAACTATAAACCAATTTATTTCACTATAAAGCATAAGCAACATAAAATGCCACACAAAGAGACACTATTGTACAAAAGTGGCAACGCTTGGAGAAAGATGGGGCTATTTTAAATGGGGTTTTACAACTGAGCCGAGACGTGTGAGCTACTAGGGCTATACCTACTTGCTCAAATCCAGAAGCTTGACATGAACAGATTTGATAGCCTTGCCATCTGCAAAAAAAAAAACACTACAACAAATGGAGAGAAGGATCTTTGCAAGTGTTTGACTACAACGGACTCAAAATAACTGTGGAAGTCCAACAATATATGCATTGACTTTTTGGACATAACTTTAGACCTCAACACAGGAGCGTACAAATCATTTTCAAAACACAAAAATAGCATACAATACGTCCATAAAGAAAGTACTCCCCACTCCCTTCTATCCTCAAAAATATCCCATCAAGCATCAACAATAGATTATCGAACATCTCCTCCAACAATAGTATATTTGCAAAAGCCACACCCCAATACCAAGAAGCTCTAAAAAGAGTAGATGCAATCATCTTTTAAAATTTGAAAGTAATAGCACGAGCAATAGCGATGGTAATAGAAAAAATAGAAAAATAACATTGTTCAATCCAAAATATAGTAATAACATAGCAACAAATGTTGGAAACAAATTTTTAGGCCTAGTTAAAGAATGTTTCACTCCCGAGAACGAACTGCACAAAATCTTGAGCAGGAATACGCTTAAACTGAGCTACAGCTGCATGCCCAACATCAAACAAAAAATCTCTGCCCACAATAAAGCCATCATTCAAGGAACATCCAAACCTGAATCAGCCAGTCAATGCAACTGTAGAAACCGTTGTAGACACTGAAAGAAAAAACACCTCTTATGCAATATAAGCAATAGACTTCACTTCGATGACATATTTGAACTATAACCTATTTTGGCAATGCATTAATGCACCATAGAGCATAAGCAGTTAGTCCTCATATTGATAATATATTTGATCTGTCACATTCCCTCATTGTTTAATGTTACCTTTATGGACTGAAGATTGTGTCTTAGTGTTCATGACTGGAAAAAGGAAAAAGACAACAGGTACAGTTAAACATTGTTATGTAAACAATCAATATTAACGATGTGTGTCTCAGGACAAGATGCTCAGTTGTGGAACAGCTATTCTCCTTAAAATTGGAAGCACTACAATGCAGCCTTCCTGTTGACATTATTCTACAACAATGGCATGTAAAAGTTATGATGTTGATACTCACTACAGCATCAGTAGGTGCTGAAATAAGGACAGCTGAATTTATCCTTGACAAGGCAGTTAGGAATTCAAAGGAGTCATGTAATGCCATCGCTTGTGGTCACAAAAGTATCAACTCTGGGTGGAAACACTTCTCCATGCAGACAGACAACAGGTGTCTGGAGTGGTACAGGAACCAGACTGACGTGGCCGACGCAATTGTAACAGGAAGCAAGGGTATGTGTTCAAATTGTTTTCTTTCTTTCTTGTTGTGTTTCTCTGCAAATACTCAACAACTGTCTGGTGGTTGAGGTAGATGGAGGCCCCCACAGTGTTTGTACATGTGCTTTCAGAGGAAGGGTTTGGCTGAAGACTGAGCACTGAGCTTTATTGCATTAATTATATGCTTTCTTCATTTCTGTATGACTGAGTCGAGAGATGCAATTTGTTGATGAAGTGTTCAACAGATGTATAGACACGAGCACCACCATTCTCTCCTAAATATATCACTCTTTATTTGTACGCCATTTTCACATTGGCAGGTGCCCCCGATTCATTCAGTGACGCTCTGGGCGGCAGTGTGTACCATGTGCAGATCACAAACAAGTACACATGGACAGAGAACTGGGACTACTGCGCCGGACTGGCGCCATTTTCCTACTTGTTTGGCATGGAGACTGCCGAGGAGGCGGCGCATGTGCAGAGTCTAGTCAATGCTACAGGTAGGTTGAGTCAAATATATTGAAGAGTGCTATATAATCCTTGTCATACTATTGTCTATAAAATATATAATCAGAAGTTTCTGTGGTGATTCTATATATAATAGATAAATGATAAAAGATTAGGTTTCGACGTAAATTTAATACCACAATTAAAAAAAAAACATTATTTCAGCCTATCCAGGTTTCTTCAAGTTCAGTTCATAAATAAACAAACAAATTAACCTTAAGCTAACCATACATACATGATACTCAAACTATGAACTATGATACTATATGAAAATATGAACTATGATACTCAAACTATATATTTTTATGTTTATGAAGTTTGACATAATATTTTTATATTTTTTATGAACTTGGAGAAGACCGAAATATTGTTCTGTTTTTTTATCTAATTTGCATCTAAACAACATGTTTTATTAATAATTTATATATATATAATATATATAATAATTTTATCTGAGGGTCATAACTGATGATTTGTTCCCCTTTTTATAAAGTGAGAGTGTAGGAACTGATAAAAATACGTGGGAAATATGGGGAATGGTTATGCCCTGGATAGACAACTGTGTGTATACACAGGTCATAATTAGTACAAGCTGAGGAATATCTAACCCTTGCACTTAAAATTTCACTTGTACTGCTTTCCTGTATACTAAGTAAATCATTCCTCTAAATTTCTGATAAGTCGAGTGTAAAAGATACATTCCTTTCAAGTCCTATATACATGTACACATACTAAAGTGCCTATTGTTTAATGGTTTGATTACACCATGATCCTCTGCGTTTAAGGCTGTGTAGTGGTATGGACTGGCGCCGTTGCTGAACCGGCAGGGTCCACCAGATCCTTCTACTGGCACTACTGGGACGGCTCCAAGGCCGTCATCACCTACACCAACTGGGATGATGGTGAACCCAACAATGGCAGCGGCAACGAGGACTACATCGTTATGTCCCAGCCACATGGGCACAAGTGGCTGGATGTTAAATCCGACGTTTCTTACAGTCCCTGGCATACTACTAAAGCTCACTGTGCTGTTTGTGAGCACCCAATATAGAAATTCTGCAATGTTAAGATGTTTATTATGGGTCTCAGAATTTTTTCTTACAAAAACAGTTCCGAGAGACCAGAATGCATAGTGCATTATTTTGTATACTGGAAAAGGAGATTATATTCTCTGTGATAAGAACTAATAAGCTTTTGAAATGTATGTTTGTGATTTGTTTATGTCGTGATCGGTGTAATTTCTGTATATTTATACTGTTTGCTAGCAATAAACAATTTGTAGACATTTTATTCTAGCAGCTTCTAATAATCTAACTACAAGACTTTTTAATAGCATCTATTGTAATGTCCCATCGCACTCCTCAAGATTAACGTTTGTGTTTTGTGTGAAAACTCTGTATAGCAAATAGATGTACATAGGTGGGTAGACATTCAATGGATGTAGATGTAAATGACACACAGCAGAAAATCGTGGAATATATTAAATTTCGCACTGTGTCGGTTTTTTTTTCATAGAGAAACTATCATCTGAAGGAAACCGCCTTCATTTACTTATGTACCATATTGCATGATGCTGGTCTAGAGATGTAAAAACTGAATGATAAATAAAGGAAGTTTCTTCGTCCATTGTTTTAGCCTACATTAATTGATTGTTGATTCATTTACTTCTGTAATAAGACAATTTACTAGCATGTTTGTTGTTGTTGTTTGTGTCTTGGAAATCTAATTTAAGTCTCATTTCTAAGAAATCGGTGCATTTGTGTTTTGTCCTAAATTGCAATATGAATCAGACTGATCCCAATCCACCTTACAGGATTAAGAGTTTCCGCGATCGTTAATCCCCAACATAAAAGTATTCTTTTGAGTGCACAAACCTGTTGTTGATTTGTTAGTCGTTGTCATAAACGGCAGTTTCCGTGAATTGGATTTTTTCCCCATGTCAATAGGGCTTGGATCAAGAATGTGAACACTTACATGTAGCGTCACCAATGTTCAATAATTGCACTTTATCAGTGTAATAATTCACGTATTCCTTACTTTGAAACACCCCAGAATGAGGTATGCTATAACTATCTATGACACACGTGTTACATTAATATATGATTTATATAGAGGAAATAAAAGTCATAAACATTCATAAACACTTTCTGCTCAGTGTTTACCGGTGTCCTTAGGTATCTGACATAATCCTAAGTAAGCGATTGTGTCTTGAAGTGTTGAATACTGTCAAATTACATTTTGTTCGTTGGTTAATGTGTTAGAACAAAATCATGAAAATTACATCAAATCTTTGTGTTGTCGTGACGAATATCATCGGGTGACTTCAGGATCAATCACTACATAGACAAAGATGATATTAAACATATCCTTTACTTTCGACACAAAGTTTTCATGAACTGGGGAAGGAAGTGGTTTAGAACCTCGGCAAGAATAACACCAATTCAATTTTTCGTGATTTAGAAGAACTAGATCTTCAGTTCTCTTCATTTGGGTGAAACATGAGCTATATGACCAATGCGTGCTGATGTCCAAACGATATTGCGTTCAAACACACACGTGTCAAATTATCAAATTATCATTTGCAACCTTTTACATAGACGCATAAGACGAACGTAGCATGGCCTATTATTTTTAGGAACGTATAGTCAAGCATTTAACATATACCAGTACGTCATCAAAACCAGGGACACAAGGCACTCACAAATGTTACATATAATAACAGAGCGACACGAGAATGTTTTAAAGAAGGCTTAAAAATGGACTGCACATACGATACTAACATTCGTATACGTGCAGAGAAAACTTTTAACAGTACTTACGACGTTTGCGCGAGTGCCGGAGTACTGAATACGCCCAGCGTGACTGCGATGAGTACTGTAGTGGGGAGGACCAGCCATGGCTGTGGCTCCATGGGGCTAACGACGTGAGCCTCCCTGCTTCAGTATCTGTGGGCGGATGGTTCACTGTTGTCTGCATAATACATTATTTTTGCTAATTCTTATGTGCAATCTTTGTAATTATATGCATGAATCCTTTCAACCCCTTAATCAGTTGTTTTTATTATGTTTACCTTTATTAACATTTTAAAGGATAAAAAACACATAAAGAACTACATTTAAAGGTATATCAAACATTTGACAAAGATTTCTGTATCAATGGTATCAAGGTTGTTGTTTGTTCTCCTAAAACTTTACTTCAAAGTACACCACATTCAATAACTTAGAATATTAATATTACTTACATGCAAAATGAACTTGGTACGCTGTAATGGACTCCAATCTATTCGTTGGCAGAACAAGGAATCAAGACCCCAGAGCTAATAACCCTTTTATAAGATGATGTTGATGGGATGATGGGATGGTCAATAGTCATTAAAAATCTATATGCCATTGCCACATTGTAACTGATGTTCAAGTTCATATAGATTTTTAAAGTTCAATTCATACAAGTGCCACGGCCTATTAAGCGTATAATTGCGTCATCTTAAGATTTTGTTTAAGTGGGTGTGAAATCGCACTAAAACTTTACTATTTATTCACGACCGAGCTGTGGCGCATAAAGGTTGGGAGCCACATCTGGTGTTATGCTGACAGCTCAGCAGTTTAATCTGTCTGCTTGAAAGAAAAATCAATATCGCGACATCAGCAGATTTTTTTACAGTGAGTATCAGATGTCAAATTAACCTCTGGAATGTTTCACCAGAGATTTGTTTATCATGCTTTATGTGACGTAATTCTGAATTTAACTTTTTTATCGTGAGTTTTTATACGTAGACAATTCACACCAGCAGGATAGATACATGTTCTTCTATTTGTATTTTATAAGCATAGAAAAGTGCAAACTGACAGTCTGCAAATATCCAGCAATGCTTCGATTGATCACTTGACCTCATTCACATCTTGAGGTTAAAAGCCTGTGATTGGTCAGAATTTTTAATTAGAATAGTTATGTGTCAGAGGTCTCTTCAGGACATCTGATAATCAGAGTGATTTTTTGTAGGCTTGTTTTGCTGTAGTCCTTGCTTGGGGGTAGGGATAGGGGAGGTGTTGAGAATTTGAGTGTTTGTGTGGGTGTGTGGGTGTGGGTGGGTGTGGGTGTTGGGGGGTATCACTGTGCGAAAACGACTACCGTAACTCTAGAAACGACTACCGTAACTCTGCCAAATTGGCGTCGTCAACAGTGCCCAATTCGTATTAGAAACACGACTATTCTACTTATTGCATGTTTGCTTTCATGATGTTAGATAACACATGTGTAGATTTTGTTACATTTACTCCAGAGAGCATGTAGTTTAAGTGTGTAACAACATTATAAGTGACTACTGTAACTCAGTTTTGTGACTACCGTAACTCTAACAAACCAGGCCCGAGTGTTAAGTTAGTCACCAAATAAATTAAAAATCCATCAAAGGAACCTTCAATAAATTTATACAACACACAGATGACACATGCATCATACTGTATTCCTGCAACATATAAAGCGATTTAATAACCGTACCTTACATAAAAGTGCAAATGGATCTCTGCATACATGTATATAACGTAACTCAGAGTTACCGTAGTTGCTTTCGCACTGTGGTAATGGGTTCCGATTTGAAGTGGTCTCATTTTTGACATGTTGAAACTGGAATGATGAATATGTTGATGTTTTTAATGAGGTGATATGACACCAATTGAAGGTTATGTTGTATTGAATTTGAACTTAAACACGCCATAGAATGTTGTTAAATTTCGATAGAAGGGCTTCTATTTCGCACAATATGATACTGAACTATATTGATGCTTTTAATGTTAACATTAGAAAACAAACATTCAAAATTAAAAATACAATCGAAAAGTGTGATATATTTCAGTTAAACGCCTCCTTGACAGATGGCAGTGACCAAGTTGTATACTATGCAATGGAAAAAACGATTATACACTGAGATAGGTGGCGCTATTCTATTCTGTAACCCTACGCACAAGTCGACTCGACATTCAAAAGAAATCCACCTTTTATTTTCTGATCATTCATAACCTATCTATGTAAATAGCAATGTGTGTGTATGTATGTATGTATGTATGTATGTATGTATGTATGTATGTATGTATGTATGTACGTACGTACGTACGTACGTACGTACGTGTGTGTGTGTGTGTGTGTTTGTGTGTGTGTTTGTGTGTGTGTGTGTTTGTGTGTGTGTGTTTGTGTGTGTTTGTGTGTGTATGGTCTTTATAGACTCCTAGACCATACATCCTATCACCATGAAACGTGGGCAAATCATTGTACATAATCCAATGGTGGTTTTCATCAAGTCTAAAAATTCACAAATGGACCCACCTTTACGCAAATTGCCTAATACGTACATAATATTTCAAAATGCGGACATTTTACCTGGCGCATCTAATTACAGTTTTTAGAAAAATATAGCCAATTTTATAAATGTAAATGTGGATTGTTTCAAAGGTAAGTACTAAGTATGTCATATTGGCCATGATAGCATGCAATGTATCATTACTCTATTGTACGTACTAATTTGTATATACATTTTTTTTCCACAATTTCATACACATTTCCTTGAATTTCCGAGGGAAGGAAAGTAGAGTCCAGGCCGACAGCATGCTGATGGATTCTATCCAATGTTTTGAAACTGCAAAATCATATGTTTCAAAATATATGTTGCAAAAGTCGGCGATTTTGTTTACAGTTGTATTGAGAGCATGGCCTGGTTTTCTTATTCTGAATATAGACTACTGTTTTGTGTTTAATGGCTGTAGTATTGTTATAATTTTGGTTTAGAAATTCGGTGATAACGTTGGTATAAAGTATATAAATATAAAGTTCTATATAAAGTTCTAACAGCATCGTCTGTTCACATATAATACAATGCAAACAGCCGGCTGATTCGGACACATCGGGACAGTCAGAAATGTGTTCTGTACATTGTGATTGTGTGGTCTTCCGTTATTTGTCTGCATTTCTGACAAGTTTGCCATATTGCTTTCACTTTGACTTTTGACTTTCAATAGAAGTTATGTGGCAAGACCAAGAGATGGCAAGAGGGTCCCGCTCGACCACCATAATAATTAGTTTAACATTTAACAAATATATAATAGTGGGTGTAACAGAAAAAGTTAACTATTGTTTAAAATCAGCATATTTTTTAATGTTAATGTCTTGTTATTCAAATTCTTATGCATATCACACAGTAATAAAGCTCATGGTTGGGTACATTTTGTCAACTTTTTTCAAGTAATATACAAATACAAATGCAAACCAAATTAGTACTAGTATCATGTTACAAAACCTTTTGCCCTTGTGTATCACAGTTTACTGCAAGTGTTCATTGCCACAATCCAAATCACAGTGATGATGACGTGTACAAGCTCTGGGTGATGTGGAAATATACACAGCCAATTAGAGAAGTGTTAGCTCATTGTTAGTGGCATTGGGGCTGTTGTTCATTCGTCCTGTCTTTAAAAAAAAACTGTACCGGTAATAAATAAAGCAAAAAAAGAACATTCTTGAATATTTCAAATCCTCAAGAATTAAGAACACAGACAATGAAGAACTTTTTATTCTCTTGCCTTATCGAATGAGAACTGTACAAAAAAAAAAAAAAAAAAAACTAATACACAAACAACTCCGAGGTATTAAGACTATCATCAACTTTCTCGCGTTATGGAACTTCCTTCGAATGTGTTGTCATGTGAAACCATAGGTATTTTGCAGTAGAAAAAGTTTTGTGGCAGAAAGTGCAACAAAACTTCTTTTCTTGATGGTCAAGGATATGCGTTCGCAACGTGTCCGGATTCGAGTATATTCCGCCGCAAATTTGACAAGTATGTCTGCTATCTTTGTTGCCGCTACATTGCCTCACATGCATTTTCAACATTGCATGTTTCTCAAATGTTTTCAAACAGAATCGACATTTTGTGCTAGACGAACAATCACTCTCTTCATGCTTTCTCAAGCTTTGCTCATTCGGAAAACGTGCACTGCATGTTTCGCAAGTCACATTTTTAACGTTCTTATGCATTGCCATATGCTTCAAAAATGCCGAGTTACGAAAGTAACGCTTACTACAAATAGCACACTCGTAAAACGTCTCACCCGATTCCGTTACTTTTTGCCCTGTTGTGTTACACGGATCGCAAATATAAGGCGGCATAAGAGTGCCTCGCCTGAGATACTTCCTACCGCATTCATTGCACTTTGTAGGCTTGTCTTTAAGGCCCCTATCCACAGGTGTTTTCCTCAGTTCCTCTTCCATAGTTATGTCTACGCTTTCACTTGTTACACTACAAGAGTTCGAGTGATTCGCGCTTTCATTTGCCAAGTCAACAAATAAGGGAGATCCACTCTCTTCACTATCACTAATTTCCATAACCATGTTTTGTCTCTTCTCTTTGCCTTTGCCCTTCTCTATGGCATTAATAACTTCTGTCATATCCGCGTCATCTTGTATATTGTCACTAATTATGACATTTTCATCTGCAAAACACATACGAGCATTTAGCACTGGTTGCTCTGTATTCATTTCTGGCACTTTGGGGTCTATACCACCGTAATCACTACCACTGGTGCTTTTAATTGGTTTTATCTCTAGTATCTTATGAGTTTGTCTTTCTTCCACATCATCTTTATCATTACTAGTAGAAGCACTCGCATCATTATATATTGGTTTAATTTCAACAATTTTGGCGGATTTTGTACTATTAGTATTATCCATGGACATGGCCATGCTTTCTATTTTTTCAGTGCCATCCACAGGTTTTTGTCCATTTGAACCCTTTGCTGGGTGAACACTGTTATCCTCCTCAGTACATTCTGTACGAAACTCACTACTCTTCTTTGCCCTTCTTGTTCTACCGGCCATGCTGTTACAGTAATATCCCAGACAACGATCAAAACCAACAATTTTCGTAACAATGCATACTTCAAGTATTCAAATGTAAGGATAATTATTCCAATATATTTTTCTAAATTCAGTATTATATTACCTTCATGGTTATTTAACCGCTTTTAAAATTCCCTATGTTCGGTAGAAATATTCTGTGGTGGTAAATTACAAAATTTACAGCAATATAAGACATACATCATTTGTAGAATATCTTGACCACATGATATGTATGAAAAGAAATAGGTATTTATAATAACGTACCCAAGTATTGGCTGAAGGCAAGATTGAGATTGAGATTGAGATTGAGATTGATTTTATTCAATATCATTATGG
Organism: Streblospio benedicti; assembly: GCA_019095985.1. Taxonomy (NCBI): domain Eukaryota; kingdom Metazoa; phylum Annelida; class Polychaeta; order Spionida; family Spionidae; genus Streblospio; species Streblospio benedicti. The sequence continues at coordinate 14,887,715 of CM032667.1, read as the reverse complement.
CAAACAATAATAATACAAAATATCTGCTTATACTTACATAAAAATAACAGCAATGTTATGGTTTCAATATACAGAGGTGACAAAATATATAAATACTACTGAATCTTTGGAAATACTGAGTATGGACTACAACATTGAAATACATGTGATCCTTCTAAAATCTCAACAGAATCAAATGCCTTCCTGGCATAAAACTAATCCTGTGTATAACCCTTTATCCATGTTCAATTTAATCTTGTCACTAAGAAAAGTGAGGGCAGTATCATTTGAGAATGAAGGCCGAATTCCTGACTGGTATTTGTACAATATGTTGCAGTGTTATTTAATTGATTAAAGACAATTTTTCAAAGACTTTGGATAGAAAGGAAGTATAGAGACAGGTCTATAATTACCTTCTTCACATAATGGCACTACTCTGGCTAATTTTAAAATTCAGGAACAGTAGACTTTCTAAGTGATAAGTTAATGATGTAAAGTTAATGGAGTACAAATAACATCTCCACCAAACTTGACAAACTTAGCTGAAAATGTTATCACAACCAGTAGATTTAGATACATTCAAAGATGTTATCATTATAGTTTGCCATCATCAAATAATCTATTTGGTAATACAGACACTAATTTAGATGCTATATTACTGAAAATGTATCGAAGCTTGCTACTTTTTCATCATCAAATATGATTTCATCTGAATTTTCAGACCTATTTTACATGCAGATTTTGATTTAGATGATATACCAAGTTCTTTTATTGTTTTCCATAGTTTCTTAGGACAATTTTTTATTTTATTTTTTTATTTCAAGTTTTACATAATTTCTTTTTGCCTTTTTAACTTTTGAACTTTGTTCCTTAACATTTTATATTCATCATAAACTTTAGAATTTTTTGATTTTAAACCTAAACAAAGCAAAGCTTTGTCTCGTTCGTGTACAAGATGATGAATATCACCATTAAACCAACTTTCTGTTTTCTGCTTTAGTCTTATTTCTTTTCATCATCAACCACATCCATGAAAAAAAACACACAATTTAAAACTTTAAACCAATCCTTTCTAAATTTGCCTAGAAAAACTTTCTGGTCAAAAATTTTTCATACATCTTATCTTACAAGTATTGTGACTATTGATCTTACATCCCTTATTTATTTTCCATAATACCAAAATCAATAACCCCTGATTGAGTGATTCTGTCAGGATCTGTTGTTAAAATGAGGTCCAACAATGAGGAAGAATTTTTAGCTATTCTGGTAGGTTCTTTTTTTTATGATTTGACGTAAATTGAAGATGTTCATGAAATTGGTGAGACTCCTAAATAACTTACTAGTATTGTTCCTGGAGATCATATTGGTATTGAAGTCACCGAGTAAATATGATTCTTGCTGAATACAGGAAGATGAATTCATAATATTATGTTCAAGTCTATCATAGTAGGCTGTGTCCTTAGGCGGTCTGTAGCATGTAGCAATAAGAATGGGTTTAGTTTTTGGCAATTGTAAATCAATGGCGAGAGCTTCCAGGTCATCACTTTCTAAATCCTTTCTTCTAGAGAAAGCTAGGTCATCTCTGATATAAAGGTTGCATTATTTAATATTCACAATACATGCTTTTGATAAGTCTACTTTTATGTAATAAAACTTTTGCTTTAAAACATCAACACACATAAAATAATATATGAAAATAAATGTCTATTAATACAGGCGCGGTAGAGCCTCCCTGAGACGGTTCCTTATTAGGGGACTCCACTCCCATATGCATGTTACGATTTTCGGCCCACATTATTTTAGGGACGGTGCAATATTTAACAGGCGGGGGGACCGGTGCGTATCGAAAAAACTTATCTGAAAAAAGGTCTTGTCCCCTGCTGATGTGATGAAAAAAAACCTGATGTCCCATGACCTCTATTCATAAAAAAGTCCGCGTCCCCTCCCATGAATATTCGTGTGATTAATTTGTACCGATTCGCTTACGTCGAGGTGGGATTTCAGCAGTTGAAAAAAAAAGTACATGTCCCATGCCCAACGAGAATGAAAAATCATCCGGTCCCCCTACTTTGCACCTTGAAAAAAGTACCTGTCCCCCTACCAAATGCACCGGTCCCCCTTCCTGGTAAATATTGCACCGTCCCTTATCTACCAATTACTGTTTTCGCTCGACGTAAGAGTTTAGTCCTAAAAATAATAGGGGTCGCCGTGTTTTTGCATGTAAACAATGTTGCTAAATTGCCATGTTACTGTGTTACTTGTACCAGTAATATCTAATATTCAGATGAAGGCATAGCCTTATTTACCGCCACAGATATAACAAAATCTGTTGATGCCTACAGTAATTTTACATGAAAAAGATGTAAATATTTTTAATAAAAAGTTGATAGGAATATAAATTGTATTCCCCAGATTTTATCATATAAAACAACATTAAAAATGTGGATTGGAACATATACCCAGATAAAGACACTGCCTTATAGATTACCAACCCTTAGATTCTTACCTATGACAATTGACATATTCTATGAAAAAAACATTCCAGAACGTTTAAATGATCTTCTTAAAAGTCTATATGACCCGAAAGTATCTACAAAAGTAGCCATTTTAGAAATTCATTATTTCAATATCTTCCTTGATGTTTGTCGGATTTTGACGATTTTTTTTTTTTTTTTTTCATGATTTACACAATGAAACCACATTCCGTGACTTATTTCATTTAAGAATATATTTATAAATTTACATAGCCATGGAATATAAATATAAAAAGTCCTTTTCTGTAGTAATTATGGAATGACCAAAGATTTTCCAACTTTTACCGCATACACATTAATTTTTGAATTCCTACAAGGTATACATTTAAAATCTTAGTGATTTGATATACATGTATATTACATATTTGATCAAAAAGATTGAGAAAACAAATTAATGACATAATCTATGATGTCAGCCATCTTGAATTTTTCAGAAATTTATCCAATTTGTGCTTAAATTATGTAAATCCAGTGCTTTATCACCATGAAACTACATAAAGCATATTTGACCTATATTTAGCTATTTGTTCACAAAATCATAACTATTATACTTAAATGTATAAATAGAACCGACTTTAGAACATAAGTGGACTACGGCAGCCATTACGCATATCTATTATCTATATATCTTCTATGATATTTGTTTGATTCTGACATCTTTTTTAATTCGTGCTTTTTCTTGGCCTAGTCAACCAAAAATGCACATAGACCGTTGCCCGCTATAGGAATGTATGCGCAAAATGCTGTAAAACTACATATACGGAAGACGCTGCTTGACCTACGGGATGGCAATGATGGCCACTTGCAGGTCGAACTGTCCTTCTCACGAGAACGCTTGATGTACCAGCCATCAGGATTTTGCTGCGCCGCATTGAGCGTCGCTGGGGTGCGGGTGTACGCGACTTGCCTATCGTTGTCGCAGGTCCGTCAACCCAGACGTGGGAGATCGAGGATCCTATCCCGTCGCCTATGAACCCATGTCACTTCCCGTGTGTGCCGATATGTGAATTCGTGACGACCGATCCGACCGCGCGCTGCGAGGAGTAGTGTTTTGTCGCGCGTGGCCACTCTGAGCATCAGCTGTCTAGCAAGTGAACCTCTGAAATGTTTTGCCTGAGAGTGGATTAACATAATTTATCACTTTGTGTGACCTGTCTAAATACTGCAATCTCATTGAATGAACCCGCCATACCCAGCAACCTGGATGGTTGAACCCGCCACACCCATGTGATGCTCAGCTGGGATTGATCACTAGACCTCATTTATATTCAACACATTCCTGTGATGAATATAGATTAACAGCTTGTGGTTGGTCAGAATTTTCAATGACAATAGCTCTGTGTCAGAGGTCTCTTCAGGACATCAGACACTCAGAGTGCGCCTGGCCTGCAAGAATTCGTCAATTTGGCCATCAAGAGAATCATCCCCATCTGAAAACACAATAGACACTGCAGGTGAATTTCTGGCTCCTGACGATCCTAACCTGGACCCATATTGGCTGGATCCAGAAAATGACAAGGGTGGAGGAATGGAGATGTACTTACATTTACATTTTGGTGTGTAAAAAATATTGTAAAATATGCCATAGTGAAAACTGGTTGTATATGCCACACATCATAAATACAAAATATTGTTACCAGTAATGTAAATTGTGTAACAAAAAGATATCATTGCAAAGAGAGTAAAAACATATTAACATGCATTGCATTAATCTTTTGTTTTATTAATCATTACAGCTCGTTCCAATCGGCTAATAGTTTTATCATGGTTTGCGATATAGTCACATCTTTCATTATTACTTAATTTTTAACCTATAAATTGTTCAATTTATGTAAAAACGCAACTGTTAATGATAGGACCTGCTGCCATTCAAGTATTGAATTTAGCTTACTTCAAGTGAATTCAATGATTTGCTTCACAGCTCATTCCAATGGCTAAAGCTTTAATAGTTTTATCATGTTTTGTGATTAGATGTAGTCATCTTGATTATTACTTTAAAGGTGAGTATTGACGTCATCAACGTAGATAAAATGCATCAATCAACGTGAACAAGAACTTCAAAGCATGTTCGCCGGATGCATAAATCAAAGATTATCAAACATCAAAGCATGTTTGCAGCAGTTTTTAAAAGCCCCCAGTTTCACCTTGGAGCATCAAAACTCATCTAGGACATTGTAGCCGCGTGCAACTGTATTGGATTAGTGACATCATCCATGGCTGAACTACACCCAGAAGAGAGGATGAAGACAGTGGTGATCACCCTGCTTGTTGTGCTGGCCTGCGTCTGTCATATCGACAGTAGGGTAAATATCAATGTTTGATTATCATGTAGTGAAAGGAAAGTGTGTTTGTTGCTAATGAGTTTATGTACACGTAAATTGTATTCTACCTGTGAAGATTCTTGTTTGTATATGGAATATCTGTATGGTATTTTTAATGCACGGGAGAAAGTATGATTCTACATCTGCGGAGGAGACAGTGTGTTGATCAGCGATCACGAAATTTGTCACGATTTTGAGGCCACTATGCATGAACCAATGCCCGATATTCATCAAATGTGGGTATTGAATTTATGCATGTTGACGAAATCAAAACATGACATACATGTATGTTCAGTATATCATGAACATAAGTTTTCTCTTCGAATCTTTTAGCCAGATCCAACCACCAGGATTGTAGCTCGAGCTCAAGCTGACAGCAATCTTGTCCACAAGATTGAAGGCATTGCGAGCCCTAGTGTGGGCATCAGAAGTCAGAACGTCAGGAGGCAGTATGACGGCGAGGATGAACAAACAGAAGCAGGTACAAGTAAAGGTGTCATGTGCTAGACTAAACATCAAGTAGACGTCAGTCAAAGCACATGACACCAAACAATGTATGAGAATAAATGTTTATTTATTTGAATACAATTGCCCCATAGAGAGGGGAGGTAAGGTGGTACTACGTTCACAGATATTACTCATAAGTACATCATGACAATGAAAAAACAAAAGAAATATACGTACACTTACGCACATCTTAAGCTGAGAAACGAAGTACAAAGCAAAATAATTTAAATCTGCACCATCCAGGGTGACATTTATATGACACACAATAATACAACTGAACATTAAGAACAATGTAACTAGACAACTATTGTCCCTCACTCATCATTAGAACTGATAACATGTGACTCGTTACATATATGTTTAACAACAAATAAACAAGCATGACAATATAAGGTGTTCAACATAAGACAAAACGTGAGCAAATATGGTTTCTAACGCATTCGTATTAAACTAAAAACACATGATAGTCCATGGTCTCGCACCAGCAGATCAACGCACTTAAATGTCAAACCTTAATTAATCATCCTTATGTACCAGCAATTTACCAGTATCGTCCTCATCTTTCTGAGCGTGCACATAATGCTCTCGAAATAGATCTACTGAGTGCCACCGTCCGACCTTCATAACTGTGGTCTCTGGGATCCCTGCCCGGAGAGCCAAGTTGCCACCTGTTGGTCTAAAGTCTTTGGCTGAACCTTTCATACCAGCTAATTTGATAGCTTCGTTGAGCACACGAGCAATTGCCACAGCTGAAAGTCCTTTGTATGGTTTGCTGAGTGTAAGAAACACCTGTCCATCTGTCACGGAGCGCTGATGCTGGGTGCGCTCAATGTACATTTTGACTGCCCTGACCGGACACACATTGACAACTGAGGACGTCGGAATATAGATTTTATATCCTCGTCTTTATAGTCATTCTTTATACCATGAAGACTTATTGTCATGCCGCCATCCACAAATGATATGTCATTAACATTAAATTTAAAGGTCGAAGTGGAGTCCGATGCTGGATCATGCATTTCAGCACCAGGAGCTATGTCAGACGGCCTGAGCATACACACTAATGCAAGCAATGTCAGTGCCTTCAATCTAAGCTTGGCGATAGGAATGACTTCATCATCTTCCCAAGATTGGAACATTTTCATGAAGGGTTCTACTGGGAGAGCTATCTCACGACTCATGGGCCGTTTAGTACCAGACTTTATAAGTGAGCTTTTTAATTGTACTATTGCAGGTGACGCACAAGGGTTGGATACTCCCGTCCCATCACAAAATGCAGCAATTGCTGCTGTAGTATTTTTCAATACTGACTCAGGTCTAGTAGACGAGTCGGCTATCCAGCACAAGAAATCAGTGACAAGTGTCTCACTTAACTGAAAAATAGAGCTGCTTCGTTCTTTACAAAATTGTTCAAGACGCTGTAACTGCTTGTTGTATGTAGCTCTTGTGGATTTTGCCCAGCACAACGGAATCTGGGAAGCGATGCGTTGTGAGAATCCTTCTTCCTGGAGGCTTGTCGCCCAGATATTTTCCAAGCGTATAGCCTCCATCGCCGGTTCTGTAGTGGTTCCGGGGTCCCGCTGATCATCAACATCGCCTTTTGCGGTATCCTGATCGGGGATGTGGTTGTCATGTTTTTCAGTTTGTGAAACCAAGGTTGACTCGGCCACTGTCGCCGCTGCACCCTGGTTGTGAATAAGTCTCATCACCTGTGAAAGAAGCCTGAATGGCAGGTTCACAAAATTCATATCCATGCTCCAGTCCTGAGACAAAGCATCCACTGCCTCTACTGCTGGGTCGTAGTTGCAAGAGTTGTACTGTGGTAATTGTGTGGACTCGAGAGAGGCAAACCGGTCGATCGAGTGTGGGCCGAACTGGCGATCTATTCTCGGGAAAACCAGTGGATGTATCCTCCATTCCTGCTTGTCCACCTTGCGGCTCAGTTTGTCCGCCACTACATTTTGATTTCCGTGAGATAGCGGACAGCCAGTTTTATATCTAACTTGTGGGCCAATGCCCACACTGCCTGCGATAATAGTGTCATATTCCGACGTTGGCCGCCCATGTGGTTCAGGTAGCCTGTCGTTGTCACGTTGTCCGACATTACTGTCACTGATGAATTCCGAATATGACTGCTGAAGGAGGTTAGGAGGTAAACCGCCATCAATTCTCGAAAGTTTGACGCCCTCCTTTTCATCGTCCTGTCCCAAAATCCGTATGCTTCTAGGTTGCGACCATGAAGAAATCCCCACCAGCCGCTGCCGCTGACATCTTATCAGGGTTGCGTTGGGCCGTTCCTTCACGATAACGCCATTCCACTTTTGGAGACCCGTTATCCACCATAACAGGTCCCTTCTGGATGCACTGTCTAAGACAAGGCATTTGGAGTCCCAATCTCGTTTGCATGACAAGAGACGATAGGCGTTGCATAGGAGTAATTTTGCAGGGAAAAGGGCTTTCGCCATACTGACACACTGGCCTAGAATGGTGGCCAATCTGCGAGCTGAGAATGTTTTTAAGGCGAATAGACGAGTCAAGTCCTTGCGTACTCTTCGAATACGCTGTTGCGGCACACAGAGGTATGGGTGACCTTGGGTAGTATCCAGTCGGAAGCCAATGTATTTCACTGTTGCCCTTGGGTTTGCCCTTGGTGTTTCAATGAACAGTGCCCTATCCGTGTTTGGCGATTGTTTACATAGAATTAAGAAATCATCCACGTATGACGTTTAACGTAATCCTGCAGACCGCAGATATGTCACCATGACCGTCACTATTTTGTGGAAGTAACAAAGAGTAATACGGTGATGCCTTCCACGTAAAAGGTAGCACTCTAAACACAAAATACTGTTCTTTCCACTTAAATCCAAAGTTTGTCTGAACTGCTGGATTCAATGCAACGTGGTAGAATGCATTCATTAAGTCAGCTGTCATAAACCTATCGTACGGCTCTACCAATTCTAGGACAGTTTTGATATCCTCATATTGAAATTTAGGCACTCGGCAATACTTATTCAGCTCTCGGAGATCCAATATGTGCGAAGCTTATTATTTTTCTTTGGAACAGTGCCTAGAGGGGACACACATCTAGGCTTGCCTATTGACTTGACCACTGCTCCACACTTAATGAGTTTTTTTTTTATTTCCTCGTTTACAAACGTTTCTTGTATCTGTGCCAAATTGTAATTAGGTAGCTCAAAATTTGGCTGTTCAACACCATCAAAATCTATGGTAACTCCATTCCGAATCCAACGCCTAATAACTTATGATTTTACAATCATTAGTATGCGTTTTGATAAAATACGAATACCCATAAAAAGTGCACTGCCATATTGATTGTCACTTTCATATCTCCCCTGCAAAAAAGACCACTGCATGAACTTGCACCCTCTATCACCCGTGCACCGGCAGCCAAATTAGCAGCTCAGAAATATCTATTAAGGCTGTTAAGTTGTCAGTAAACAGATTTTTGGGTACATTTCACGAGAGCAAATTAGAGAGTTAGATCTAATTGATTATGAAGAAATGGAATACTGCCCATAGATAAAAATGTGTGTATTCAAATGCCTCAGCAAGTGCTATTGTGTGACATAAACGGTTGAAATGAGATTAAATTCACCTGTGCATGCATTGTATGAATCATGGGTATTTTTTTGTCAAACAAACCAAATCACTTAACTTTTACAATCCACTGCGTGTAATTTTTTAGACAATCATTGAAAGAGACTACATTATTTTCTCATCTAAGTCATCACATGGTCTGGTTGTTTGAGACTAATCACCTATAGCAGCGGCATATAGTAGGCCTACTACTACCATAGTACCCTTATAGTTCTATTAGCGAACAGGTCTATTGGCTGGGGGGTGGAGGGACAAACCACTTCTAAAAATGACTGGCCCCTTAAATCGGCTATACACATCCCTCACTCTATTATAGTCAAGGAAAATGGATTTTAAAAAAATCATAGCATCGCAGTCAAGTAGGATAATAGCATACACCTTTGCAATATGCATACTTATACACTTATGCATACTTATACTTATAGAATATATGGTAAAAACTGCTCTCAACACTATCGAGACGTCAGCGCTCTACTCGACTCTGCTCTGGGAACGACGTGTCTAATTCCTGGAACTAAATGACAACATGACTGATAACCCTATGGTATAGTGCACTCTCTACGAGAGGTCGACTTTCTTTTTGTTTAATTTTATTTGTGTGAATAATACTTTGTATGATTGCATTTTATAATTTATTTTGATGGATGTGATGAATATTGGTTGTACTACAATGAAAATTTAATATTTAATATTTTTTCTGTAGGATGCTTTTTCCAACTGACCCTCTCCTCAAAATCCGGTACTAGCAGGAGCCCAATCGTCTGTTTCTGTATATATTTCCCATGGATACGTATACACTTGGCTACAGAAAGAACAATTGTGCTAATTAGGACTACAATTAATAGCCCTGGAAACTTATCTAGCAGAAGAGACATCATATAATACATTCCGAAATTTCAAAAACAAATTGAAAACTAACCACCTCTATAATACAGCAATTTCTCGTGGTCGCAAACAATCATCAGATCCTGTGTGTTTATTGGCAACACGTCACTAATTAGCATTTTCTCTGATCTGGACATGGTTACTGACAAGTAGTGTACCTTACACGTGGTTTGTTAGATCCCCCGGGACTTAGTTCATTGAGAATAGCATGCTTCACACCTCAATATCAATACTAAATGGACAATTTGTATACACGGCATTTTTATATAAATCATGAAATATGCAAAACAAAGAACACACTTGTTTTCCTTGCGCCAACGAAAAAGGACCCTATTCTAGCATAAACCACATTCAATTAAGACCCAACATTTTGAACTCACCATGAAGCATACCTACCTGAAAAAGATGCTAGTGCTAGCGCCAACAAAAGGAGCCCCCTATCAACATCAGATCATAAAGACCATAATCAAGAAATGAACTCACCATTCTCCACGGGTGCCATCAGGAAAACCTCAAAGATAAGCTAAATGATGCATGCATGCGCTAGTTACTGTGATCATTGTAATCTTGGTTGTTTACAAGACAAGCTTCTAGGGCGTTGATGAGATTAATTAGGTGTTCTTAATCCAGATGATTTTAAACCTTGAGAAATGGTCTGGTTATAGAGGTGGACTCATCAGAGAAATGCTCTTACGTGGTGGTTATACTGTATTTACATTTGCATTGTTATGTGAAGCATAAAACACAAATAAAACACGAATTTGAGTGAATTGATTTTAGCAGATCCTTGATAGTACATGACATAAGCCCTTAGTGTGATTAACTTTTATAGTTTACATGTAACTTTACGTTTAATAAATCTATCACTTGATAAGGCCTGAACACATGCATGATCACCCTAAATTATGGTCTACCAGTCACTGGCCGTGTTCTTTCTTCATCAGAAGAGTATATGCAGGAGTGAGCATCATTTGCATGTTACATTTAGATGTATCTATAGGCAGTGATCACTGTATTACATATTTTGACACTGATGGAGTGTGAGACAGCTAATCTATTTAGGGACGGTGCAATATTTAACAGGCGAGGGCACCAGTGCATATCGATAAACTTGTCTGAAAAAGGTCTTGTCCACAGCTGATGTGATGAAAAAAAACTGATGTCCCATGACCTATATTCATAAAAAAAGTCCGCGTCCCCACCCATGAATATTCGCGTGATTAATTTGAACCGATTTGCTCACGTCGAGGTGGGATTTCAGCAGCTGAAAAAAGTACATGTCCCATTTCCAACGAGAATGAAAAAATCATCCGGCCCCCTACTTTGCACCTTGAAAAAAGTACCTGTCCCCCTACCAAATGCACCGGTCCCCCTTCCTGGTAAATATTGCACCGTCCTTAGTATTGATAAGCAACATCGGTTCTTTTATCAATTAACTTGAAATTTAATTTCAAATATCAAATGAATTGAAAGAAGTACAGACTTCACACAAGTTTACCGATTTTACAATTCACTGAACAAAAAGATGGAAATACAGTGTAAAATAAAGTGCATCAATGCTTTTGGTGGCAGACGGGAAATCCCCCGGGGAGCACTCCCCACTAGTACTGGACATGTGTTGGTGAGCATGTAATTTCATGTCCACTTTCAAATGCATGTGATAATAAGATAATCAATCTCTACCACTACCAGAACGATCTGATGAGGACCATATGAGTTAACCACTTTGGGTTATTACAGAAAAAAAATGTCTTTTTATAGAGGTGTCCTCTTATTAGAAGTGGTTCTAAGGGGAGGCTCTGCAGCATTAACATTACTCCGAGTATGTGTGTGGATTAGGATTAAAGAACCTAATGCACACCCATGCTATACTTAAACGTTAAATAGATCATTCCATAGAATAGCTGCACACGTTCGCCTTGGTCAAGATCACATGGCATTTTACATAAAACTCTCGTTAGGTGCAAACTATAAGGGTCCAAATAGCGCTCACCTGCAGTCCTGCATGTCTAAATTTGGCTTCAAAATTAAGTGAGGGGTGCCCTGGTGATTAATAAAACAATGCTGGGCACCAAGGGGAATGATTCGAATATTTTTACGAATTAAAACATTAAAACTGTCTATTCCATAAAAGTTCAGTAACTGGGAAGTGCTTTGCATCCTATTTACAGACATGAAATTTCGAAATATATTATTATACGACAATTTTAGTTTCCTATACCTCTTTGCTATAGCAAGACCATAATGGGATACAGTACATATTAGAACAGAATGACTTAAATAACTCAGTTTTTACTTCCACAGAGCAATGCCTAAATTTATTAATCAAACTATTACCTCTGAAATAAATTGCTCTCATCTGTCTTTTAACATCTCTATCATCTAAAAAAAATGTTGCCTATATATATGCTTAGATATTTATGTTCCTTAACCCAGTTTAAAGATTTCTTTTGTAGGCACACAGTCGGTACATCGTACTTCTGTAAGGAACAGGGCAAAATTGCCATACAGTTTTTTTTAAATTATAGACAATTTCATTGTTACTAGCATATAGTAATTAACATTTGAAGTGCATGTGGTGATGGTGCCATTAGGACACAGTCATCCCATTGAAAAGGTGGTTTGTACAAACACCATTTATATAACAACCAACCGCAGTCGCTTGAAATATATTTTGAGGAATTTACTACGAGCTTTGGCACGAACCATTTGATGTTTGGCCTGGGGGGTGGCCAGGCATTTTAGTTTCAAGTCCAAATACTTATTTTCATGTT
>CM032667.1:14841401-14874997 GCA_019095985.1 Streblospio benedicti | reverse complement strand
AATCAGAAGTGTTGAAACAACACGGCGTCGCTACAACAACGCGTTGACTTATGGGCAATTAAGATATATACTGAAAGGATGCTTCCCACTGTTAATAAAGTTCAACTGTTAAAAGTTGATTAAAATGTTATGGAAACCTTGATTAAAATGCACACTAATGTAATCAGCCACCAAATAATATTATTATAGTGCTTGTATTGTGCATGAGTGTTTAACTCTCTACAAGAGGTATGTTTTTTTATGTGAATAATATTTTGTATTGTTATATTTGATTTATGAATATATATTTTGATTTATTTTGATAGAATGATGTAAAATGTTATAATACAATGAGTATCTAATTTTTGTATATTTTTTTTAATCATGCTTTTTCTGCGAAGCTACTGGTAATAGTTCAGAAGAACCACGTTTTCAAGACAAATACAGAAGAAACACTAAATTAAAGAAAAAAGCCTCTTGTAGAGTGTGAGAAAAACCTATATCATCTGATTTGAACTCCTTAGGCCTGGACAGTCATAGAGCGCATTATGTTTGAAATCTTAAATAAAAAATCATGCTTAATTTTAAGACAATACTAGCACAGAATTCATGAATTGTAAAATTCATTAATTATTTGGGCATCTAGATAAGTATATACAAATCATTTTCTAAAAATTGAGTATATTAAGTATAATAATTTAAGTGGATTTATTCAATATACACAGATTTCACATGGTTATTGTATAGCAATATAAATAATCCATAGACACATGTTAATTGTGAGGTCCGATTCCATTAACAAGGACTTAATTAAGTACTGTAACGCACATACAAAATACAACCCTCTTCAATGGACGCTCTAGACCTCTTTTGTTTAATCTCCAAATACATTTCATAAAAACAACAGATCTTTGGGGATTTTTGTACACAAATTTGTAAAATGTTAACAGCAGAAAAACTCTAAATCCTCTGATTCAAACTGGGAAGCAACTGGGAATAGTACAGAAGAACCACTTTTTGAAGACAAATACAGAAAAACCACTAAATTAAAGAAAAGACCCTCTCGTAGAGAGTGTGAGTGTGTTGTATTGATTTTTTTAATTTGCGGCATGTATATATATGGATTTTATCATGTTGGCTAAAGACTTTGCTGCTGGGTTGAATATTGAGTTTTTCTTGCTGGCTAAGTGCATTGGATATCAGTTAATAGTAATAACTCACTGAAACATCTAAAGGTAACTTCAAAAATACTTTATTCTCTCTCTCTCTTCTTGCTCCATACATGTTATTTTTACAAATCTCTTTTCACAAGTGCCAATCACATGGGTACATGACCGGAAACTCATCATACGGAAATACATAATTAATCAATTCGTCACACACATATATAATTCACTAAATCGGACCATATCTAGTATTTTCAGCAATATCATCATCAGTCACACTAACAACAAATTTAATATACAGTACATTATAAAACTTCACACTTATTTTTATCATCATTTTATACAACATTATACATATATTAACATCATACATATATATTATACATATTACACGTATGGTACTCAAATTATCATTATAACTTTTTCAGTACAACACATAGTCCATAAGCTTGCTAGGCAATTTACGCTTCCTTTTAACAACTTCATTCTCAGAAAATGACCTATCATCATATTTCTCTAAGACTTCATTACAATCAGTAGTTTCAACACTATCAACAACATCAGTCTCAATTTCTAGATGATACAACTTTTGTACAGCTCTTGTAATACATCCCTTAGCAGTTTTCACATCAGCTGCTCTGGATATGCCATCTTTACCTTCATGCAATTTATTCACTACACCTATACACCATTTTGATCTTGGAAGGTTATCTTCCTTCACAAGTTGGTTATCTTCCAATCACATGGGTACATGACCGGAAACTCATCATACGGAAATACATAATTAATCAATTCATCACGCACATATATAATTCACTAAATTGGAGCATATCTAGTATTTTCAGCAATATCATCATCAGTATAAAATAAATCGGACTATATCTAGTATTTTCTGCAACATTAGTAAAATGTCATATATGGCCTTCTAGAAAGCACAAATTATTTGGAAGAGTGCCCAAAATCAAACCACTTGGGTGTCGCCTCATACCTCATAGTTGTGTAAAGTTTGACCGAAATCGGGTCAACCGTAAAAGCTCTAGCTTGTCCGGAGACAAACATACATAGATAGATACATAGATACATACATACATAGTTACAAACGAACGAAACACAAGGCTTTCGCTTCAGCTCCTGAAGTGATGCAAAAATTAATATGATTAATTCCTGGAGACTCACTGTAGAGGACATACATTAACATGACATTGACCTGTTTGCCAAAGTAATGCTAATTTACATAATTTCAGCACTGTCTGATGATGATAAGAGACATATAATAAGATGCTATGCTACTCACTGTAGACGACAGGCATGTCCTTGACACTGATCTGCTTGCTGGCCTGGGACTTGAGCACCCGCAGGATGTCCGAGGTAAAGCGCTTCACCTGGCACTGTGGGACAGAGTCACGAAGCGCCGACTGCCCCCGCCCAGGATCTGTGCAAAACAAACACGTAATGTCATCACGTTGGCGCAACCGTCTATTCTTTATCCATCGAAATAAACTGAGCATGATCATTTATAACTAAGTGACGATGTAAATACAAATGTTGATGTTATACAGTAATATACACTACAATGACAGTACTATAGAACACAATATAAAATGTAAATTATTAAGAATTATTCAGAAATATGACAATATCATTACTCCAAAGTATTTCTTTTGATTAAAATACAATAATACCAAAACTTCTACCATTTTCCTCATAAAGGATTATCAAGTATGCATTAATATATTATATCACAATGCAACACACTAATAGGTTACATATTGTTAGATTGTACCATACTGCACACATTATCCATATTAGCACAATATTCCCATTACTCCCATTATAACTCTAATTCAAATTTAATACTAATTCTTCTAAAATGTCTGTAAACACCACTTTTCTTACTGCTGGTTTACATGCGGGCCACACTCTGATGTATCCCCATGGTGAAGGGAGAGTCTGGTCGCAGACAGAGAATAATGGCCCAACTACACAGGAGTTGGGTTGTCTGACCTGTGTCCACTCAGCATGAATTCTAAGCTCGAAATGCCGTTAGTTGGCTAACTATGCTGGGTAATGAAGCGCACCAAAGCATGTCTAATACTATATGGTCCTAAGAAACGACACAGTCACTAGTCCAGAGCCCTGCATGGGTAATAGCTTTGCACCCACATCTGCCCCGCATGTTTAATGTGAAGCCTGTACCCAACCCTGCAACCGATGTTTAACAAAAATTGAGCCTGCACCCACACTTGTACCCTCATATATTAATGGACAATCCACACAAAACCTGCAAAAGCCCACACTAAAGCCCGCATATTCTATAATTATTTACAGTTACGTTTAAACATATGGTGAATACATTTAACACACATTTTAATCACAGTTACACAGTTATTGCCATTTACATGAATGAACTCCACCCATAATCAATATGAGTAACAAGGAATGCTTCTCAGGGAGTTCCTATAAAGGCAACGTGTGTCTACGATTTTGTGAGAATTGCAAAGTAATTCAGTTTGAAAACATCCAGACGAACGATTACTATCAAGATTATTAAGCCAATTATGTTCCTGTTTTCAATATCAATATAATGAAATACACTACTGCACTTTTTTTAACAAAAGAGATACCCATGTAATCTGTAAAGCTGGAAAAGATACTAGGAAATTGTAACAAGTAGAACATACGTTTCTTTGCGGGTTCTCTTCGTGATTTTAAGCCGGCAAATAGCCCATGATGCAAAATAAATTGAGCATTAAAACCCGCACCTGCACCCATACCCACGATATAAGTGACCATTCAGCCTGCAGCTTTTTTTTGCCAGTGGGCTGCGGGACCCTGATACAGATCTCTATCCCCAAGCTTTTGTTATCAACTAGATAACATTGCTTTTCTCCGTTCTTGATACACACAATCTGATCAGTCCCTATTCCCCTGCCTCCTACCATAGTGAAGATGATGACTCAGCATTCCTGATCAGATCCAGGAATGTGGCGCCTCCGCTGCCATTGCCGGTCTGTTCAGCCTTCCAGGCTGCCGACGCTGCCTTCTGGGACATGTTCCTGGGGGACGCCCTGGCCAGCCCCCAGAGGTGGGTGTGTGGGCCATGGCTCCGGGCGAGGGGGAGGTCGGGGTGCCCGGGTCCGCAGAGGCTGAGGAGGCGTGGACGGCCAAGGCAAGCAGCGTAGGCGTCAGCACCTACAGCATGGGGACTAGCTGGTCACTAGCATGATGAGGTCTACATGGTTTAAATTGTCATTTTGTATTGCTTATCTCTTTTCCTTTCTTTTTACTTCTTTTCATTTGCTTATTTATTTGATGTTTTATGTATGTAAATGTAATACCTGCGATAAGCGAAATAAATAAAATCGAATAACTGGATCAAAAGTGCTCAAAGAGCACAGCGTCACTAAAACAACATTGACTCAGGGCAGTAAAGAGGTTTATGTCTAAGCATGCATTGAAAAAGAGAAACATGTTCACGTCCATTTATGCACATATTTATGACCTTTAGTAATCTCTTAGATTAGATGTAGGACAACTTGATAAGAATCTAATGCAATAAATAATAGTAATGTCTATCAAAATCTTATGGTAGCATCTTAGAATTACAGGGTGCACTGTAAAGATTTATGTTGGAAATTGTAGACTGAATGTATGTTATATAGTCTTGGTGGGGGGCTATAATTGGGTACGGGTGTGCCACTTTGACTTCAGGAACAGTACAGATAAATATAGTAAGATTTGCAAAAACCATATACAAAAATATAGTAAAATTCCTTCAAAGTATACCCGTAATTATATCAAACCCAAAATTCATCCATAACACAATACAGAAATACACAATGCACTCATGGTTTCCTTGCAGTACAGCGATTCGCATTTATTAATTTTATGTTTGGTATTTCTATTATAGAAGTGGCAGAAGAGTAATAGAATACAATAATAAAATCATAATATCTTTATCTTCCCAAGAATTTACAAAAAATATTCTACCAAATTCTTTCAAATGTTACCATATTTTATCATATCGCTGTGTTTAATATCTTAATTTGACTAATATAAATTACTACTTTGTATTATATGTTGAACATGTAGTGAAGTGAATGAAACATGTAGATTGACGATCATGTTTCTCTCACATTTATGTTTCTCTCACATTTATTTTGCCAGAGTAAAAGTGAAACAAGTTGTTCTATGCTGATCCACCATCAACACTGGGGTGGAAAACTTTTTCACATTGTCACATGTCAAAGCTATATACGCATTACATAGCCATGATTTAAGACCCATAATATTAGTGGAAGTGGGTCATAAAATCTAACCAATCACAAGCCCCACTGTCGAAAGTTTGGTGACCTTAAGCTCAGTAATTATAACTTGATTTTGATTTCTTGGTACTGCTGTCAAGTTACGCACGATTGTGTAGGTCTACATGTAACTCATGGATTGATAATGAACATGGATTTGTAAAAGCAAAGTGAAAGATTAAGCCGTGAAACTGATGATGCTTTTTCACAATTTTGGAAATTTCATTTTGTTAATGTTTAGCTTATATGTTTATTGCAAAAGTTTGTTCAGCTTGCAATTCCCCACAAAGTGAGCCATCCCAGTAGATGATGCGATGAAATTGATTTATCTGGAATAGAAATTTAATCCTTTTTAAAGTTCATTTTTAAAACCTGACATTTAGAAGATCAGAGATAATTCAAGCATATCCAGTTACCACCACAATTTACACAAACAGAAATTATACTTTTGAGGGCGGGTTTGAGTTGTTTGAAATTATAATGCAGTTGTCTAGCCGCTGCTAGAAAATTATGAAGCTATGAGCTAAAATAAAAATATTGGACTTTTTGCTGAAAAGTGGGAGCAATACCTTGACGACTCTCATATGAATTGTAATTGAATGATATTTTGGCGTCCACAAATGCACGGGATATCATTTTAATTATGGAAATGTGGGAGATTGGAAAAAAACTATGGGAGAAAAAAGACCAAACAAAAAGACGTGAGATTTCTTGACCCCTTATTCCCTTATACCCTTCCCCGCTGTTTTAATTACGTACAAACAAACCACGTATACGTATGTACTTTATTAAGCGAGGGGCACATTTGACCTTGCGGAGCATTTAGCCGCAAGGCCTTTTCAGGTCTACGGTTTCTATGGCGTTTTCCTTATGCAGTGACAATCTTTATAATAGGATATGGGCACATCAGCACGGGCTCAGTGCGTTACGAGTACATCGGCACTGGAAATGGTTTTATTGAGGTGGCCGTGAGATCAAGTGCATCAAACTTGCGGTGTACTCGCGTAAAACTTACGTTCTAAGCACCTTGTGATTACTAAAGCACTGCACTCGCACATTCATGTTACTGGGAACGCATTGCGCCAGTACTGTATCTGTGCCGGCAACCTATGACTAAATCCTCTGTGATTATAAGACAATTAGCATAAGGTCACCGCACTACCTACTTACAGTAGGACTATAACGTATAGTGCATAGGGCACATAATGCCTCAAGGTCAGTCTACTTCCATTCTAGTGCCAAAAACTTATGGAGATCGTATAGATCCGTGTGTTAAGTGCGACAAACGCAGCATTTTAAAAGGCCGTAGGGTAGTAGCATAAGAAGTTTGGTATGCCAAACTTCTGCGACCAATGTCAGCAATGCTCTGACTGTAAGGAGTCAGTACTCAGTAAGGAGTCAGCACTGGTTTTAAGGGTACTTTTCTGTTTGAATAGCTTCAGACGTTATGAAAAGGGATCTAAATTCCAAAATTTTCTTGGAGGAGGATGCCCCCCCAAACCCCCCAGGAAAACCTGTGCACCTCCTGAGTGTGTCCTCCTCTTTCCACATATTTTGCCTCTCATCTTTTGCAATCCTGGCTAAGGCACTGTACAAGCAATGCTTTGTTCTACATATTTTTAAATAATAAGCTATTTTGATATTCCAGCACTATTTTGTGCCTTTGAGATAAATATAATCAAATACAAATCTAAATGTTTGATAATGAACTATATGGAAGACTACCTGCAGGAGGAATATCAAAATTATTAGAAAAAAGAGTATCATAATGATGAAAACATGGTAACAGTAAGTGATATACGTGGTAGAGTCTGAGACACTGAATCTGAATCAGAGTTACAGTCATTCCAAAATTCATACGTTTATTATGTATCCCATGACCATTTATATGGGGTATTTCAGATCATAATCGATAGAATAAGTAGGATAAGAAGACCAAATAAAGTTTGATGATTGCTTTACTTGACTTGGGAATCATATAAGGTTTCCACAGATTATGAGCATTAAAATTCAATGACTTTTCAAGACAGATTTAAAATTTTCCAAGAAATGTTTCTTGATACCTTGATTCATCTAAAAAGCGTCTATCTGAGATCAAAGATGGACATACTTTTCATTTCTCAATTACTGGGGGTGGGGTTGAGGGGGTCGGACTTTCATTTTGTAATATATAATATATTGGGGGTTCAGACTTTCCTTCTCGAATCTTTCACAAATCTATCTGATTCCCCTCCCCGGCCCCCCCCCCCAGCATATTGTAAATGACCGGGGCCTTATCAAACCATCTTATCCTGACTAACTTCTTGTCTAGTAAGATAACATGCTGCAAAAAAATCACATGTAAATCACAAACCCTCCTTACACATATTTATTCAATACCTTTAATACATACTGATACGAAATGCTGTCTTCATTGACTATCAACCACGTATGTGTAGGTCAGTATTACACAATTAGTCCCGTATGAATAGTGGAATCCTTAAAGCTAGGGGAGCCCGTACACGTAGTGGCAGCCTTTAAAAAAGTGAAAATCAGATTTTTCTGATAATTCTTTTGCTTTGATTACATTACGTTCGCACACAGCATAATTAACAACAACCATGACAGTCAATGATCTACTTGTATAGGCAAGTCGTGCCTTAAGACCACTTTCAATATACAGCCATCTCTATAAAAACTTGATTCTGTTGTCAGTCTACGGGAATCTATTGCATATTGCGCATGTATGTAAGTGTTGCAAACTTTTAGGTGTCTCTTTCAACTAGAACATCTTGGCAAAGTTAGACTTAATAATAGGGCAAGCAAATCAATAACTGTATTTCTTACTTGTAAAACAATCCTTGCTTTCTAAATATATCATTTGGGAATGACCTGGTTCAAAAGTCACGTGACACGGGAACGATATGAAACATTTTAGTCGAGAGGTCATTTTGAAAAAGCATGATTAAAAAAAAACAAAAAAACAAAAAAACAAAAATGGAAAAAAAACAGACATTCATTATATTTAATTATAACATTTTACAACATTCTATCAAGATAAATTATCAAATCCAATAATACAGAATACTATTAAAAAAAAGAAAAAATCAATCTCTTGTAGAGAGTGGGCCTGTACTGACTATATTTCCAAATATTGATGATCTTAGCACCTCTGTGCTACAAATGCAATGTGCTGTATGCTCCTCAGGGAGTTGAGAAAGATATGATATGACAATGATGCTAAGGACGTTGTGTAAAATATAAAGTCATGAGAATAAGACTCGAATCATGAATATAAACCACCACATTTACATTCAGATCACGTGTATAGCTGTTCTCCATTCATATTTTGTGCTTTTTTCTAATTCTCTTCACACTTATATATGGTCTATAAGCTTATAAAGTTGTACATGTAATGACAAAAATCCGCGTCCCACTGGTTCCGGCGCACTGGGAACTTACTGGGAACTTAAACCCAGCTAATATAAATCAGTCGGATATCCAGATTTTTTCATCTATGCTAAGCATCTGTCGGCTACGCCGACCCTACGCCGACCCAGCGTTCCTTTGCCACTTTACGTGCGTGTGACGTGGTTGTAACGCTCGCTGCCAGTACCCCGCCAAAATATTTCTAGGAAGATTATTGATCGGTCCGCTCTTTTACACTCCCAAGGTTTTGGGCTGCTCAAAACATCGAAAGCGTAAACAGCATACGCCAACGTACAAAAATCAATAATCCACTGATTTTTGAACGTCAACCATATGCCAAACAAACGCCAAGCAAACGCCAAGCATGTGCCGTGTATGGGAGCAGATGCTCGGCAGATGAAAACGTAGGCGTATGCTTGGTGCACATTGAGCGTACGATGGCGTACATTCAGCAGGCATTCAATTTATTGTAGATGTATGTTCAGCGTGTTGCAGACAGTGAATGCAAGGTCAGCGTAACCCCGACGCACAACTGACGCACAAAAAAAAGTCTGGCTAAGACTTTTTTTGGGGGTGTCGGCTGTGCGTCTGGGTTACGCTGACCTTGTTTTCACTGTCTGCTTTTCTTACACCGGGTTTGCGCCAGCCTTGCGGGGGCTGTGAGTTGATTATAAGCTAGGGGGAAAAATCATTTAATGCCAAAAGGGTTATCTATCAGCAGATGCTCGACGTATAAAAGTTTTTGCCTGGAAATCCCTAGAATTTATGCTTCGATCATACGTAGAAACTAGTGGGACGCGGCCATAAGCTGCAAAAATCTTTTGTTTACATTAATTATTTCATAGAGATGGATTGCAAATAGAAGCTATAATTATTTGCACATCAAATAGGACCTTTCATTTTAGCTAATAGTGTATTGTAAACGCAACATAATCATTTCTTTGAGATGAACTTAAAATGGGACTAGAAATTGACTGAATAAGCTTAAATGAATTAAGAGTTCATTATAGTTTTATAAGAAAAGTATCATATTTTAAACATAGATAAAATGGATGTCAAATGAATAAACAACTGTTCTTCAAAATGGTAGTGAAATAATATTGATTAACCTGCTTATTTGCCACAAAATTTACATCACTTTGTATGGTTTATCTGCATATGACATGCATGATTCAGTACGGGCAGCCTTTCTGTTTGAAAAGTTGTTTGAAAAAGACGCCTATTTTTGCATGAAATTAGCAATGCCGGTCGCAGTTTACCCCGATCTGGAAAATTATGACTTAAACTTGTTTGTAGAAAGACCAAGCTGCAAATGTCATTAAATACATTTATTATTATTGCATTGTAAGAATTGAACCATTACATATCAATATATGCACAACAAAGTACCTTTCTTTTTAGCTATTAGTCTATAGAAACTATAATATATGGATCAGGACTATAAACCACCACATTTACATATAGGGCTACCTCAAGTCGTGAGTTCGAGTCCCGCCAGGGCCACTTGATATAATCAAATGGAAGCTTACCCCCCCACCATTCTATTGAGGCCGCCTACGGCATAGTGCGTCGGCGGAACGTGTTTTTGTAAATATTTTGTTGTTACTAAAAAATGCATTTTGGTGGGTTTTTTGAATATTCTTGAATATTTTTGTTTAACACCGCCAACGAGCAAGACCGGCATGAAGAAGTCATTCCACTAATGCCGCCCTGGGGCCTCCGGTACAAAGGAGACACCGCAGTACATCGTCGGCGCCAAAAAGCCACACCGCGGCCACTTTTCTAGCGACTTCTCCTAATAAGTCGCAGGATACCGTCGAGGCCCACACCGTCTGCGAGGTTGGGGGTTCTATTGATTTCCTTTGATCTCACCGACACCGCTATACATCGCCGACGGCATAAATGCACTGTAGGCGGGGTCTCACTGACATCGCCGGCGGCCCACCTCTAGACATGGCCGGCGGGCTAACACCGTAGGCGGGGTTCAAAGTATCGCCGGCGGCCTAAATGCACTGTTCGTCGACGGCTTCAAAGAACCGTGGGCGGGGTCCGTCGGCGACTTCAAATACACCGTGGGCGACATCAGCACGGTATGACCCCCGCCAGGTTGGAAAACCCACTTTCAAAAAGTGAAAAACAAGCGCGGTGTCCCATGCCGGCGGCATTAATAGAATGGGGGGGGGGTTAGGGTTGTGAAACCTGTCTTCAGCTATATCTATTGTTGGTAGAAATATGCTAGCTTTTTATGAAATTTTGACCCGATGACCCCTGTTTGACCCCGAAAAATATATTTCGCCATCAAATATTTTGGGCAAACATCATTTTTCCATAAGAGTAGTATCTAACGTACAAAAAAACAAGTTTGCGAAAACTCCTTAAGGCGGGGGGGGGGGGGGTGAGGGCGCAGTATTTCTATACGGAGCCCGCAGACTATATCTATTAAAGAATAGAATATAGAATAGAAACATTTATTTTGGATTAAAATTGCATAGTAAATAGTAAATAAATAAAACTGTGCATAAAATTACAAACATATCACAGAATGTATAGTTGTTTTTTCCATTGTATGTATAATGTTGAATTTGGGTACTAGCAGTCAAGTAGAGTCTGAACTAAAACATTATCACACTTTTCAATTCTATTTTCAAAATTTAATATGTACTTTCTAATGTTAATATCAAAAGCACTAATGTTGTTCAACAACATATTATGTGATATAGAGGCTCTTCTATCTAAATTAAACAACATTATTATTTATAAAAATTCTGTTAAAAGATGTCTTAAGTTTCCTAATTTCATTGTCATAATCTATATTATTTTATGTATTGTGTTATTATTTATGTGTAATTTTATTGGAATACATTGTGTTCAACTTTTGGTATTATGTTACATTTTCATTTCTTCAACAATTGCAGCTGATATATGGAAGTGCTTGAAACCATGAAAAGTATCTGCAGTGCACTCGCCAATATGGCATTTTGCCCAGGAACAAGAATGTAATTCAGTTAGTGTAAATAGAAATGAAGTAAATGATTTTTACCACTTCTATTCCTTATTAATGTTAATCATACAAAGCAAAATTCTCATATTCTCTGAAGTGGGTAATTGCAACAATATTTATGTAAAGCAGAGGTCTATAAACGTTGACTAAAACACAGGCCTAACAAAATTGTCCCTTGTTCAAAATGGAATATGAAGACAGCACAGTCCAATCAGATGCCATTGGAATGGAATGTGGACCTGCAAGGGCAGATACAAAGGCAGAAGCTTTTAAACAAGATATAAATGACATTCTCATTGGACCCAGCAGCAGTTCCAATGTTGTTCGTCTACCTGAGTATGCCTGCAATGTTCACAGTGATGCTGCCGTCAACCACAATGGTGATAACAAAGATGATGACGATGATGATGAGGATGACGACTATGAGGATGACGAGGATGATGCTGGTGAAGATGGTGAGGAAAATACAAGTGTGAGCAGTGTAGACAGTGAATACTGTGAATATTTTAACTTTTTTGCTTATATATTTGCACGGGAGAGGATCACATACAACTATCCAAGTCTGAGGAATGATGTTGATTTGCACTATAAGTATCTGAAGAAGGAGCTGCGTTCAGAGTCACTTGTGCTATACAATGGGCGTGAGCAGATACAGTTGGATGACATGCTGAAGCAGCACAAATATGTACTGGTCTGTAATATCCAGAGGACCTTTTACTTCATGTGTCCACCTGATGGTGTGGTCACGAGAATTCAGCTGGATGATCCCATTGATGAATATGAATCCTATATAAAAGCCCACATTGATGATCCAATAATGCGACCAAATGTAATCATCAAAGATCCTGTACCTGACGACTATTGTTTCAATCATAAACTTAAAACATCTTCAAAATCTGATGTGCCGTTAGATACTGAGGGTCATAATGATGTTAAGACCTTGGGAGATATTGCAGAAAAGAAAACAGGAAAAAGGAAAAAAGACCTAGTTGCTAATGCTCCGCTGATTGTGGCAATTTTACAAAAAAAGTGGTACATTGTTCAAACACTTCTGGCCTATGGTGCGGACATAACATGTAAAAGCAGCTCAGGAAGAACAGCCTTTCATGAAGCCATACGCCATAACTGGGTACCCTCTGATATCGCGGAATGTCTGATCACTGATGACAACAAAGACATGCAGGATGGTCTTGGCAGGACAGCCCTTCACCATCTCATTAGAATCATATTTAATGGGCCTGAAATGGATTCATCCCACTTTGGTGAGAGATATATTACATTTGTTGGTGACAAATACTGGAAACCAAGATTTGATGTTGTAAGAACATTGTGCCAGCGGGGAGCAGATGTAAATATTTGTGATGCTTTTGGTGTTCTACCTCTACACATGGCTTTGCATTGCGACTTTTGCAATATTCCTCTAAAAATATTAGCATTGTTAGTAAGAGAAAACAATGTGAATGCACCTGATTGTTTTGGGCGCACACCTCTGCACTTGGCAATCAATAACACATCGTGGGAACATGCAGCCTTATTTATTGAGAAAGGTGCTTATATCGATGTAGAGGGAACAATCCCTGGTGATGTCTTTCCCTTTCCACTCCATTTGGCATTGTTTTTTGCAGAGGATGATGTTCCTTCAAATCTTTTGAAACAATTGGTGGCTGACAACAATATTAATGCATATTCGTTCCATGGACAACCTCTACTTATTGCAATACATCGCAGTTTGTATGAGAATGTACGAACATTGGTGGATCTAGGAGCTGACATAAATGCCATGGTTGATTCTGCATGTGCTGAATTTCCATCAGCATTACACGCATATATGTTTTTTGGCAATGATGATTCTCCTTTAGATTTATTTGGAATGTTGGCTTCACAAAATAATATCAATAAAAGAATACCTGACGATGCCGGTCCCCCTTTAGAAGATAATAGAGATCAAACTCCAATTCTAGTAGCACTTGATCAGAGTTCCTCCATATACCATCTTCCATACAGATCAGAAAACATGTACCACTGTGTGCCAGAGCTCATCAAAGCTGGAGCTGATGTGAACATGAGAACAAAGAACACTACGCCGCTTCTCAGTGCCCTAACCTTCAAGGACCCGAGCGAACCACCCCTGGAAATCATCAAGCCGTTAGTGTCCGCAGAAATTGTCAACGTGTCCATTAACAACCAGACGGCGTTCAGACGTGCCTTTGAAACTGGCAGATGGGAGCTGATCAGAGTGCTGCTTCAGTACGGGGCTGACGGTCCTGATGTGCGTGGTGTGGTGGCGGCCGCCAGGACAGTCAGCTGCGATCCTCACGAGGGCGGCCGCTTTGATGAACAGACAAACTCTCTACTTGACATCACTGTTGACATCATACGCGACTTTCTTCCGGGGTTCTCAGATGATGATTTTTGTATGTTGTCCCAGGAGATAAATGATATAAATGAGGATCATATGCTATCTGTGAAGAGAGACCATCTATATTGTGCTATTTTTCACAAATTTCATGAGAAATCTACTCCTAAAGAAAGAGAAGATCTAATGAATCTCATATTAAACGATTATGAAGATTGCACGCGGCTGTAGAAAACTTTGAAACACCATTTTGATTATTTTTTTTATTTCCATATATGTTCAGTTGTCAAATGAAGCATGTGAATGTATTTTTTGCAACTTAGGGAATTGTATGATCTTGACTGTGACTGTAGTTTTCAATGGACAGACTTATGAATTGCCTGCTCTATGTACACTAATCCTCTTGTAAATAATTGAACATGAATATAAACATGTACATACAAAGTAGTTGGCGTATTCCCTGACCCTTACACATACCTACATACCTAATATGCTCACCAGGCCCAGTTGTTCATGCTCATAATGTTGTCGTGGCAGTTACATGCTGGAACACTGATGAGGGTTGATTTTCTACTGGGCTCCATCATGTTAAGTGATCTCTATATATATACAGTGGAACCTGTCCATGTGGACACCTCTGTATAATGGACACCTGTCTTATGCGGACACTTTTCATTTCTCCCGTTTCCCTAAATAACATATGTAATACCCCTGTGAAAACATAGATTAAAGGCTTGTGACCTTAACCAGCAGGAGGAATTGTTATGTTTGCTAACAGTTAAGGGAATTGGTCAACCGTTGTGGTAATGTTTACTGAGCATGTAATGGAGTCAGTACACAGTAATTAATACATTTATGTTGTTACTAGTTGCTGCATGGTCACAAACCTTTTTGTGGTGAAAGTAATTAATATGTGACACAAGCAGAAATTTTCCCAGAATATTTATTAGGAAATTACAACTCGTGTCATTTGGTAGCAGTGCTTTGGATGACTGCTAATGCACAGGCATTCTTCTCACCAACCTGTATATAAACAACCATGCTAAATTGTAAGTTAGTCAGTTGATCCTAGACAATTAAACATTCACATATAATAAATAAAAGGTAAATTTCTTTAATAGACTGTGAATAGACTGACAATGATAAAAGTATTTTTGGCTATCTAAAAGTGACAATATACTATATGTGTAGGATTATTTCTCATATCTTACCTAACTAATAGTTTAATTATCGTAAATTAACTAATTTTGTGGTGGTATATAATTTCACAATTAGATCTAAAGTGAAACCTCTCTATTAAGACCACCTGTCAAGCAGTCCTCACGTGGTCGCAATAGACAGATGGTCTCTGTATACAAGTTTTGTTGTGGTTTACATTTGGAACCCTGTAAATCAGTCTCATTGCACAGGTGGTCTCTTTAGAGATGTGACGCTTAATAGCGGCTATTCTGTACTAACTGATGCCTACACATATCAAGTGACCAACTCTTGGGATCAGACACTGGTCAAGCTCTGTGATAGCAACAGGTAGTGACTGGTGCTAACAGCTGGGTAACCACATGGCTCACCCTTGAACGTCTTGTGCCAACACATGCAAATAGAATAGATAAGAAGAATAGAAACATTTATTTCGGATTAAATTCCATAGAAAAGACATAAAATATACATATATACATAAATAAATAGTAAATAAATAAAACTATGCATAAAATCACAAACATATCACAGAATGTATAGTTGTTTTTTCCATTCTAGGTATAATATTGAATTTGGGTACTGCCAGCAGTCAAGTACAGTCTGAACTAAAACATTATTACACTTTTCAATTCTATTTTTTAAAATTTAAAATGTACTTTCTAATATTAACATCAAAAGCACTAATATTGTTCAACAACATATTATGTGATATAGAGGCTCTTCTATTTAAATTAAACAACATTCTAAAATTTCTGTTAAAAGATGTCTTAAGTTTCCTAAATGAATAAAAACTGTATTTACTCCATAGATGGGCACAATACATATTAGAACAACAGGTCTTAAAAAGTAAACTTTTTACCTCATTACTACAGTGTCTAAAACATTTTATGACAATATTACCCCCTATGTGTGTGTGCTAAAAAAATCTTTATGTGGATTTGTCGATAAATATCAATCATTAATCTTTCATGTCACTGGATATAAATTCATTGTTGGAAAACCATATTGGTACTTGAAAATTGTTAAAAATGGTTTAAATGCTTCAGAAGCATCTAAAAAAGCCAGGTAAATTTGTTTTGACCTCTTAAGCGTCCTCATCTATCAAGGGCTTATTCTTCACATTATAAGTTATTGAAAATAACTTCTCATACCAAAACCCAAATTTTCATGGAATTAATTAAATTAATTGAAATTATTTCAGCCAATGAAAAATCACAAACTTTTTTGCTTCATCCACATCAGAAGTACAATGTTACATGGCCAAGTAAGAAAAAAGGCTATTGAATTTTTTCACGGCGTTCAATTATTACGTAACATCCATGTGGAAAAAAGTGTACGTGTGTAATTCCTGTAATGTTGATGTGTGAATGACAGCAACGCTCCAATGTTTTGTTCTCAAAAGGTGATTAATATGCTTCACAGAGATTTCCTGAATAGTCGATGCACTACAAAAACATGTCCTCTTTCAGAATTAGTCACTTGTTACCCCTACCTTCCTTCAGGTTTCTTGATTATCTCTGGATAAGTTGAAAAACATCTTTCATTGTTAACATGCTAGGCAGAAATCTGGCATTTTAATATCATGTTGTATATAAATGACATATTCCACCTTTCTTTATAATCTCAAATGTGCACTGGTATCCTCTCCTACTTTCCACAACTTTTTCAGGCCCATGTAAAGTGAATACGCTGCTGAAATAAAGAAATTAAAACTCTGGTGTGTAGCCCTCCACACGAACATCATTAAAACACTCTTATTCAGCAGTTGCTTCTAAGTTTAACCATTTTTAAATGATCCATTTTGCAAAGCAGGATTGTGTAACAAAGTACACGACAACAGACCTCTTTGTGACTTATTTGAGAACAAATTAAGTGTCTACTTTTTATGAAATGATCAATTTAATGGGCCACTTTACTCAAAAGTGTGCATGGTCCTTATACCATTGTCCAGAGATAATAGAGAATACCGGGCCATGTCACCAGATGAGATTTACAGATTTTGAAAGGTAAGATATTCTCATAGTGCATGCACCCTATGATAATTCCGATGATTTTGCCAGTTTCCTCACAAAAACATTTTTTTGTAGTTCTTGGTCGCTCGTTTCCTCTCATTCACACACGAACAATACGGGAATTACACATGTACACTTTTTTCCACAAGTACGTTATGTAACGATTGAACGCTGCGTTTTTGCGAAGTAAGTCTTACTGGCAACTTTTTCTAGTTGAAAGCCACAACTGAATACACGAGGAGATATTGTAACACTGGGTATTTGCAGTGTAAAAGAGATTCCTGTAGACTGATGTTGATGATGAATATTAAATACATTTTGGATTCTGATATGATAATGCACAGTTTTGATCCTATATGTTCATTACAAAAATAAATTATATGCATAGAATTAACCAGCAAAACACATGTTTGGTGTCTTAAAATAAGGACTAAATGTTGACTGGATGATATCATATGAATCCAGAGGTTAGTTTGTACAAGAAGTACAGGATGAGAATAACAAATAACATTTCCCACATAATGCTTCTACAGAAGTTTGATGTTGGAGAAGGATGAATTAGCTAGAATAGATAAGTTTATGCTGCTTCATAACATGATGAAGCATCTCAAATACTATTATGTTTCACTATTACTGAACTTAATCAGCTTTGAGCAAGAAAATCTAACAATAAATATTATTGTATCCACCCCAAATATACTTTTTGTTTAGCTAATAGTCTACTGAAATTATTACCTATTCATGTATGTGAAATGAACTTAGAATAGGGACTATAAACTGTCTCTAAAAATAAATGAATGCAGAGTTCAATATATTTCAAAAGAAAAGTATTGGAATGAAAAATAAATAAAAGTTTTGTACATAATGCACTCATCCATGCATCCATTGCAAGTCTGTTTTTGCCTCTTATGAAGGTTACAAAAGTAAATGCATAGAATTAACAAGCAAAACACAATGTGTGTGGTGTCTTAAAAATAAGGACTAAAAGTTGACTAGATGATATCAAAGAAATCCAGAGGCTAGTTTGTACTGTATCCACCCCAAATATACTTTGATATCAAAGAAATCCAAGAAGTACAGGATGAGAACAACAAATGACATTTCCCACATAATGCTTCTACAGAAGTTTGAAGTTTAAGAAGCATGAATTAGCTAGACATAGATAAGTTTGTGCTTGTTCATAATATGAAAAAAGCGCTGCAAATAATATTTAAAGAAATACATTAGATATGCTTATATGACGATTTTGTAGACCAATTTTTCAAACATTTATATTCATGTAAGAATGGTATAAATGTGGCAGGATGAAGTAGACAATGTATTCTTTCCAATGTAAAGCCTTCTAGCAACATATATAATGTTTCCACAGATGAAATAGACTATGCAAATTTTGTGGACCAAAATAATACATTATTACCTGCCAGGCATATTTCTATTATTATAATCCATCTAACAGTTCATGTGGTATAGGTCAGTTAGAAACTTAAGGTTTAATTATTCATAAGAGCTGTGACGCAGGTTTCATCAAATTTGCAACTTGTTTTAATTAATTTATTTTATGGAATCCAGTGTACCATATCAAATTACTTTCAATTAACATGTCTCATGCTCAATTTGAACAAAATTCAGGCAAAAACACTTGATAATAAGGTATCTAATCTATTAAAACATTAATTTTTTTCAATGATTATTACCATTAATCCAGGACACTACCTGTAACTTTTAGTGTAATGTCCATAATCATGTGCTTTGGTACTTTAATGTACTCTCATGTTACAGCCATGAGCTTTACTACATGCACACTTAACTACATGGATGAAAATCAGTATGTTTCCAAGAAAATGGTTTGATGCTGCGGTGCCCCGGGTTTGATGCGAATCCGGTCACTGCGCCATGTATAACTACTTAACAAAACGTTTTTTTTATTTTCTGATACACTAAGGTTATGAAGTATGCCAATCATGATTCTATTCTGTGTTAGTATGAAGACAATGGGTGTCTAAATGAAAGCAATCAATGAATAGTTTGTCAGGTTTTTTTTAATGTGACATATCTCCTATTAGGCCAGGGTAACTTGATTCTTGGGATGATGAGAAAATTGGCCGTATAATTTTCCATGAGGTGGGGTGAAAATAATAAAAAAAGCACACCACAATAGCGGACAGGAAGGGGAAAAATAAAAATAAATATCCAGGGAAAGTTTGGGATGAGGAAATAAAAAATTATTACCAATGGTTATTTTGTTCTTTTATTTAATAGGTATGGGTCAATGTGTATTTCCATGAAAGGTGAAGACACTGGTCAATTCTGTGCACACCCTCAGCCCCTTAAGGCCTATGGGATCATCACCAGGTCATAGCCAAGCGTCAAGTATTACTATCAGACCATTGTATAATCAACATCTATGGTTCTCCATCTGCCTGGTGCTGACCCATCTTAGGTTGGCCTTGAGGCTTGATTTGCCCATTCGGACTCTCGAAGGCTTTTAACCAAGGACCACTCATGCCACTAGGGGAGTGCTACATGTGGTTGGCACACAGCATCATTTGTGTGGAGAGGACATCAGGTACGCAGGTGCCTAGCCCTAGCCCTAGCCCTACATGTAGAGCTGAGTTAATACCCTGTATACCTAGAGAGAGAGACACCTAGGAGCGAATGTACTGTGTATATACTGCTACCTTAGCCCCTGTGGGCTGTGAAATAATTCCTTGTCTGGTAGGTGTATGGGCCCCAGGGTAAGAGCTGAAATAGCCTTACCCCCAACCAGTCAAAAGGATGATGAATCTTTTCAGATCGTATGTCAATATTTACATCTGGGGACATCTGAAAGCTCAAATTCTGTCACAGAACAAAGGAAACTCAATGATGGGTTAAACATCGGCATTTATTACAGCTCAGCCATCTACATTTTGCCTTGGTTTTACTATGATTCCGGTTGTCAAATCAATTGAACATTACATTTGTCAACTGCTGTTCTCAACTATGCAAAGATGCACATTTGAAGTGGCTGAAGCTAGATTCTCCTGAACCTCTTATTGGCTGAAGTTTTTGACGACAACTTCCCATAAAAATGCAGTTTTTGATTGAGGGATTATTTCCAGCTAGATCAAAAGTGCTCAGAGATCACAGAACATATGGTAAATTCAATACAGGCCTTTCCCCACCAGAAAAAAAAATATCTTATTAATTATAAGTAATCATGATGTTAATGTCATTATTCACACACTTTAAATCCCACCCTGTATCTATATATTATATAATTATCCGAGAGGGGAATTGGCCCATGGACCATGGTTGTTTTTTCCTTTTGGAAAATTGCCTACAGTCACTTTCCCAAACCTTTTACACTTTTTGATGATTGCATTGAATAGACATTAATTTTTACAGGTCTATCTGTTCAGGGCCATGTTTTTTAACTTTGGAAAACATTAACTAGAAAACAATTCTGTCAAAATATTTAGCTATTTACTGTGTGTGGTTGTATGACCTGATTTGAATACAAATATTAACAGAATCATTTACAGCTTTTGATGGGGATGGATTTTAGCCTGGTTGGAATTTAACCTTATCTTTACAGCCCATAATATGAATTTAGCAATCAAAATTTTGATAATAAAAAAACTCTTCTATTTTTTTGAATGAACATTTATTTTGGTTTTATATACAAAACATTAGGCACACCTTTTGTTTTAACACATAAACAATTCAAGAAAAAATTTGTTTATTGAAGATGCATATGTTTTTTAATGAAGTCACTTTTATAAACTCACAACTGATAGACACTAATCTTTTGCAAAGTCTATTTTCATCTCTGTCTCTCTTTTTCTTTTATCACACTTTATTTTTGTGGATGAATGTATGGCATCCACTGTATCCTCAGAGAGCTGAGTAATTAGTTTTAATTTAAGCTGTTTATTGCCTGTGCTACCTCAGTGGCAGGAATGCTGGTCAAAACATTGATAATAAAGGAACAAGATTGGGATATCTGTTTTCATTATTTCCACCAATCTCAGGGGAACTGCATCCTGCCAGCTCCAATGAATATTTCTACAGGATGCCTCCTGTTCAATATGTCATCTGGCGGATTCAAAAATGGTTTTTGCTTGCATTCAGGGGTCAGATTGGATTGGAATCAATCCAAACATATTCCATGACTTTTTTCCTTTTTACTGCTGCTGTGGCAAACATTGATCCAGAGAAATAACTGCAGTGGAGGGATATTGGTGAAGAACCCTTCATCATTCAGATTGACATCTTTGATCAGAGTTTCTTAATAAAGGATCATATTAATTCACTTGTCTTTGCAAAATCAAGAAAAACCAACACTGGCATGTGGAAATGGTGGAAGAAATTCCTTGGTGAGGACTTCAGTTGGATGTGAACGGTTTCAGTATTGGGATAGATTTTTCAGACCTTCCATGATGCATCCGACAAGTCAATGCTTGACCTGGTTAATGATGTCCAATATCCATTAAGACTTTGAACATTAGCTTCAACCTGTTTGCCATTGCCATTTCAACGTGTGGAATGATTGAATGAGGGACTTTGGCTCACCATCCTGCTGGTTTTTATAATCTACACATAAAAAATCCATTTAAAATAGTTGTTTTGAATCTTTTTAATTGACATTACCTTGAACATTGATGCACTTCTGTCTTCCCTTTGGATAACATTAACAAGAAAAACTGATCTAGAATTTTTTTGTGGTTGTATGTTTTGTACATACTTCTTTTTTTTCTTTGTACTTTTAGCCTGGTTGAAACGTACAATCACTTCAGGCGTTTTTTATACTGATTTGATAGTTGCATTGAATAGGACATTATCTTTTTTACAGGTCTATCTGTTCTTCGTGAGCACTTCTTTTGGTTAACATTAACTAGATTGGTGGATCAAGAAAATTTTTGCTTCGTTAGATGCATATTGTGACGCCATCACATCGTTGCTGCGTGCGTTATGTTTCTCTGTTGCTGCGTGCGTTATGTCTGTCTCACGGGTTTAGACACTTGGAAATTCGGTGGTCATAGTAGACGATATTTTTATAGCCAGTAATATAGAATTAAAACTTAAAATGTCTCTTGCCGTGATAGAACAAATACTAGTGTACACGGGCCCCCTGTGACCACATCTACGTGATAGAGGAAATACTGAGCTTCAAACTACTACTAGATGTAATATTATGCAAAAAAATGGACTTCTACACGGGTCCCTTTGGCAATATTTTTTGTGACCAGGATTGCAGGCTTACAACATCAAGTGTCTCTGAAGATGATAGAGCAAGTAGTAAGCTTCAAAATGATACCTAAAACATATTTATATGTCGAATATTAAGCAAGAAAATTGACTTGTAAAAAGTATTTTTTTCTGTGTGAAACAACTGGGTGTCTGTACGGCGTTCATACCGATGAAGGTCAAAGCTGCATGCAGTAATCATAACGTCCTCTGCCTTCGCTTTCTCTTGGTGTAGTCTTTTTATGCTTTGCTTCATTGTATATAAAAATGTTGGTCAATGGATTTTAATCATGGCTATATGTACTCCCCTTAAAATTGTCTCCATAGTAGACTGGGAAGCTAGTATTGATAAAGGTTCAACCAAGTTTTTCTTTATAGGGTGAATTATTTCATGCATTATGCATAATTATATGCCACATTAAGCAAGACTTTCATGTGATTAACACAACAATTTACTTTTAGTGATTTCAAAGTAAACACGGTTAAACATCTTAATTGCACATGAGTTAATGTTGTTCTAGTGAAGCATTGCTCTATGAGTACCTTTCATCTAGTTGGCAAAATGCCAAATTTGGACGTGGGTGATGGTCACCACTTGTATGAACATTGTATCAAATTTGGAGGTCACATTTCAAGCTGTATTGAAACTTCTGGTCTCTCATGTCTTTTTAGCAAGGATGCTTGGGATGATGGTATCATTCTGCTCTCACAAAGTTGGGGTCGTGAGTTTGAAAGTCCCACCAGGTCACATGATATAGTCAAATGGAAGCTTAGGGTTGTAAAACTATTGTCTTCAACTATATCTATCGTTGGTAGAAATATGCTTGCTAAAAAAGACGTGAGAGAGAGAGAGAAGTGTGAAATTGTATCAAGCACTGGGAAACACATATGTATTGAAACTATTGCAGAAAATGAAAACAACTACCCTAAAATGGCCCTCTAGAAATTCTAGAAGGAGCACATTATTTGGCCAAATGCCAAAATTCAACACATGTGAATGATGTGATCATCACTAAGTATTTGAGCATTGTATCAAATTTGGAGGTCAAGATTCCAGCTACATTGAAACTATTGAAGAAAATGACAACAAATGATCTAAAATGGTCTTCTAAAAATCACACTTAAATGGGCAAAGTGCCAAAATTGGACACATGTGATGGTTACTATGTATGTAAGCATTGTACCAAGTTTGAATGTTTTCTTTAAAGCAGTATATAATCTATATAATCTACATAAATGTAAAAAAAAGAAGACAAAAATGGCCCCGTAAAAAGTGTCACATCATGTATCACAATTATAAAGTTTGAATGAAATTGATTCATCAGTAAATGCTGTGGGTTGTCTGGAGACAAACATACAATGCACCCGGATACAAACGAAACAAATACAAGGCTTTTCACTTTGGCTGACGCAATAAACTTTTTATATTAAAAACAAGAAGTTTGTTCAGTTAATGAGTTAATGCTGCTGAAAAAAAACAAAAAAAACAAGAAGGGTTCAAAGTCAGGAGTCCTCAGCAGCCTTGAGCCGGCTTATTTAGTCATAATCATGGACCAGCCACTATTTGTTAAGACAGTGCTTGTCAAAGCTGCCGAATTTGTTGTCACTCAAGAAATGTCCATGAGTACAAGTTTGACTATTTGACTCCAAATACAGTGGAATTTGCATGTGATACTTGTTTAACTTCGAGTATGCTAGCGCTGTCCTACCTGATAAAGACGTTTCTGGCGCACGCTCTTGTCCTCGTTGATCAGCCAGAACGTGTACTGCTCACCCTTGCCCTGAAACACGAGGGGACTGATTATCTTATGGGGTGGTCCACCTTGTAGGAATAGATTATAAAAACCTAGATGCTAGCTGAAATGACGTCAATGATGATCGCGTTGCTGGAGATTCCCCACTAGTTTCAGTGCTGCCACCTGAATGCAGGAGTCTATGCTGCTGCTGCAAATTGAATATGGCCATAATGACAGCGCAGATTATATAGTGATACAGCGCTGCCACCTAAATACAGGCGTCAATGATGTGATTTGATAATTGTTGGTGACAAGGAATCCCTATCAACCATATTACACTTTTTACAAAACGGTTTGTGAACTTTGGTGTCTATTTGTTATAAAACAGGAAAATAAAAACTTATTATCAATCTATTACTCATCCTTATCTATTCGGGCTTATTACTTATTGGAAATAAGCCCTTATTCAAAAGCGGCAATAATGCTGACAGATTTCGGAAGCTCTCGACCAAACAAATCATCAGAGGCCAAAAAGGTTCAGCAGTCAATCAAACAGAACAGTACGTAATCCATGGGAGGATGTTCATAGAAATACGGTGTACGTTATTATTTGGTTGGTTCATGCTTGAAAGCATAGGTGGTGCGTGCCTGTTTGTTGCTAGTTGCCAGTTTTATCGTAAGCAGTCTTTTATGAAAACAAATTGATCTTCTGCCACTAAAATGAGCTCAGTTGGTCCACGGCTTATACCATGAACATCGGACTTTGAAGGCTGTGTGAATGGGAAAGGCGTAAAATCCACGATGTCTGTAACTTAGTCATTGTGATTTTTAAGCCTGCACCAAAGGCAACAACTGCATTTGATTATGTAACTCACATAGTCATATATGCCATTTTACCATACAATTTTTTACACTGCCCTTCAAACACTTGAGCTATTAAGGCAGACATATTGTAGACATAAGTTTTAGCATTTGCATATATTATAATACAATACTATGAATTCAGGGGGGTAGCCAGACTTTTTAAAAAGGTACGCACAATTGCACCGTGAGGAACAAAGTCTGCCCGCGACATTCGCAACATATGTCACGTTTATATGACATTAATATCATTAATTTCCCTATTTCCTCATTATTGAATTTTTTATAGAATATTTTTAATGATATACAGATAATCATAAGGTACTAAGAATAAGTTGAGATATTTTTTCGACTCATTTTATTTTTAGTGTATAAAAGTGTTCCCACCCAAGTATCACGAAACAATAACTCACCTAATCTCAACACTGAATTACTTACATGTTACTTACATGTAACTGTTGCCAAAACATTGGTTAATTTGTTGAGCAACTTCAAGGCCACCACCTTCTTTAGTTAAGATAATTGCTTATTAGAACTTCAACTGTTCCAAGTGTTCTAAGTAGCAGCATAGTAACTAAAGTAACTTGCAGCTTACTTACAGAGAGACTGGTAAAAACATTGGTTAGACCATCTTCAAAGCAACTTCAAAGCAACCTATTGACTGGACTGGGCTAATTATCTATAAGGCCAGACTTAACCCTTCATTTGTAAGTTTGCACCTGGGTTACACAATCATTATACAATGGAGATGATTATCTCTAATTGTATGAAGTAACACACCATTTACACACAATGGACAGTTGGAGTTATTTTTTTCCAAATTTAAAAAATGAACCTATTGCCACAAAAAGGTAGGTCCAAAAAAATATGGTGGTTTTTCAAAAAGGTACACACGTGCGTACAGTGCGTATACTTATGCTACCTCCCTGCTATGAATGTTTCACCATAGGGAATACCAACATTGTGGATATGACGGTCGAATTTGGCTAAAATATAATAACTTGTACTTTAATGGTGTGCCCACCATGGCACAGGAGTCTAAGATTTGATGTTCCCTGACTTAGATTTTATGTGCAAAGAACACCAGGGCACTAGCTAGCTCAAGCCCTGAATTTAGACCCTCTTTCATAGCATCTGACAGAAAAATAACATTAAAAACAAATATTACAGCTCAGTTTCATTCAGGGTTTGACCTAAAAAACAATCACCCCAAAAATAAAGAAGGCAGTTGAAAAATCACTGATAATTGTGCCTTTATGTTAACAGAATGAAAATGGGTGGTGTCTGTGCTCTTACATGAATAGAAGAATAGGTTGGTGTTATCTGTTAGTATAGTTATCTGTGCATCTGTTAATATATCACTCTAGTCAGTCAAATGGACTGTTTACACTCACAACTTTTGACGCACAATGTACACTGTACTATATGGGTGTCTGCAAGATCATTTCAATGTCTCAGATACTGAAGAAGGATGATAGGCTCTTCCCTATATTAAGTATCACACAGTCTGTGATAGGTAAATACTAAAAGGTAAGTGCATGGCAGCATGTGAAGTTTTTAGTAACTCTTTCCCTCCAACTGACACTGTTAACCAGAAAAAATGCATTCAAAATACATCAGAACCTTGTTATCTTGATACTGCTTAACTTGAATTTTGTGTTATCTGGAGGCTAGTTTCATTTCCGATCATGCATATTGTGATATTTTTAAAGATGTCAGCTGGTTATACAGGGGTCCCACAGATTTTCCAAATTAAAATTCAATGACTTTTCAATGACTTTTCAAGACAGATTTTTTTATTTTTCCAAGAAATTCTTCTAGATACCTCGTTTGATTTGAAAATAGTCTCTGTAAAGATGAAAGAAGATGACAATATGTATCAGATAGATTTCTATTCTTCTTAAAATTAGACTTTAGGAAGATATCAAGGTGCAGAATATAACAAAATTTAATGTCTGCTCAAACAGCATTTAAATTACCAGTTTAACCAAAATTCAATGACTTTTCAATGACTTTTTACAAAATTTCATTCTTTCAATGACTCCTAAGTCCCTACAAAATTCAATGACTTTTCCAGGATCTTGAAGGAATATGAATTTCACTGACTTTTCCAGACTCTGTGGGTACCCTGTTATAGTACCTCAAATATTCGCTATCTCAAGCATTTTACTATTATCCCT
Source organism: Streblospio benedicti (assembly GCA_019095985.1). Classification (NCBI taxonomy): domain Eukaryota; kingdom Metazoa; phylum Annelida; class Polychaeta; order Spionida; family Spionidae; genus Streblospio; species Streblospio benedicti. Next base: position 14,847,568 of record CM032667.1, on the reverse strand, counting down.
ACAGAATCTAGATACTATCACATGCTTAATAACTGTGTACGTATGGTTATTTTTAACTTTTTTTCCGCACTGCATGATTTTATTCCACTGTGCATGGTTATTTGTTTTATCTCCATTTTCCAGCTTGCACTGTTATTGTAAAGCCATCACCATTCAATACAATGAGTCAATACTTATAACTTCCTTATGAATTCCTGCTTAGCTTACTGATTCCTGTTAAAATTGATTCCTGTTAACAATTACATAGAATTTGGAAAGAAATCTTTTCCGCCCTGCACTGTTATTAAATTCAGAATCATTTTTCTGCCCTGCACTGTTATTAAATTTGGTATTATTTTCCACCCTGCATGGTTATTCCACTCTGCACTGTTCTTAAGCATGTGATAGTAACGAGTTTAGTTGCATAAGAAACAAAAATGGATGGTACAAACAAACATCAGCTACCTGAAAGATCTGGGTGCGCCTGTTTCTGCGGACGTTGAAGACCCCGAGCCGTGTGTAGTGGGCGATGGCGCGGTCCCACTGGTGGGAGAGGCTGATGTTACTCAGGGTGATGTGGGCCACACCTAGCAGCCTGCAATAACACATGATAATGACTCATTTAGAACAAAGCTTTTAGATATGAGAATACTAACATTTTGTTAGGGACACAGAAACTGTGTGATTCCTGTAGATTACCACGTTTCAAGGGCACATACCCCCTTCGACAGGCTTCTTGTGCAATAATCTTGTGCAGTCTTTGGTAAATATATAGTGTCTGTGTTCCTAACAAGATGTCAAGTGTACTAATATGTTTAATCCAGAAACTATAAAGCATCTTCTGAATAATATCTTTTAGGTTGGTAAAATTATGCTTCAAATCTCAGCATTCCCTAAATTTAATACAATTCTGTATTTTAAGATTAGTCTGACATTGGCAGATATCATTCTTTTAAAATTAAATGCGGTGTGGGACAGAAAATTCTTTGAACATGATTTTTGCCACTACAAGCCACATTAATGAGACAATAAGCAGAAAAATAATAATAATGACTTTAATCACGAATTTTAGCGTCATTTTCACTTGTGAGTAAATTGCCATTAAGTTGTTTGTGAGTAGTACTGGCTGTTCAAAACTCAGTGTAATTATCAGAATAGAAAGAATTTTTTTAAATCACAACTTGCATTGGAAAAAGGATAAACTGGATTTAATGAAATCATGGAAAAATGACTCAATCTATCATCAATTTTGAAATAAATTAATTCAGATTGAAGATGATCATTTTTTACGGTATATTACTTCCACCTTGGCAAAGGTGATAGAAGTAAACTGTACCTTTCAAACTCCACCCAAGCAGCGAAGTAGTCATCATTATGGAACCTGGACGGGGTCGTGACCCTGTTGGTGCTGATGGCGGACATGCAGATGTTGAGCTTCCTCTTGACGCCGGGTTTTGGTGGCACTGACACGGGCAGCGTGAACAGAAGCTGGGCGTTGTCCCTCACCTGAAACAGGGTCAGTGAGATGCGCTCTCTTCTCATGTTTTTTTCTATAGATGCAGTGACAAATTGGGAAGTAGCCCAAATTGGCCAGAAGGGCCAGTATTTTGCAATCTTCACTGGCCCTTCTGATACATTACTGGCCCTGCGAGCGCCAAAGATGCAAAGTATTGCTAGGGGGTCTGGGGGCATGCCCCCTACCCCCACCCCAGAAAAAAAAATCGAATGCGAAATTCCACCAAATTTTGTGTTTGCTAGTCAGGCCATCATCTGGGAAACATTACTGGCCCTTCTAAGGTTGTACTAGCCTCGGGTAGATGGGCCAGCACAAAATTTTGTCACTGCGAAACATTGCTTTTCATTGAGATGCACTCTTTTTTCTTGTGTTTATACATAGATTCTTGACGTACGTTTGTAATCTAGGCTAATTATCAAATGATTCATCTCATGTTTTACAAATAAATATTTTGATAAGTTGAATTGGGTGTACATGTATTATTTTAAGAATATTACATGTACATAAAATAAATACAATAAAGCTTAAGAAATGTAGTAAATTAACTTAGGAAATGATGTAACTTGTGAAACCTATAATAATAAGATGAGAACTATTTGGGATGAAAAGATTTCTTAATTTAATCATAAGCTATTGAATAATCTGCTGACAACTGGCAATAATCTAACAAAATGGCAAAAACCTGATTAGTCAAAATGTATTTAGTGCAGAAATCAAAATCATGATTTGCTTCATTTACTTTCTCATTGTGTATACTTAGAAAATATTTGGACATTTGTAGTAAATTCATTTCAAATTTACATTGATAATATTATATTAATCTTTGGCATTGATGACAATGACGTCGTAAATAACTCTATTTCACTTATTTCCTATGTCACAGACAAAAAAATATGTTACAGATGGAAACCGTGTATCAAATGTCCTTCCTATTAAAAGTACCTTCAATTATAACTATCAAACTATATCCCTATTTTTTCCAGTTCAAGATTTCACTGTATAAGATGTTTTTGCGAGCTGAAAACACTGATCAATATCAAAGCCAACAGTACTGTGGCCGAGCGGATAGGGAATTGGACTTGTGACCAGAAGGTCTTGGGTTCGAAATCGGGTCTGGTGGTGGGTGTTGAGCAAACTCATCCCTAAAGCAGGTGCACACTGCTCCATGGCACCTGCATGATAATTAGGTACAGGTCATTGGGTTGAAAGAGTGAGTGAGTGATCGTGTGGGTGATTAGCAATGAGCGCTGAATCCAATCTGCTGAATCGAATCTGGTGCCGTAGAAATTCAAAATATCACCTTTTTTGAAATGCATCTTTTAAAATTCTATTTGGACTAAGAGTATTTTATATATAAACTATATTCAACAAAAACAATAGTATAGACGATTGTGAAAGTGCGATTTTCGATTTTCATTCTTTACTGTTGTTTTGTAATAATATAAATCAAAATGTATGCATGTATGTAAAAAAACAAATACCAAAATTGTTTACAAAGTTGCTCCATTTGGAGCCATTGTGACTTTATGTTGCAGATTTACACATCTTCATAAGAACTTTATATGTACTGAATTTTATGAAAAATCTGAGACAATCAACTATCAAAATGCGTATTCAAATGATGGTTCACTCAATGCTTGTTCATCAACGTTATTGCAAAAAACAAATAAAGGAATTTAAGACAAAATTCATGGATGTTTCATGTTGTAAATACAACCTACATGTATGACTTTAATTTGGATGAAGTTTTAGAAATATTTTGAGAATTGTTAAATTCAGCCAAAATATGTAAAATGAGGGATATGGAAAGTGAACAACCTGACAGCCCAAAACATGAGAAAAGTGAAGCTAACAGTCCAAAACGTGAGAAAAGAAAACAACCTGACAGTCCAAAACATGAGAAAATTGAAGCTAACAGTCCACAACATGAGAGAAGAAAACAAACTGACAGCCCAAAACATGAGAAAAGTGAAGCTAACAGTCCAAAACATGAGAAAAGTGAAGCTAACAGTCCAAAACATGAGAAAATAAAAGAACCTGACAGCCCAAAAGGTGAGAAAAGCATCTCACCAAGGTCTGGCTTAGATCAGCTTGAGATGAACAATGGAAACAAACATCAGTGCGCTGTGTGTAAGAAATCACTCAGTAAGAAGAGTAGTATGACCAGTCACTTGAGAATCCACACTGGAGAGAAGCCATTCAAGTGTAGTCAATGTGACAAGTGTTTTAGACACAGAAGCAACTTGACCCAACACATGAAAATCCACAAAGGTGAGAAAAATATCAATATCAGTGTACAATCATTTTGTGAGAAAGTTGTCCATTCATATGAGAATCCAGAGAGAAAAAATCACAGTGTACATTCAGAGAGAAAAATCTGATAAGAAACCCACACCACCCATATGGCAACTTGAGCAGACATAAGAAAGTCCACATTGAGAGAAATCGTTCTAATGTACAGTTTGTAGTATTTAGTCTCAAAGAAAGTGAGACAGACATATGAAAACTCACACTAATTAGAAAAAACCTCATCAGTGTACAGTTTGTAGGAAGAAGAAAACACAAATTCTGACCACCACACACTGGGGAGAAACCTTATGAGTGCAGTGAATGTGGAAAGTGTTTTAGCGATGCTGGCAACTTGAGCAGACATAAGAAAGTCCACATTGGAGAGAAATCGTTCTAATGTACAGTTTGTAGCAAAGTATTTAGTCTCAAAGAAAATCGAGACAGACATATGAAAACTCACACTAATTAGAAAAAATCTCATTAGTGTGGTGAATGTCCCATTCTGCTGTACTGTAAGTCGAATTTTTCAAACACAGGAGAATTTTATTATAAATTTATAAAAAAGTATTTTACTCAAGGCAAGTCATTGAAAAAACTTCATCTGACTGTACATTCAAAATGAACTTGTCTCAGCATCTTCAACAAAATACCCACTAGCAAAAAATGCCAGCTAAATATGGATTGGACATCTTTTTAAAGATACTGTTTTACATTTGTGACTTGTAAATGATCATTTTCCTAGACAACTGCTTCTAACGGCAAATTTTAAACGATTTGTGTCATAATTTTAATGTAATGTCATAAGTTTGTCAAAGTTCTGTTATGATAAGGATTTTTCATCTGAACAGTTTTTATTCTATTTTGTGTTGTCTAGAGTTTTAATAAAGTAGTTGCTTTGAAAATATTTAAATATACATATCCATTCACATAATTCAGCTATAAACATGATTTGGTTGTTATTTCAAATACTATGACGATTACATCATGTGTTCTTATCAAAATTTCAAAGACAAGATATTTTCATTAGTTTAACTGGGGGATAGTTAATAGTGTAGTGAATTTTTTTTTTTAAAATAGCAGAATTGTGTTTAAAACACAGCATGATTTGGCTGTTGTTTCAAATATATGACAATTACATCATTTTTCAAAATTTCAAAGACAAGATACGTTTAACTGGTATCAAATTAAAGGGTTGGGGATAGTTAACATTGTAGTGAAATAAAAAAATGTTTAAAACACAGCAGAATGTGGAATTGTTATTTTTTTAATCACGCCAAATGGGTTAAGTAACAACCTAAGTCAAAATGTGACTTATTTTTAATGAGCCATCTCCAAACGGTCAATACTTTATTAATGTTTGGCATCATGACAATGACCTTATAATAACTCTATTTCACTTATTTCCTATATCGTATGCAAAAAATGTTTTACACTAGTATTTAGAGATAGAAATCGTATATCAAATGTCACTATCAAACTATATCCCTATTTTTTCCAGTTCAAGATATCACTCTACAAGATGATTTAGTGAGGGCTGAAAATGCTGATATCAAAGCAAATAGTATGTTTGTAAACGCCACATGAGCAACCAATGAACTGCCAATTCAAAATTTAATTTTTTAATGTGTCTTTTAAAATTCTATTCAGACTATTAGTATCTTATATATAAACTGTATTTAACAAAAATAAGAGTATAGACCATTGTGAAAGTGTGGGATTTCCCCATTTTCATTGTTTACTGCTGTTTTATAATGATAAGAACATAATGTATGCATGTATGTAAAATGTAAAAAAATAAATATCAAACTGTTCACAAAGTTGCTCCATTTGGAGCCATTGTGACTTTATGTTTTAGATTTATGAGTCTTCATAAGAACTTTGTACAGACTGAATCATATGAAAAGTCTGAGACAGTCGTCTAAGAATATGCACATTCAAATCATGGTTCACTCAATGCTTGTTTACCAATGTTATGGCAAAAAACAAACAAAGGAATTAAAGACAAGTTTCATGGATGTTTCATCCATAAATACAAACTACATTTATGCCTTCAATTTGGATGAAGTTGTAGAAATATTTTGACAATTGTAGAATTAAGCCAATAAAAGTAAAATGATGGATGTGGAAAATGAACAACATGACAGTCCAAAACTTGAGAAAAGTGAAGCTAACAGTCCACAACGTGAGACAAGAAAACCTGACAGCTCAAAATGTGAAAAAAGCTGCCTTAACAAAGTTGGCGGGAAAAGAGATCATCTTGAGATGAACATGGAAAGAGAAACAACCTGACAAAAAAAAACTTGAGAAAAGTGAACAGTCCAAAACGTGAGAAAAGAAAACAACCTGACAGCCCAAAACGTGAGAAAAGTGAAGCTAACAGTCC
>CM032667.1:14574895-14841301 GCA_019095985.1 Streblospio benedicti | reverse complement strand
GATATCAAGGTTGAAGGTGAACCAGCTCTTACAATGACAACACCACATCATGATATATCTTTTGAAGAACCAGTAATAATTTCTGAAAAACCTGGACCCCAAAAGAAGTCTGAATCACCAAGAAAGAAAAAGGTAAAAATGACATCACCAGACGTATCAAATTCATTTTCTCCAGAACTTCTTGCGCATCTGTGTACAGAACAACCACAGTCACCAACTAACCGAGGTCTTCTAATGAAAACTGAAAAAGTCAAAAAAGAAAAGAAGGTTAAAAACTATGACCATAGCACTACCTCCAGATGAGTCGGATTTTATTAAGAGTGGAGAAGAAGATGGTCTTGATGAGCACATAAATAAAGGTGAAGAAGAGGTTAAGGTTAACGCTGCAGTGACTCCAATTGATGTGGCAGCGCATTTAGCACTGTTAGGAGAATCTCTAAGTATAATTGGTGTAAGGCTACATGAGCAGCAGGACAATATTGCAGTCCAGGGAAGTCTTTCAGTATTATTAGATTCACTGCTGTGCGCTTTGGGACCTTTGGTAGCACTCACAAATCAAGTGCCAGAATTAGATGGTGCGGACCCAAGTGTTCATCGTGACACCTTGGATAATATTGCCTATATAATGCCAGGAATATAGGTTGAAAAATGTCAGTGTTTTGAATCAACTTATTTTTCATGTAAATATGCCCATAGATGTTGACAATAATTGGCTGAAAGTAAATAAATTTAAATAAAATGTAAATGTATGTTTAATAGTCTTTACTTGCATCGACAGCACATTCACAGCACAATGCTAATCACTCACACAATCACTCACTCATTCCTTCAACCCAATGACCTGTACCTGGTTATCATGTAGGTGCCACGGAGCAGTGTGCGACCTGCTAGGGGTCAGTTTGCTCAACACCCACCACCAGACCCGACTGGGAATCGAACGGACGACCTGGTCACGAGTCCAACTCCTGAACCACTCGGCCACGGAAGCACACATAAATGCTTCAAGCTGATGTTTTGTATCCTTTTCCTTGGTATGCCAAAGGTCATAAAATGGATAGGGATTTTACTGACCATGATCATTATCAGAATAGTGTATATATCAGGCATATACGATATAAAAGCATATACATGTACACTCCTGGTGTGTGAAGTACAAACACATTTTGTTAGTGAAGGGGACAGGGACAGGCTATTTTGATGCTTCTATTTTTACTAAAATTCTATTTTCTCTATTATACTAGTGATTGAAATTTGCATATTACACCTTGTGTAAGTTCTGATCGAATCGAATGATAGAACATGTATATGAAATATAAGAGGTTAATATAAATATTAATATGAAGCAATTAGTTAAAATTTTACTAAATTATACAAAATGTGTTATACATGTAATAGGAAACCTATTGATAAGAGATTTCTTTCAAAAGATATTCTTATTTTTTATTGAAACTATTGCAAAAGAAAAACAACATTTATCTAGACAGCAGATCGTCAATGTACATGTTAAATCTCAGCCAACTTATCAAATGGGTTGTTTGATAAAAAAAAAGGCCAACCAACAAATTTTATATTTGAAAAAAGACATGTTCTCATCAAATTGACCTTAGATCTAAATATGATTTATTTATTAACTCTGTTTTCATTTGTTTTGTCTTGCATTAAAATAAGAAAATACAAAATCTCTCAATAATAACATATTGCATTGTTAACATCCCTACTTATAATATCACATATAAATCTACCTATGCATTACACGCTGATAAAAGTACCAATTTTTCTGAATATCCAATGGAAGAAAATTGGAGGATACCATGTCCAAAGCTTTAGTGTGCCACTGCAGCGCGTGGCCGGGGAAAGCTGGTATTGGAATAAAAGTGCTCAGAGAGCACAGCGTTACCATATTAATGTCAACTCATAGGCAATAGATATTTACTTTAGTCATGTTTAGAAAGCTCCTGCAATCCAATGCCAAGACAAGTAAGACTTTTTCTGCTTTGATTGCAAAGCAAACATCTTTATTGCCCATAGGTCAATGTTGCTCTAGCGACGCTGAGCTCTCTTATCACTTTTGATCTAATATTGTATACGCCCCTATCTGCCCGTACTTTTAATTAGATTAGTGACCTTCACCTTTACTGCCCGCGTGCACAGGCAGTAGTAGGTCCAGCATGAGCGGTGACGGAATCACTTGGTGCTAAACAACATTATATAACTGTGTTCAAGTGATAAACGCACTTTTTTTAACTAGCAAACCAATCATGCAGGTTTCTTTGTTTCTATTTTTTCTCCCACTTTGCCGCTCATTCTTGATGCTTGGCTCAGCCCCATTTTACGTCGAGACCGCTGTGACAAGGACTGTTACACCATGGTTTCAGTACGTCTAGACAGTATGTTACACAGAGGGTCTCCCCAAAAAGTGTCAAACGAATTGGAACAACACGTTGGTAGTCACATCACGTAGTTCTGTTACTACCATTGATTAATGGCATAGTGCACTGAGTCGTGGAAAAAGTCTTTGAGTCTTTGAGAAAACAGGGGTTTTGCTATTAACAGTTAAATGGAAACTCACCTACTAACGATGGTGCTTTGAGAATACACAAAACACTGCTAAAAATAATTTAGAAAAAACATATTTTCCACTTAATAAATATTCTTTAAGTTCACATTGCACCGGAGAACTTGTTTTTCATATGAGACACAATAGATGGTTGAAAGCTTAAACTGTTGCTATGGAAATTAAAATTGCTCTTTGTAAAATTGTCAGCAGGAGACATTTTGTCACTTCAGAGTAAGGAGGACACTGGTAAGAAATAAAGTGCTGGTATCGGGAATCCTGGACTCAGGAGGTTGGTGATGTTAGGTGGTCGTTTTTGTGAACTGTCCCAAGTTGCAGTAGAGGTGCACACAGAAACTTGTGACCGTTCACAATTTACGGGGGCTATATTTCAAGGTCTAACAGGGCTGTAGCAATAGCAACATACCGATCAGTAGTGGGGTCTTAATATCAACAGAATATCACACGTGGTTCCTCCCTGTCACGTGCATAGTCTGTGCTCACGAATCTATCACCTTACCTATCAGACCGAGACCACCCCCGCTACCCCTCCCAGAGACATCATTGTTTACTCCGCAATGATTTCAGCTAAAGGCAATGATCTTGAGGAAGTGGACATTTCCTCTATCAATGGCACCTTTGTGTGTGTAGGAAGTGCAGAGAAAGGGCACATTGATGCAAATGACTCCAGTCCATTGATATTTCACTGCATTAAGCACCCGCTTAAATAAGTTTCTGTCATTGTCTTCCACAGTGGGATTGGTTTAGTGTATATTGTTTCAGGATATGCCGGGTGCTGTCTTGTTTGTCATGTTTTGGGTGACCTTGCTTTGTCAGTCTTGTGTTGTTGTTTTTGTTTCATTCATTTGTTCTTTTGAAGTTTGTTCATATACACACTCTTTTTATATTATCAAATGATGTTGATGTCCAAACTCGTTTGGTGTTTTATTGTCAACCAGTAATGGCATTGGTAATAGTAACAGCAATTCATAATTATCAAGATATGCACTTGTTTTTGGGGCCTTCTTACAGAACCTAATCTTCAGTCTAGTGATAAAAGGAGTACAAGTATTATTTAAATAATTGTTTTATTATATACAACATACAAACACCTACAATATACTGTCATTTGACTTAGATGTTTTTGACTTGTAATATTTGAAGGCTTTCATACACAAATTCCGCATTCATCCTTTCACAACTGTAGCTTTGTATGAATCATTCCCTTATACATTGATCAGACCAAATAAAGAACCTGAAATACGAGTTCATCCGATTTTTGCTTTTTAACATAAACTCAAAGGATGCGGTGCTCAAATAATAGTTATGATATAGACATTACAAGAATTCAACGTAGGCACAAATGCAATAAACAAAGTAATTACATATATTTGGACTTGTCAAGAAGAAGAATTGATTACTCAAACAACATGAAGTTTTACAAAGTGAATCATGAATATTAAATTTGCATGCGCATGACACAAAGCCTTGTATTAAAGGTTCCACAGCTACATAATTCTATAATATAAGATTTTCTTCCAAATATGATAAGGCTATAATGATATTTTATAGAAGGCACGAATTTGGAATCAAGTGCTCAATTGAATGTGCAATTGTGTCATTAATTAAAAAAAACTAGTGTACAATTTCTTAAAAACCTTATTGAGACCAACAATTTATTAAAACATCCACATTAACAATAAAGTTATCTCATCACCTATGAACCAAGGGTGCCCACCAATACCTAAAGATATAATAAGGAATCAAAGTATAGGAAGTAACATCAACAAACTGTTAGATAATAAAGCACTGTGCCGACACATACATGTATGTACTGTGAATATTTTGCAAATTATTCGATGGTGCATTATTAATAGCTTATTTTTCAATTTAAAATTAAATGGTATGGCTATGTGTGTAACATATACCTTAGTAATATTTCTACTGCTATTCAAGTTATTATCAATAGAAACTTACATCAATATCATTTTCATTAGCCACAATAATACTTGAATAAATATCATACTCTATACACTTGAATGCAATCATCACAAAACATCGAAGGGCTGTTTTGCAACTTAGCTCTTAATTCCTGTGTATACAGATCAAGAATCTACTCTAGCTAGTACATGTAGACACATAGCATAAATGGCATACTTTTGTATTTCTATAACTTCCATAAATCTGATGGTATCTTTCATAACATGATTCATCACTTATCCAAGATACTACCACCACTCTCTGATGAATTACACCAGGAACAAGGGTGTAGGGTAGAATATTAATAGCTCCACTTACACCAAAACTCACACACAGAATGAATAAGGTGACAGCACCTTTTTGTTTTGCAATTAGTCAAAGTCTGGCGCAATTCATAATATAGAACCCTAAAAACTAAAAGGTTTAAACAACAGCATAATGAATCTGTCTTAAACACTAATCATAATACGGTTATAATTCAGTTCCATATTCCTGCATCATTTTCATAAAGTAATTTCTTATACGCAGTGTGGTAAGAGCATGATATTACATGTAAATGTATTGTACACTAAGTCTGCATATTGTGCTTGAAGTTTACAAATGAAATGTAACACATTATTACTTTCACTTAAGTTTATGTTCGATGGTGATAAAGCATGTACTCCCAGACGTCCTGACTGATTAAATACTGCATTTTCCTTTATACGATTGAATGATTTGTACAAAATACTAAATTTCGTACTCGCACAGTACATTTCCATTATGCGCACCTCAACTGGCGTAGAAGGTGAAACAGAGTACTCAAAGCAGCTGACTCAAAGAGGCAGAAAACCACTGAAGACCTTCAACTAGAAATACAGGTTGTATACTCTTTTTAAGACCTCTTCATCAGCATACTTGTAAACAGACTTCATGAAATATGAATTATACAGAAATCAATCAATCATGAACTAACACTGAACGATAATTTCATTTTACATGATAAATGCACAAGGTGACCAACATGCTGGCTAGTCGTAGGCACACAGTTGGCTTAAATGTCAATGATATACATCTTTGCTCACTAGCGAAGATACAGGTAACTTACTATAAAAGGTTATTATATAAGTGGGGTGAGATATTAGATGTCTTACTGAGGGTAGAGTTTGACAGAACGATATTTTTGCTAAAGCCCACACTAGGTAAGAGATCTCTCACCCCCTCTTGCATAATCACCCTTTTCTCTGATGTTTAATTATCATTTTTAGGTTTTAAACTGTATAGCTTAGATCAAGTTTTCTGGTCCGCCTCTCCCCCAATCAGAATCCAGTGGTTTCAGCATACATGGAGAAATTTGTGATTATCTCCAAGACTGCTCTACCAAAGATGATAACTAGCTAGGGTCACATGATAGGTGATGTTAAACATACTTTTTATACTTGTTAAATATATATTTCAAGTGTATTTAACTGTGATTATCATTATATTTGCATGTTAATACTGTATATACGTTTTCATTTGTTATATGAACATGTTTTATGTCTGATGTAATAAATGATTTGATTTGATTTGATTTGACTAAGTACAAAATGCCCTAAACAAATAGTCGAATTTTCTCCAATGAAAATATGTATTCTCTTTTGTGTACATGTAGGCCTATCATTTTGTTTAACTTTTATCAGTCAAAGAACCACATATGTTGACAAAATTGATGCTTCTAGTCAAAAACATGTACTGCAAAATCTTCAAATGGTTATATTGATATTAGTCTAAATTACACACAGATCTTACACTATTGTGTGTTCAGAGCATCGATGTACATGTAACACATGATATAAGCAAAATTATATATGATATCAATGAACACAGCTACTAAAACTATATCACAATACTTGGACAGATTATGGACAACACTAAACTGGTACTGTCTCTCAGCAATATAGTGCCATTAGTTTTTCATATCCCTAGCTAAAGAAACACATAGTTGTCTTTTGATCTAGCATCTGAAATACCATGCATAAACAATTTGGAATTCACAGATATTGACACACCATGTGAAATGCAAATAGCTCCATGGTATTGTAGTTTTTCTTCGTGATGGTGTACAAATTTATGTGATCAGTTTGTTATCCAGAGCATTTTCACTGTTTCTACATTGCCCTGTGGAGATGCTGTTTTATCCACTCCGAGACATCCATTTCCAGATTTTTTTTCTTTGAAGTACTCATTCCAGTGTGCTTCGGCATTTTCAATACATAGGTCTGTGCCATGTTGCTTGGGAAGTTCCTAACATATCAAATAACTAGTTTCAAAACATAGTTTATTACTTCTCCCAGAAACACTCTTTTTGGACAGCTTATCCCCACCATTGTATCTAACAGACATTCATTTTTCAGCAGGCAACACACTAAAATCTGTATATTGCAATGTATCTTGATATATCTCAAATGTTGCATACAGCGTTGTTTATGATCATACATCAGCCACATTAAAAACAACGTTGATTGTACACGCACTTAATTACTACCGCTTTATGCTAGATTGTTTTCCAGTTTACGTCTTCTCTTAATAAGTATTGCAGGTTTTCGTTCATAATCCATGCTAACAAGGTAGAAACATTTCACACGCTTTACTAGCAGTGAATATTTATTTCCCAACCACGTTTTGTACAATTAACTATGCACGTGTTCATCCTTTGCATCTAGATTTATCATGTGACTTTCAAAGACACTACCGGTATTTCACAGTTCCAAGTTAATCGTCTAGTAGGCAGCTGCTGCATAAGAGCCACTCCGCTAATTTTCTGTAGCTCGCACCACACAGTTGTCGCTGTCATTTCTCTTAGTGCTTTGAAGTCACAATTAAATGCAACATCACGGGGAGAAAGCAGAGGTGGCAACTACACGGACCGTGATCTCTTTTTCGTTCATGATGAAAGTGGTAATCCTGTTTCATTGGCCATGACATATAAAATCATATAACGTTTACTCACTTGCAAATACAACTTCATCACACCATATCAGCCACAACGTGGTTGAGTGCTAGTGGTCAATGTATTCGTCATGGCTGTGACCAACGTTAGGCATACGATTTTTTATACCATGTTCAGCAGTGCATACTAATAGTCAATGTTATCATACGACGCTGGGAATATATGCCTGTCCCACTATGCCGCGTCATACCATTCAAGCATACAGTTAAAAGAGTAGTAGGTTTATCGAATGATGGTATTTTCATGTGTGAGAATCACCACTGAAGCTGCTGTTTATATACTTTGATGCGTCCAATTTTCATTGTCACTTTCTTCCACTAGCTTATCCTAGTAACAAGCTTAGTGTTCTCTACAATGCTGGTCTGCAACCCACAAACTGATAATCCCTGGGAAACATGCCAGACTTTCAGACTTTGAATCTCATTAAATCGGATGTACTTGTACTTCAGCTGGAGCTCGCAACTCTCAAACATCTCTATATATCACCATATGCAGTTACCATGGTTTTTCTCTACAAAGCAGCCATCTTACGCTTAGGTATCCCTTAAACACCTTTTCTTCACAACTAGTCAGACATGTGAGTTCCCTACGTCCATAAAGCAAATTGTTATCTCAGAAATGCTGACTTCAACATTGGTCATGAAAGTTGTTATTTATACTTCATCCAACAAGCTGCACCTTCTACCTTGAAAAGCTCACACACAGCAGAGACAACTGCATTGGTCGCTAATATGAAGACCTCCATCACAAGACCTTGGCAGTTCAGCCATCACACACATTGGTATGGTGTTAGTCTTGGAGATATGAACCTGAACAATCAGTAAATGATTCTCATGTCTTGTAGCGGCTTTGAAGTTCATGGTCCTTTCACCATCATGTTATAATAAGTGTGCTCATGACACTGCATGTCTCACACCTTGGTAACGAGTGTGGTGGTCTCTGCGATGCTGGTTCCACCAAACTGCGTCTTCTGCCCGGTGAAGCGCACGCAGAGCAGACACTGGAGCTGCTCGCGGAACACGCGCCCACTCAGCGTATAGAGAAAGAAGTTGATGGCAAAGCCCGAGATGTAGAAGGTGCGTGCGTAGTTTTGCGCAATCAGCATCGCTTGGTTGTCCACCGCGATCACCTGGAAAAGTAGTAGTTACATTTTGTTATATGATGTTTTGAGAGAATGATATGGGCAATTATGCACTACAAAAGAACTAACCATTCAGTCCACCAGTAGTTTCATAAAAGAGATGGACTTTTTAGAGACTCATCATCGAGGTGGTCCGGTTTAGATATTCTACATGTTCATGTATACACTATTCCACCACTAGACCCGTAACCCACCTCAGCCCGTTGGAGTTTCCAGACGACAAAGTGCACAAGCACCGGCATGTAGAGCACGATGTAGGAGGTGGACACGAGGATGAGCATGATGGTGAGCTGGATGTGGCGCTCGTCCTTCGTCACGCGCTTCTTCTTGTTGTTGTTGAGTGTTCGAGTGGACATGCGCCGCCGGCGGTCTCGCGTCAACTTAGTCACCTGGAGCAGACAACTGATCATTGTACAAACATGTTGGTTAAATGCTGATTGGGTTGATTGAGGACATTTAGATTTGCAAAGGGCATAATGGTTTTTACAGCTTGAAATCTAACCATAGTGAATTAGACACCCCCATGATTATTTTCATCCCCAGTGTAAAGAACAGTGTAGTATAATGTGTTTAAGTTTAAAGATTATTTTATCTATTTTAAATAAACTCAGCTTGAGGATAGTATAGATGTATACAATTAAGGCAATAAACAAGTATTGTGAATAGATTTAAATCAGTCATACCTTGACAATGATGAATACATTGAGGATAGCGATGACAAAGACTGGTATAATGCGCAGCAACACAATCTCTGCGACGTACCACATGGTAAATTCAAATTCCTAAAATATATGGAGAGATGAAAAGCACATTGATATCAATCACTTACTTCATGGCCTATAAATAACTAACATATAAATGTATTAACAATTTTGCTCAGTTCATTAATTGAAGCAATGGTTCTACATTTATTATAAAGATCAGGAATAGAATTTTTCATGTATTTCATGACCATATATATATGCCTTAATATCATTAGTTTATACACTCGGTCACAATACTGATTGCCATGTCTCTTTTAACACCTATAAAATAATATGGTCTGATTGGAGACTATGTAGGTATCAGTGTGATGGGGGAGGGGGATGATACACTCTGTCAAAATTGCATTTTCATGAGGTATTGGTATCTCATTGAACCCCATAAATTCAACAGTTTATGACGCACTTTTCTGAAAAACACTGGATCTGCCAATGCCTATTGTAGTATACCTTCTTCATGTCTACGGTGCACATGGTGTGATTGGGGTAGTGCATCATGTAGAGCATGTGGTAGGGGGCGATGCTGACAGCGCACACCACCAGCACCAAGACGCACATCAGCTGTGCCCGCCGCACAGTGCAGATCTCCTGTGTACAGTGGACAATACAACATGTACAGTAGAACCTCCCATAAGGACCATCTCTATATTAAGGCCACCTATTTAATAAGACCGCTTTTCACGGTAATAACCTTTCACAAAGCTACCCAAATGAGTCTCCGTATAGAGACCACCTCTCTATTGAGACCACCTAACACTGTTCTCAAAGTAAAGCAATGTAAAGGTAATTCCAATACAGAAGTTCTACTGTATAGGTTTGCGAACATATTGATGTATTTCCATACATACTGCACATGTTTTCTTTTTGCTAACCTAACTTAATGAAGATTAACACATGAAGCATATTCTAATATTCATATTTTGAAATAGTTGACAAGAGAGGTTTCTTTCCCCAAGTCTATATGGCTACATTACATAGCCTCTGCAAGAAGTCAAACATCTTGATCACTACCAATGGGGCACCTCTTTGCCAAGCACTTAAGCCAGGCGCATTTAGACTACTTGGTCGTCCTGACACAACTAAAATTCACTATTTTGAAATAAGTTGAATAAAGAAAATGCTATTCCTTAGGAAGACCATCCTTGCCAGGAGTTTTATTTTCCTTTATCGCTCTTAAAACAGATGAAATTGATGGCAATATGTGAAAGCTATATATCCAACTTTAAAAAAGAAAGAGTTATAAAAAAGCTATAGAGAAAGAAAGAAAGACACAAAACTGACTGACATGCAGACAGACAGCGCGGCGCCATACCTTGAACTTGACCGCATGGTAGCAAGCGATATAGCGCTCAATGGTGAAGGCCAGAATGAGGCAGGTGGAGTAGTCAGAGAACAGGTCCTGCAGGTATTGCAGCAACAAACACCCCACGTGCGAGCGGTTCACGATGTCCAGGGGCACCGACTCGAAGAACATGCACCTGCAAACCAGGTAAAGGCTACATAGGGAGAAACAAACGATAATTCTAGTAGGTGAATGTCATGTATGCAAATGCTGTATTTCAAACGAAAAAAGTTCTCACCTAAGTTTGTTAATTGAAGGTATATCTTAAAATAGCCAATCATTTATTCAGCTCGTTCTCAATCACAGTGTATGGTATTGCGCATGTTTATCAACAACACAATGACAAAGTAATTTGAGATGCTCAGGACGTGTACAGAATACCACAAACTATATAACTCATTCACTGCCATTCATATACTCTCTTTACTCTTATTACTTTATGTTCGTGAGGACATTTCAGTCATACACGAAACAGTTAGGCGCTGTTGAAGTCCTTATAAGCACTCCTACACACGTACACTTACTCACTCATTTACTCACTCACTCACCTACTCACTTATTCACATTGTAGCGTGCAGTTAGACATATACATATTGACAGGATTAGCTGTCTGATTTGTATACCATTAGGCATTTACAGCGGGGAAATTGAGCACTCTCACTAACTATCTCAATCATTAACTGACAATTGCAGAATTAAAGTAGGAATCGAGCCCTGTTACGCGCACTCACTCACCAACTAACTCACTTTCTACCACTAACATTACTCACCGTATCGTGGTGAGCACTTTGGTCATGAACACGCTGACAAGATAGGCTGAGTCGCTCAGGGCGAGCACGAGCAGGTAGAAGTTTGAGGAGATTGAGCGCATGCCGCGCGACGAGAAGACGAGCATAGACAGCGAGTTGCCGACCAGCCCCGTCACTAGGAACCACAGCGACGAGTACATGAACACCTGATAATGCAGTACATTAACAAAACTTGAAAACACAGTATTTAAAACGACACCAGAACATGAAGTACTTATACATTAAGCTACCGTAAATCTTCTATTACCTGCCGGGCGGCTATTGGCATACTTCTAATCGAGGGAGAGGCGTTATTTAAGGTGGGGTTTAATGGAGGTAGGTGGTAAATAAAGTAGGTAAGACACAGCGTTATCGTTTTGAACGATGCATGATGTTTTAGGAGCTTTACACAATGCAGTCTCGTTATAATGCTTTATGAAATCAAAAGAGACGTACGTGCACATTGATCATTAAATTCCTTTTTAGATACAGAGGGGCGTTTAGTAGAGGTAGCTCTTTAACAGAATACCTGCTACCTCAGGGGAGAGGGAGACGTTAACAGAGGTTGAATAGAGGTAGGCTTATTTAACATCTTATCAATAACCCTTAAAAATGCATTAATTTGCATACATGTATGTTAATGCATGAGCCTTGCTGTTACATGAGCATAACAAACGATTATAGAGTGCTTGTCTCGTGTCTAACGTACTCATGAAATCACAGTGTTGGCTATAAAAGCGTATGGTGTGACTTCCACATTCCATCTCCCCGGTTCTGGCCTTGATAACGTACCTCGTGAGAGAGCATCACGTCACGCGTGGCGTTGTGTATCGTCACGCATGCGTAGTCGCCGGGCGGCGGCAGCATGAATGATGACGTCATGTTCCCGGAAGTGGTTACATTATCGTCTGCCTCGGTGTACATCCAGCTGAAAACGAGGATGAGGTTCACAATTCACTTTATTTTTTTAAAATCTCACCGTTGTTGCTTTGTTTCATTTTGTCTGTGCTTGCGTGTTTTCTTTAAGCGAATTGTCAAGTAAGAATGTGCACTGAACGCACGAATCTCGGACCAGATCAAAATGATGTAAAGCGGCCATGGCTCATTGCGTCACTGTCAAGTGCTGATAGAGTCAATGTTCAAAACGTCGTATTAATCTCTCGAATCTAGTCGCCAATCACACGGCCATGACGTGAAGAACGCGTTAATGTGGTTATATTGGCAGAAATGTCACCGTTATCTTTATAGTGTCGTTTGCTCCACTGAATGGATAGACGGACGCTGCAAAAACACACACTTTGCATAATCGGCTCAAATGAAATCTGGTCTAGCCGCTCCGCGGGGTAATTCGTTAGGTTTACGGTTGAGTTTTTGTTAGTTGTAATTTATTTAATCCTTGTCTAGCCTAAACCCGCGGTTTTATTTCAATACGCAGTGCAGGAAAGTCAAAGGGCAAAGAAAGTACAACGAAACTATTCGTTCTGTTCGTTCAGAATATATACGTAGCCCCCCTTAAGTACAGACTGGTGCATAAAGCGCCACGGTGAAACATAATGTGGCTTGTTAGGAGAAAACAAAGTTTTAATATGCCTAGCTCTACGTACTAATGGAGCAAAGTCACCGTTTTCGAGCCTTTTTATTCTCTCTGGGGCATACGCGTGACACTCCTTAAGGACTTTTCTATGATGCTATTTGAGCTTAATCCCCACCCACGCACGCTGAGAAGTAGCCCTGCAGGAGGTCCAATAGGGTGGTAATGGGAGACGCACACTAAAAATGGTTACAGCTGAACGCACGCACTCGGTATGACCCAAAGGGTCCGTAATGCGGACATGATGATGGGAAAGAGATCTTTAGAGAAGATCCGTGTATCATTTTAACTGCCACTGAGAATTGTTACTGTATTACTATCATATTAACAGGTTCGTTCGTCAGAAAGTCAGGTAGTAGTTTGCAAGCACAACTACCGCGTAACATGAGTGTGTACATGTGAAAGCTCGTGGATATGCTAGACTACCTGTGTATAGAAGGTGGCTTTAAATATTTTTGCTCAAAAAAGGCTTAGTTAAAACAAATGCATTGATATAATCATGTGACATATAGAGAGGTGGTCAATGCGTACAAAAGAAAACGCTGTACGGGCACAATTAAGAGCGCTTCCCACTGTACCTGTAGTTGAGGGCGGCCGCTGTGGTGGAGGCGGCGGTCACGTGCGAGGGGTACAGGCCGCCGCCGCCGCCCGTGGAGGCCCCCAGGAGGAGCGGCGGCGAGGCTGACGTCATCATCTGAAACCATACAGAGGTCGGTCTACACTTGTAATATCTACAGAAAAGTCTCTATTGAGACCATCTATATAAAAATAACTTTTCGCGCGCCCAAACGTTCATGAAACTACCAAGATGAACCTCTGTAATGAGACCACCTCTCTATTGAGACCACCTACCACTGGTCCCAAAGGGGGTCCTAATAGAGAGGTTCCACTGTACTACATGTCCATCAGAATCTCTACAAAGATCCGATCCTCCACCTTGGACGCGAATGGCTGTAAATGGAGAGGTGCTGTCTTTTGGTGCGTTTGAGGACGTCAGGGATCACAATGGAATTTTGTAGGGATGCCTCGTCTATTACACACTAACGATATGGCAGGGTTGTATTGCTGTGCATACCAATCAATGGAATTGAGCTCTGTGAATTCACACGAATTTGATGAAAAGAGTGTAGTATCAGTTAAAATGCATGGAATAACGGATAACTGTAAATCCTTATGTTATTTAACCTAAGAATTTAAGTCTCATTTGTTTGAAATATTACGATCTGATCACATGATACCATTATGCTAAATCTTCATCAATGCTCCTCATCTGTCCTAAAAGCCCAGCTGGGACATTTTGTAATATCTCACGCAGAACAAAAATTCAACATTGATGTATCAGATCAGTGTCATGGGGTAGAGAGTAATCAGGAATGGAGAAATAGAAAAGGAGGCACTGGAACTCTGCCCCAATATGTGGTCTAATGGAATGGTTATTTGAAGGAGGTGTTATGTTTGAATAAAATGAAACCATGAATCGATGTGTCGATTTACCCACATTGTCTCATCAGGCCCAGATGGAATTCTAAGCACGTACATTTTGTTTGTTTCTTTTTTATTAAATTGAATTCAACAAACATCACAAGAATTCTTTATACTTTAGAAATGGTTCATCAATGAAGTACAGCCCTAGTGAGATGCAACTTCAGAACACAGTTTTCTCCCCATAAAAACATTTACATGAACATATAAGTATTTTGAAGGTAATTAACCTTTTCGTGCTCATGGTAATGACCTAATTCTAAGACTTGACGACTTCTGCGTCAAAAAGCCTTTTTACAGAGCATGCTCAGAAACGTGCCCTAGTCACATGCTAAGCCACATGCTGCTGCTTTAAATAGCATTTATCAGTTTATCAACAATTTTCAGTGCCATATATTATACAACTGCAATCAACTGCTAGTAGATAGTGTCAAATGTGGTCATTACAATTGATCATTTTCAATAGATGGATTGAGCTCAGCGTTTCAACACCAAAATGATCGCCTTTGTTTATATTTGTGCCGCTTGGTGTGTAATCCAAGTGAACGGTGAGTGGAGATACGTTCACAGCTTTATTTTCACTAAGTGAAAGTTGTGGGCTTTTTCGGTGGAAATTTTCTTAAACCTGTTTACTTAGGCATGGTCAATATTGCACTTGGACTTATGATGTAGTGATTTTAAGGTTTAGGAAAGGCGCGTTTTCACACATTTCTTCCGTAAGAGTGGTCTTAATAGGAACAATAATTATCATCAAAATTGTTTCAATCCAAATACGTAATTTCAAGAATAGATAGATGCTAAAATAGCCTAAAATGCAAAAATAATATTTATTATTTATATAAACAGTCAGCGTCTTTCAAAGATTGGTCTCACATCTGTCTAGAAAAAGGAGTTCTTTTTAGTGACGAGCATACCCCTACCATATAATGTGAAAGTCACACACATTATTACAACTAAATGTCTGAAGTCATGCGTCTATCTCAGGTGTCAGCACTGTAAGACGGAAACCTGTAACCATCACCATTCATCATACTCAATCGTGGTTTGTGCATCATCAACAGACTGATGTCATATAAGCGAGATTGGTAGAATGATGCAGGAAAGGGGTGAAGGGAGGGAGGTATTGCTCACAAGGGAGGTGTATAATCTAATTCCTATTCTCTCCCATGTTCCAAACTACTGAATCTGCATGTGAATACCTTTCCACTAACATTGCCAACGTAATCAAATAAACTAAGTAAAATACTGTAGCAAACTGACACTTTTTGCCCCTGCAGGCAACATCTACGTGGAGGAGGGCTGCCCGTACGAGAACAGGTCGATGACCATCAGCAGCAGGACCATCTCCCCGCCCGTGTCCCCCATCAACCCTTCCCCCATGCACAACAAGGGTAAGTGCCCGGCCCCACGCACCCTCTCTTTTGTATATATACTAGTTATGTCAAACATGCCTTTCATTGTTTCTCTAATTTTCTAATAAGCAATGCAATGCTATTCTTTATTGAATGACTTTATTGTATGTGTTTCTCAATGCTTGTGAAATTTATTTTCTTCATTCTCCTTCTCATCTTTCTACCAAGCATATTTCTACCACCAAGATAGACATAGCTGAAGACAGGTTTTACAACCCTACTATAGGCTTATAATTTAACCATATACCAGGGCCACTTGATATAGTTATAGATGGACGCTTATGGTTGTAAAACCTGTCTTCACATATGTCAATCGCGGTAGAAATATGCTTATGAGAAAGATACGAGAGAGATTGTAGAAAATGACTTGTTTCACAGTACAGTAGAACCCACAATGGAGACCACTTCCATAAAGAGACTATCTCTATCATAAGATCACGTCTATCACCCGTAAGCCTCTGCAATTAAAGAATTCCTTATAGAATGGCACGGCTATAGCCTACCCACTAGCTACATAACACCCTAAATCTCTCTTTGACAAGACTATTTTCCACTCATTATACTTCTAAATGTCAGCCCGTCACCGCCTCTCTCCTGGGACCTAATTGGTTAGGTTGAGAAACTGGATGCGACAAGTCTATTGTCCCTACAGACAGAACCTTGTCACTAAGGCTTCCAGAAGAGAACGAGTTCTTTTTTACCTATGTCTTCCTCGTCTTTGCATGCTCAACTTCCATATATACTCGACGGCCATTTTAGCCGGTAAATAGGGCCATGAACGGCCATTGGATGCAAATGACCTTTACTTGTCTCAGTAGTTTAAAATTAAGCCACCATCACTAGCTCCCAAACGAGTTAAGCATCCCATCAGTACAGTAGACCTCTCTGCACTAACACCCCATACCTTGGTGTCCTCCATTCACAGGCTGGCACTCTACATGGACTCAAGCCAGTCATTTTAAGGTTCCCAAGCGCCATGCCACCTGGTCTCATCATTACACGGATCATCTCTTCATGACGCTAACTCCAACTCAAACCTTACATTCACTGCACGTTTTCGCTACTTCACACCTATCTACTTCTCCGTGTCAGTGTTCTACCCTGACGACGAGAGCCTGGCGGGCGAGAAGTTCGGCGTGTACTACTTCGTGACGGGCTTCTTCGGCTACCTGCCGCCGCTTATGTACGACGACTACATGGAGGCGGTGGCGGCGCACGGCTACGTGGTGGTGGGCACGTGGCCCATTCTCAGCGACGACGGCGTGGCGCTCAACTTCACGGCCGAGGCGCACTTTGACAACATTGAATATGTAAGCAGTTCACTTTGGTCTTTGTTTTGATCCCAATAGTAAGACCCATTTATTTATTTGGGGGGGGGGCGGCCCCCTCCTAATTCTTCAGCCCCAAAAATCATTACCAAGCTTTTTTGTTTTGTTTTTTGCATCTCTGCAAGCTTTGGCACGTACGAAACACATGAAATCCTGTAAGTGGGCCCCTCTAACCATATTTTTTTTTAAATTGGATCTGCCAGTGAACCCTTTACTGATGATTAAAAATTGAGCTTAGCATAAGCCTAACCTGACTAAATACTAATGGGCGGTTCTGCTGCAGCTGAAGGAGAACCTGCCGCTGCGCATCCGGCAGCTGGCGGACTGGGACTTCCTGGCGCTCGGCTGCCACTCGGCCGGCTGCGCCTCCACGCTGCGCATGGCCAACATGGACGTGGACATGTTCCTGGTCAGTGGCTTTCTTATCCTATTATGATCATATTCTTCTCTCTCGCTCTCTTCTATGGCAAGCATTCTCATACCCACTATATCCGATTATGAGAATCAACACCTCCAATGGCAGTTATCATATTTTGAGTTCAGAGTTAAAGAGCAAACATGTACAGTAGAACCTCTCTATTAGAACCACCTTTGCTGGTCTCAATAGAGAGGTGATCTCTATACATGGTTCCTTTTGGTAGCTTTATGAAAGTTTGGGACTGTGAAAAGTGGTCTTCTTAAAGAGGTGGTATCAATATAGAGGTGGTCTTAACTTGAGTTTTTTTCTGTAGTTATGAAATAACGTGGCAGATCAAGACTTGGCTCCAGCACGGAAGAGGCCTGCTTGATAGATTGGGCCGTGCTGTGAACAAGGCTGCTAATCAGAATGTCTGAATAGGAAGCGGAATTGGTTGCCGTTCTCGTGCATAGTGCATTTTAGAGTACCATGTGTGGATTTTTCCTTTTCAAAACTTGTTTAATTACCACTGGTTTTAAGTGCATTATGTTTCATAGTATATATTTCGTAAATAGTTTGAAGACTTTGCGACTGGTTTCAGAGTTCACATAAGATTGAATAAACACATTTTCCATGGGAAAATATATACTTTCATTTGGTAAAATTAGAAGCTTATAATGTGCTACACCAATGATTAGAAAGTGGCAATAAGACATGGCTGAACGTCTGCCAAATGACCCAATGTCATAAATGCAAACATATATTATTATCATGTCTAAAACTCAAACACATACACACTATTAGGGCTATGTACATGTACACTTGAAGACGTGTTGGTTACTCCAATGTACTTATATATAATCCATATAGGTTCTATTTAAACGTATACAAGGTATTTTTACGAGAACCCGTCTTGAGTCGGCGCAATATCCACACCATCAGTTAGGTTCAGACACGCGGCTGAGCCGTGGAATCGGTCCCTAGGCGGTTCGTTACCGGCGTCTGGCAGTGCTGCCAGGTGTATAAATTATAGCGCTTTTAAAAAGAATTGAACCGATTTGGCGGCAATTTCTCGCAGTTGCCATCGCGGTTTATGGATTATAGTCCTTATGGGCCCTCTTTCCACAACATAAAGATATCACATAAAAGTGCGAGTTTAATGCGGTGAGAGAACGAACATGTCTGGCGCACGTCATGCTCGGCTGATGCAAAATATAGGCTGTTTCAAATGCATAGATGCAGTGCCCCATTAAGGTTTTAGTGGGACCCCTGGGCTGTGATTCAATGTGGGGCCTTTTGGCCTGAGCCGCGACATTTTGTCCCATCTCACGACAAATTTGTCTTTTTTAAAAAGTCTCGAGTCGCGACACCATTAAATATGTCTGTATGCATAAATTTGGCTTTCAAGAGAAACAATAGTGAAAAAGGTCTTGCAAACCAAAACAATTCAATTACTTGGGAACACTGAAAATGCAATGATAGACTGCAGAACCAACAGAACTGACCTCATACCACTTATGTAAGAAGGGATTTTCCAACTGCTATGGTATCGACATGTTAGTTAGCTGAAGTGATTCATTTGGATTTGAGGTGCACAGTATTATATTACGAGAGACAATAAATTTAGATATAGTTTTGTTGTTATTTTCTGCTACTTTACAATCCAACATCTTTAAAGTTGTATATTCCTTTCATAAACGATGTTCAAGACTGAAGTCTCTTTTTTTTCTTAAAAAAAACATTATCTACCAATCCAATGTTTGTGTTTTGAAAGGTGACCTCAGTCTTGAAACCGTTTCATGTGACGTCAATGACATCATCCCATTTAACAGGCATCGGCCAACATGGAGCCGGTGACGTTTGCGATCCGTGAAGGCGCCAACTTCGTCCTGCCCGGACTCAACCTAGGCGCCGAGCTGGCCAACCTCACCTGCTCCTACACCAACTGGGACTTCGAGAGGTTCTACGACGAGTGGAGCTGCCCCAGGGTCAAGGTCGAGGTCGCGGTGAGTGATATTAGAGGGTGTGACAAGGATTACAGTGACCTGTATTGGTACTGACAGTGGCTCGCGGTGACACGAGATAACGCACATGTACATTAGTTTTCCTATTGCTGGGATCTGCTGAGCACAGAGTGTTATAATAGTGGGCGAATTCTTGCGCAAGGTTTATTAGTATTGACTTAACATGTAGTAATTTCCACACGCCGATTCCACGTCCACGAATTCAAAGCAAAGTTAACTTATTGTATTTGTTGTAGAACGTTGGTCACTGTGGCATCATGACGGATGGAGCATGGCAAGGTGAGACACCAAGTGGAGTGAACTAAACACAGTAGACACTCTCTATTAAGACAACCTGGCAAACTGCGTTTATCATTTTCAATGAACACTGAACAGGTGGTCTTTGTATGGTGATATACGCTTTTCTATAGCATGAAAGTTTGGAACCGCAAAACAATGGATACTGTGCATAATTTGGACTATGTGGTCATTAAAGGCGCATTTTCGTTCTTCTAATGCTGTACACAAAATTTAGGGTGTTATGAAAATTACAGCGGAGTACGTTGATTTGTTCGTTATCAATTTCATATTCTAAATTCAATTCAACTATAAATGCATATTATGAACTTTTTTTACATTATTAGTCTATTTCCTTCCTAGCATGCGGTGCTATTTGTGACCTAGAAGACCCGTCATTCCTCCCTAGCTACAGGTTAGAAGACTCACTTTTAGTTTGTCCTATTTGCATGGTTTTGAATAATAACTTAAAACAATATGCTACAATATATAATATATTATAGAATACTAGCGATGCTCGCAGTAGATTGGTAAGAAAATTCTAGACAGTCGATCATTTAGTTGTAGACGATGCAGACGGACACTAGTTATGACTATAACACGATTTCAGTCTAAATGATTGTTTTGTCCATCAGCTAATATCATATAAACTAGAAGAGTCATGACTAAACAAATCAATTGTGCTACTATTGCATGATTGCAGCCTGGAATGACACATATCATAAGCTAACCGTTACATCAATAGTATGTCTTAATGACCTCGCTACAATCGGATAAATCTGAGCGCAATTTATCATGCAAAAAAAAGGCATCAAAGACAGTACACAGTTGAGTTGACGAATACTGTATTTTCAGGCAGTACCTGCACGGCGTGACGGCCTCCTTCCTCAACTACTACGTACAGGGCAACGCCGACATGCTGAAATACTTCACCGACCCGGAACTCATGGACATTGAGCTGCTGCAGCACGAGACAGACCTAGACTGCTAGACTCTGTACTGGACTGCTCATTGGCAGATCCAGGGGTCGTGACCCATTCATTTATCGCCCACAATGTTATTTTCGTTGTTATTTTAGACCTCTGTGAGCTTTTGTGTACACGAAACTCGTGGATCCCCCTCTTAGCGAAATCTGGATCTGCCGGGGCGTCTAGAATGTCTTGAAATTCTAGTATATGCTGTAAAATTAGAGATTATATTATTTATTATATTTGTAGAGGGTTCGGTAAGTGCGTAAATGTGTACAAGTAGGATTGCAATATACTTTTCAAAAGTTCAATTGCTATAGCAAATAAGGTTGGGAGGCAATCCTTTTGTAATGAAAAAATGTAATAAGCAATGCAATAAAATTGTACTTAGCGCATATTCTTCATTGAATGACAATATAGCTCATAGAACTGGGTCAACTAATGGCAATGATAACTTAAGATAACACTGGCAAGTGCGGTAATGGCGGCAATATTTGTGACAGGAATAGAGCGTGTGTTCTCGAATGTTTCCGCTTGCAAGTAACAAACACATGTCGTCGAACTTTGTATCCGATAGAAGTTCCTTTCGAGACCAACTCTCTATTGAGACCACCTCTACAATAACACGAATTGTTGCAGTCCAGACATTTTTGCAAAGAGACAAAAATAACCTTTTTTCCATATAGAAACATAAATTGAGACTACGAGGTCTGACACGGCATTGGATGTTCTTTGTAAGTAATTATAACAATGACATACACCGGTATTTCAAAGACTACAGTTTCCATAATCAAATGTAGTACGAAACATTAAAGTGAAAGTAACCTCATTAACCTCTTACAATTATTGACATTTAGAAATCATGAGTTCTGCGCGGTGTTTTGCACAAGGACATTTCTGAGGAAATAAGCATTATGAACTGAGAAACATCACGTCAATGAACTGCTTCAGAACATACTGGTTCAACTAATCTCACCGGTAAATGTTCGTTAACCTTGCCAATGTGATTACTTATAAGTAAATACGTGTTTTATTGATAAAGAACACACTGGCTGGCATGCTGATGGGGCTGATTATGCCCTCAAGGACTTTTCAATATAACATTTCATTACACTGAGATAAGAGGGTTGTACGGGTTCCTTGATTGTAAGTGCTATCTTGAAATTGAGTTTTATGCATATAAGATGAAGTACTATAGAATAAAGAGAAAGAACTAAATGTTAAAAAGAACTGCCGTGCACATAAATCTGCCAATTCTACCCCATAGACGGACCGTCAACTTTGGGGAGTGGGTGACACAATCCCTATTTTCAACCCCAAAATATCAGATAGATTGAGTTTTGTCAATTGCACTCGCAGCCCTGCATATGCACGTTTACCGTATATAAGTGTCAGGCTGAACATGTCTGCCTACATGTATCTACCACATCCAAAGATATGTCAAAACCCTGAGGGACTAATGTTCACATGTGCCACATCATTAAGGTACTAAACCAGTCAATACTCAAGATATTGGCCAAATTTGGCTACAGCGCTCGCCACCCACATTCGACCTTTGCCTCGCTCTCGTTAGCGCAGACGACGGTGACTATTTTGACGTACCTGCCGCACGGAAATGGGGTGAAGTGTCCCTAATAGTGTGTAATGTGCACCGAGTCAATTGGTTAATGCACCCTTTGGGACTATTGGGGTCATGCAACCAGCCAAGTATTTATTACGGGGCAGTACAGAAAGATAGTGTATCAAGTTTTAAACATATTAAGTTATGTCATACGGCATCTTTCTTATCAATTAAGAAATTAATAGGTTATATCGTAAAGTGAGAACGAACCTATTCTGTGTTCTATGTTATTGAGATGTGATCTACAATATACATAGGGCATTGCACAGTCTGGTTTGGACCTACGTAATGGCGTATCTACATCCCTGTGTGCAGGTTTAAAATAATATATGAGGCTGAACGGGGATTGAGACTGAGTGACAATGGACTGGTCGATTTCGGGGCTGGTGCAGGCGAAGCATCATTTTGACAACTTTCTGGACTGGTAGGTACATATGTGTACATATGGTCTGTACAGTTAGATTGGAAATCATGGATCTGCCCCCGCAGTGCATCAGGATCCACATATGCGACTATCCAAAATAATCCGTAAAATCCGTATATGGGTTATTTATCAGCCAGGTGCTGATGGATGGCAATTGTGAATGTCTACCGCTCGGTAATACATTCCAGCTGAGGAGGCATTATTCACAAAACACTAATCTCTTATTTCGGTGGTGGAATTATAGATAATCCATATGTGCATAATTCACAAATTGTCATATCTACAGTGGATACGCTCACGTCCAAAAAAGTCCACAAAATATTTCATCCTCAATTGCTAATGCCATTACTTAGTCCCCATCCATGTTTTGCTATCTCTGAAGCTACTTTGGGGATATGCCTCTGATCACTCTACTAGATTACAACCTAAGAGAGGGATTTATGAATCCTTTTGATGTATTTATCCCATGATGATATACACGTAGGTGCTCGTGATGTTTTACAATAACAACGTGGCCCTTTGTGGTTTTTCATGACTGTCTTCATCTAGTCCTTCTAAGTGTTCTTTTACTTTCAGTTGTCTAAATATGAGTTATGTTTCAACAAACCACAGTTAGCGATATGCTAGTCAAACATGATGAATTGATAGGGTGTGTTTGTAATACAAACGTTCTTATGGCAACAGGTTACAACTGAAGCAAATGTAGTTGGCTCATGTTAATACACAACCAGACTAGTGAGCACTCAATATTTGAAATTAAATATAAAACCACATATGGACATATGCATAAATGCCAATACAGCGACACACCATTCCATATTTTCAGATTAACGGTTAAGGGCCAAAGGGTCAAGGAAAATCCCTATAAGTTTATACAAGGCTTTTCCCGTCTAAAGACAGTATAGTCAACATAACAACATACATCTAGAATCTATACTACTACATATCACACGTGAACTGTTTTCTAGTCACAAGTATATATAATATGATATGACCTGGTATCTTTGATTTGTGTCAACACTGGACACTAATGCTGTGATACTGTTATGTAAATAATCTTAATGCTATAAAAAAAACTTTGATTCTGTAATTTGATTGAGGTCATTATTATATCAAGTTCTGTAATTTGATGTTGGTCATAATATCAAACATAAAATGGACCATAAACTGATTTCTAGTTGTATATAGTATAATATCAAACATAAAATGGACCATAAACTGAAATAAAATATCACTATACTTTTACATTGCGCTAGTTTGCATCTTATTCCCTACTCCTTATCACGTCTTTCAGCGCACGGTTCTGTTGCACTTTGCAGTTACATCACCTCAATAGCGCGGCATTTTGATGAAAGGCCCGAGACAATTCATCTGTCAGTGCAGGAAAAATACTGGGGGAAGCTTAGAGATGACACGTCTAATATAAATGGAAATTGTGTCTTTGCATGTGACAGATTCCACTTGCATCGCTGGGCGTCATTATCTTATTAGCTTTTTTATCGTTCCACATTGACAGTTGTTGTGATAAGTCAGAGCCACGGCAGTAAGTAGCTGCAAACTGAATGGAAGTGTGACAGGGTGGCATTAGCAGCTAGGGGGTGGGTGGAGACAACCCCTCCACGTATACACACGCACGTGAAAATGTCCTTTTCATGTTTCCTGGGGATTGGGCATGTCCGCAACCTATGTCGTTTTGACAATCGATAAAATATGTCCCAATTCCGAATTAATCCACCGTCCAAAAATCTAGATCTGCCAGTGGGTATTAATTTTGTATAGTGTTCGGGAGTCAAACAGCGGGAGCAGTGGAGTGTTGTACTGTACTTGTAATGTTAAGAGATTTCCTTTACAATTTCAATTCATTCAAGTCCGTCTGATTACCCAAAGCTTTGGACAACTGGAAGATGTTACAGACTCTATTAAAAGACATACATACATAATTATTCATTTTAAACAGGATAATAAATATATAGTCCAATTAAATACATTGAATGTGACAGTGAAAAGAGACACGTTGTGAATGTATTGGGATTAAATGGGTACCCGGAAGACCTGTTGACGTCAAAGAAGAAGGATACAAGGGACAAGACAAGCTCACCTAAGGAAAGTACTCAACCTGAACTCAGAAAAAGCCCCCAGTTGTGATACCCTATGTCAAGGGTGTTCCAGAACACCTTAGAATGGTGATGAGCAAGTTCAAGGTTCAAGTGTTCTTCAAACCAGTGAACACATTCAGACAGTTTTTGGTGAGACCTAAGGACCCCTTAGACAAAGAGTGATAGGGCCAGTGTATCAGATCAAGTGTAGTGACTGTGATGCTTCATATGTGGGGGAAACAGAGAGATTTGTAAAGACGCGGTTCTTAGAACATAGACGCCCGAGGTCCACGGGCTCAGAAGTGTCGCACCACATCCACATTGACCAACACGGTCATGGTATCTCAATGAAAGAGGAGTCAATGAAGTCATTCAGATCACAAAACTGAAGCCATCCCTGAACAGGGGGGGGGCACGCAGCTAGGGACTTTCCCGCGCGTACAGTGACGACTCTTGACGTCATTGTGATCAAGACAGGAGTTCCTGTTGAAAGCTCAATGTATATAATCGGACTATTATCCTGTTTAAAATAAATAATTATGTATGTATATCTCTTAAATCCAGGATAAATGAGCCTCCATCAAACGGCTGTATTAAAGTTCAAGTTAAACGAGTCCAACTGTATATTCAAACGAAACTAAGCTGTCAATGCAAAAATAAGCACCAGCACACAGAATCAGTTCATACAAATGTGTAAAGGGGACACAGGTGTTATCATGGATGTTCATTTGAACTTCGATAGGTTTGTGAATGAAACAGGCTAATTACAATAAAATGGGTTTAAACTGTCACATGTGCAGACAAAAAGTAGGGCACCCTATAATATTTTTATTGCACGCTGGACTCGACAGTTCCCATTGATATTTGATGTGTGTATGTTTCGTCCATTATGTTGGACGAATCAATTGTTTCAATTCTAAATGTGGCATGAAGATAAAGAAAATCAATGTACGGCGCCCGGGCCGCCTGTCAACATGTCGGCGGTGGAGGCGACACGTCTGTAGTGGAACTGCCGCCTCTGTGAGTGAAGGGAAATTACTTTCATCACTCAGCACAACTTCATTATGCCGCGATGATTATACCAGTGTGTGCGTCCATTCTTCTGTCGGTTATTATTGTAGCACGTTATCTAGCTCATGGTGACAGTGGGTATTGTGGCTACAATGCTCGCATGCCCAATTCTATAGGGTCATTATTTCTTAATCAGTAGCTTTTTTACAATTGGGTTGAGGTACGTGTGGGATTTGCGCTGGCGGACAGTGAGGTTGCATTTCATGTTTTAATGTATCCAAACAAAGTCATTAAATCATAGTTAGATTTAACCAAATGTTATTGACTTTTTTCTATTACATATTTAATTTTTACCCATTGGAACAAATGGAATTCGATTCAGCGATATTGTTTTTACATATTTCACAGCTAAAATATTTATGAGCAAACATATACATATGTTTCGCCTTATATGTATCTATTTAGCGATTTAATGGGCACATGTGTGTGAACATATATACATTTGTAAATTAAACCTACACAGGAACATATCTCTGTAGTTATGCTATGGAATGGTGTTGTATGAAACAAATAGGCATTAAATAATAAACAGAACACCTCCCAGAACACAGTTAATATATCAGCAGTAGAAAATGAGCTGGGCGAAAAGGAATTTATGTGGCTGTTGAAATGGCTTCCTAATTAGTTTATACGTACATTTATTTAGGAAAAAATAGTTTCAACATAATGGAAAACATGTGTTAAGGCAAGTTATTTTTTCAAATCAGATTGACATAGCAAACTCAACTTTTACAGTGTATGTATTATTGATGACCACCACCGAGATTCAAATGTTTCTTTAGAAATCGACCGTGAATAGTTTCTATTGTCCACCAGTCACCAATGTTCATCCCTACATTTGGTTTGCGAGGCAGCTGTTGATAAATCCATTCAAACAAAACAGTCGAGATTTTGAAACGTTAGTCTGCCATGAGATTAAAAAAAAGCAACATGAACAATAACAGGACGGGTTGAGCTTCAATATCGGGGACTGTCGTCCTTATTCTTAAAACAAACAAGTACAAAAAAGTGAGTAAACGCGCCAAACACAGCCCGAGGACAGCAATTTCCCGTGGTATTAAATCTGTCTTTGTGTGCTTTTGTGCTGTCATGGACTAGATCTTTGTGTTTATTATATCCTGTGTTTCTATATTTCAAATAAGTGCGCTCACTAAGCACATACAACAAGTGCTGTCAGTGAGTTATTTCCTGGTGCAAAAAACTACAGAAAGTAAGATAAAGATTGCATAAATTTACATGTACTTGGGAAATTGTATATCAAAGTAATCTTGATACGGCAATCTTGGACGGTTTGCTAAGTAAATTATTATTTCTGGACCATCTTTAGTCCATCCTTTTTACCTTTTTTCGGTTCACAAACTCGGGTATACATGTATTCGGCGACGTTTTGAAGGGCGTTCCTCATACTTCAGGCTTCAATGGCAAAGTGAACCGGATGTTGTGTTCCTTCCTCTACCGTCGAATCACGTGATAGGTGCAATCCACATAGTCACAGAACAAGTTCCTTTGATACTGTCGTCCACGTGCCTTGGGAAGTGTTTTATTTTTGTAAATATTCTGATATACAAGTATGCTACACATTAACCGCCCTTGTAAATTTGTTTAAATTATAATTTGTGTGACAGGGACGTAGCACTTTGCACACTTAGTCGTACTTATCTACCGTATATGGTGCTGACTCATTTTCAAACTACTAAGTTATCGGAATAATGCATAGAACCTCTATGAAAATTATTGTGGCCGCCTATGCAACATTTGCGCCTCTGTGGTGAAGAACGTTTGACCTGGAAATCCCTATGTTGCGCCAACAATAACATGCCATATTTCTACTGATGCATGACAGTAAACAGGGTAATCAGCATGAGTACGTTATGTCTTTTTGAAGACAGAATGACCGATCACAGATTTGTGACTGTGGTTATTTTCCCGTAATCCCGATGCACTGCTAGCGCTAGTCAACTGTTAATTTAACAAACTCTCTTTCAACCTTTCATTTCTCTCGTCTCGAAGGCCGTTGTTGCACTAAAAACGGCGATGCATTCAGATCTTTAACTAATGTCCTTATACAGTGCTTTTTAGTTTGTATACAATGGCAAGCCCTTAAGCCATGTGTTAGACACTTAAAACAACCGTGAAATCCGCTTAGCATTCAGCCATCCGTCAACGAACGTGCAACATGCTGATAATTGTAATTGTACACCCAAAGCTGGATAAAGGTTGTCTTGACTGTAAATTCCAATGAGAAAGAGCCAAGATGGAAAGAGGTGATGACTGTTGGATATAGAAAATAGTATACCATGTAGTTTCTAGTTTAGTACCTTCTAGTTTAAGTAATGTTGAATCTATCAATTGGGGAAAAACGGCTAAAACAGGACCCAAAATACGTCTCCATTATCAAGTGACAAAATAGCAGAATTGGACTCAAATGCTGATCATTAATTACATGTTGTAATGATTCTGCCAAGCTGAAAGTAGAGTTTCCGGTTGATTTAAAGCTATCGCAGAGCAAAATGGCTCAATTTAATTGAATAATGCCAATCTTTGATGGCGCAAAGAGCTCTCAATAACAAATGGACATAGAATGTGTCTGTCCAAGGCACCCCATTAAACTTTGGTGTGGCTAAGTCTATCTTTACAATAGCATGGTACAGACAGCCATTGTATTGCCCATGGGTCTATGTGCAGTGTCTATGACTGCTGTGTTCTTTGATTGGTCTCATTTCATGGGGAAAACCACGGTGCAAAATGAGCTATATATCTAAACTAAAACACAAACAAAACATAACCAACAACATGATTCTGCCACGTGAGGTCATAAGTTAGGGGAGCGGCCAATTACGCCGGGCGTCCGTGAGAGGACCAGGACCCCCACAATCATACAGAGCTCATTTGGACATTTTAACTCAAATAATGAGATAGCTTTATCTCGGAGTGTTACACACCTGATACTAAATTACAAATGAGTGTGGTATATACACGTACATGTAGCGTTGACTTTATGTAGTATAATATTATAATGGAAACTATATATATATAAAGCTCACCCTATAATTTATAGTTTAATGTGTCTGCTGTGATACGTTTTTGATATCCATTCAATATCATTTGTTCCAATGTTTCATCGACAGACTTTCCAAAGAAAGCTTATTGTTAACAGTTACACAGAAACATAAAACTATAAATAATAGAGAGGAAACTATAGAATCAAAGAAAGCTGTGTACAGGTAAATAGCAATCCCAGAGGAAAAGGGGTAATTTGACAACTAAAGTAAAAGTATGGAGGGTGGGATTTTTTATGTCGAAGATCTGGCATGTTTCATCACAACATCATTTACGCCCCGACTTCAATACTGTAAAACCCTAGAGCATCTTGTGCTTTCGACAAAAGTACTAGTTCTCCCATGTTTTGCCCGTTTCATATGATGGACTCACTTCATCCTTGAAACAACGTACGTAACTAGCAATTATGGTGGCGTCTTGTGCAGCACGCCGGCGGGCAGTAGGTCTTGCAAATCGAGTAAAACATACGACTTGCCAAACGCACGGCCCGTCGGCATGGCAGTATATCACCTCAGAGTGTAGTATCTCCTCTCGTACACATGGCAGTATCATGCCACACATATTGTAGCACCTCCTCACGCACACTCGCCAATCTCAGCATCGCTTGCATGCACCCGTTGACCAAATATAAAGCGAGTCATTCTCGAGAAGTCATCAGCCACATTACTCCTGTTTTTCTTACTACAGTCGGAATTGAAAGTATAATGGTCTTTTTCAAAGAAAACCTGCATCTGGTTAGAGTATGACAAATCGAACAACCAATACTGTGCAATGATTCAATTACTTTAAGGTGTTTACCTGCTTTTCTTTAAACAAAATAGTTCTAAATTCATTTTTTAAAATATGATTTTAATCGATTCCAAACCTTACACGTTCCTTTTCAAAATTAAAAGGTATTTCCATCCACTATATGAACTAATCTTTTCAAAAACATGGTGTATCTAGGCGCATAACACTGTCACTTCTCAAAAGACCAATCGTGACATAACAGCATATCGCCAAATCCAATCGCATCGCCCCAGAGAAAGATGACGAGTCCCGGAAGCCATAATCTCACCTGGGTTCGCCCCTGTTCTGCCTCCAAAACACATTAGCATCGAGGCTGGCGTCAGTGTAATTACTTCTGAGTTGCGGGCTTCGGATGCACCTTCCGCTAATCGAGTTATCCGATGTGTCTGATGGCTTGCTTGATGTTTATTTGTAGCGAAAATTAGATCAAAGAACAGTCATCAGACCGACAGGGAGCAGGCTGAAATGTTACGTTGACTCATGGTAATCATTGCGAAACTTGTTTAGAACTATGGCCTTCTTGGTTGAAACTGGGTTGATCAGTTGGTTTAGGAAAATACCCATGGCCTATGCTGAATAACAACAGTATTATCACTTTCTTACACAGTGTAACCCAATTGGTTTGTTGTGTTGCCGGTCTTATTACTTGAAGTGTGTGTGTGTTTTTTTTCTGCTTCAATGTACACGACAAAGGAAATTAAGAATTATCTTTATATGTATATACCAGTTCTGATGTATGCATATGAAAAGAAGTACAGCTCCTAAATAGTGGACTGCCGATTATGTGAGCCGGGACACTCCTCCACACTGTGTCTCTATGTCCGTTTGTATGCCACCCACACACATGTGTGTGCATTGCATACCTATACTCAAGTCAAACCACACCGTGTCCAATATTCTTTTGTTTGATTGGACTTCCGCTCCTGGCTGCTGCTATCAATAGCATATCAATGTGCGGCGGCTATATTGGGGTGCTTAACAGTGCAATCTGGAATTCTCATATTCAACATATAGGGTAATACTTCATGACTAGTTTAGTTACAACTAGCAGCATAAATTGCATACATCAATTCATTTTGGTGTAGAAATCACTTTTTATGTTCTTGAGTATCACTTTATAGTTGCTCTTCTTTTGCGCGTGTACTTGGCTCTCGTGAATTTATAATACTAGTGGAACACGGATTTCTCAGGAAGCATGCGTAGTTTGCAGTCACAGCAGGAATTATGTACGCCTTGTAAATACAATGAGAGTGTTTTACTTCAGCGTGTTCAGTTTCTTATCTTCTTGTGTTGTCGGCCATTTAATTGCTTCCACGTGCTATATTCGTATAACTAATACTCGCTAGTGCTCGCTTTCCTTGACATTTCTATTAGTCTCTGATCTAATTAATGAGATTTTTTTCATCAAGATGCCCTTGTTTTTACTACATCGTCTGCTCAAGTAGGCCTGTGTTTTCCCACTTCTGGTCAACAAAAAATCACTTCCGGTCTCATTATGGAAATGCTGTGCGTGTGCTTGATTGTAACTTCCTGTTTGAAAGGTAACTAATTATGACGTACAGGAACATCTCCTTTAGCAGAGCATACAGAAAGAGTTTTCAGAACAAAACGTTTCTCTTCATGATATTAATTCACCATAAAGACTCGCCGCAGGTTTACTGTAGAATCCATAAATCAGATGATGTTGGTCTTTAAATGGTTGAACTTGAAGCAAAACCTCGCAATTTGGAGCGCCTCACACATAGGAACATATGGTAATAAGAAAATCTTTTCATACTAACAATTGCTGAATAGTGAGTCAAAAAATGATTTCTAAATAGTAGCCTATAGGTGATGGGTATATATACTTTTTCACACTCACTCTACATGTTTCACTCTACATGTTAGAGCACATGAGTTCTCCCTTAATTGAACATTGTTGCATTAAAATTCCCTTGACAACCGTACATGTATATAAACCATAGCCAATGTTTGTTGTGTAGAGATTTTGATGTAGAATGTGTTTCCTTCAGATATTCAAGTATTTATGAGACAATTTCAAGCATGAATGCTACAAACAACTCAACTGCGTATAGCTATAGCCTATACTATCTAAGTAGCTGACAGTTTCATTCCTGTCTCGCAATACATCATTAATTCAAGCAAGTAGCATTAATAAGTACAATTTCATATGTATGCATAGAAGTAATTTGCAGTATCAAATTTCACATCACTAAAAATGGACAAAATGGACATAACGAATAATTTACATTTGCAAAAATACACCTACCAAACCCAGAATTACAAGTGCAAGAAGAAAAAGAATATTGTATCAGACTTCTGATTACCCCATTTGATTTCCCACCCATTCTGATCCATTGTTCCAGACTGTGACAAAAGCCAGTTTATCTATGAATAATCGACTCACAGCATTTATCATTTGCAGCTATCAACAGTAACCTTCTTTCAAAGATGGGGAAGAGAGACAAGGTGGCTACAAATATCTCCTGTGATATCTCCAAGATGACAGATATCGACCACTGGCCGGCGCAGAGGGTCCATTCCTCTCAACTCTCAATGAGTTGTCCGATCCATATCTGTGCATAATTTGGCGCAGAGAGAGATAGGAACGATTTAACAATATCTATAGAATACCCAAAGAGGCAATGGCCAGCAACTATTAGATATGCAATTGATCTTGACTAATGTATTGACAATGTTTTTATTTTATCTTCTGATTGAAAATATCAGTTGTATTTTAATTTTGTCAAGAGAAGTATCATTTTTAAATAATAATCAAAATTGAGAAGGTCTGTAAAGAGATGAAAAGCTTTTGTTGAAATAAAAGTATAAAAATGTTATACTGTGTTTCTGGAAATTAAAACTCGGTGGTGAGGAAAGACAATTAAACATAAATTGCTCACTAATAAAGTACAGTCTTGATACCCACACCTTCGTTTGCCTCTCTATCTACTTTTCGACTAGACTGTACTCTTTTTAATCAGCATGAATTGTGCTAGGGTGTTCCATTGTAAGGCCTTTTGTAGCACCTTTTATGATACCTAACAAAAGTTGAGGCTATGGTTAAGACGCATTCTAGTTTTTCTTTCCCTAAACATTTTTGCACCCGTTTAAACTGCCCTTGCGGCCACTTGAATTTTCAACCTTGGGACCCTAAGAATGTTCTATGTTACAGTCTATGTGTAATCACACATTAATCTACAATGTCCAATTTTGTATTAAATGATACACAATGATGTACAGATCAAAGTCTATAAAATGACAGATACAATAGGTCATTGCCAGATGGAGAATTGAAAATTATGCCGAGCAGGGATATTCTGTAAAAATGGCATTTTGTGGACCATTGAGAACAATTACTTATAATATACAACATTTTGAGGGTCCCAAGGTTGAAAATTCAAGTGGTAAAAAGGGCAATTTTTATGAGTGCATCAAATCAGATAAAAATCAGCATGATCTATGACCATGGCTTTAACCTTTGTGAAGTACCCTAAGAGGTGCTACAAAAAAGATTGATTACCCGTGTATCTCATTTCCATAAATAATGATCCCAGCTAGGTCGATTATACAGGTAGCAAAAAGCTCCAGATTGATGTGTCCCTCTGGTACACGTAGACGTCCACTCAACCTGCCAATATACATAACCATGATCATCCAACGACACTGTAAGAGCCATTATTATATCCTCACACCTCGATCGGCTGGGGGTCCAGCTGGGTAATAAAGTTGGTCGGGTGGAGGGGTGGGGGAAGCTGTCCTCATTCCCTCTTATATTTCAGCTAATTCTCCACTTCACACTCACAGTTCAGATCACCTTTTTGTACTTAACACTTAATGCATCATTAAAAATGTTCCGCCTTACCCTAAATTTTAAATCAAATATCCCAGTTTACACTTACTGCACAGCCACACGCTTGATTTGGCAAGGGTCAACAATAGCAATTTCAAACAATACCCGATCCATTGGAAAAATAAGTACTTCTCACCAAATCATCATGGTAATACCTGCCCTGCCCCCCTTTCCCCTTTACACGCACACATACACCCCCTACCACCACCACACACAACATCATGCCACCCACAGGAAGGTGATCCTGAGTACGGGAAGCCGGAATGTGTGTTAG
Source organism: Streblospio benedicti (assembly GCA_019095985.1). NCBI lineage: Eukaryota > Metazoa > Annelida > Polychaeta > Spionida > Spionidae > Streblospio > Streblospio benedicti. The sequence continues at coordinate 14,807,098 of CM032667.1, read as the reverse complement.
TGGCTCTCACTCATTGCATGATGATTACAGTACTAAATGCAAGGGTTTCCTCACGTTTGATCCCGCACTTTATCGCATATTTGTGGCCCACAGTCATGACATCCGTTACATTAGGTTGAGAAATGTAATTGGGCTAGAAGTGACATGGCAACACAGCCGTCGAACGTGAGGGTGAAAAATGCATTACAGTAACATTTAATATGTAATTAATTTTGGACATGGTAGGTATATTTTGACAATGTAGGGCCCACGTTTGACTGCAGCAGCAATAACAACGTCCTGTTTCATGGGGACGTTTCACAACGTCCTCAGTTTCAGTGAGATGTTCTAGAAAAAGATACTTCATAAAAGCTGTACATGCGGAAGTTGAGTGATAATAGACAGATATTGCGAAGCAGCGCGCTTTCTGGATTCATGCTAGAGAAAAACTACACCTTTCTAAAAAAAAAAAAAAAAAAAAAAAAAAAAAAGGTTCTACAAAATCGTATAAAAGTTCCAATTTTGCGCCAAAGTCCTTCGTGTCCCATTTGAAGTTGGGTTCTAACATGGCAAAACAATGGCTTCCGCTTGAGGGATTCAATATGGTCAGGTGGAAGAAACTTTCCAGCAGCTCATGATGACCACTGCCTTTTACCTCCACACCCCTAGCTGTATATTGTCTACATCCAGCATATTTTGCTATCATGGCATGGTTGTTAGATATACGTACGAGGTTTAAAGTGAGTAACAATAGAAATACTTGGGTAGAATATCACTGAACATATTGAGGGGCAAATACATGTATATACAACAATCATACACCCACCCTTTAAGTATGTACCCAACTATGGATGCCAAATAACAGAAATGCTTTTGATGGGTCATTTTTAGCAAAGTGATCCAAATTGAAAATAGGCGTATGTTTGATGCACCAACAACAAAAAGAACAATTTATTTCACATCAGAGACTTGAAAGGGCTGCGGAATGTGTTGTTTTGCAAAGTAGACCTATACTCTTTTACCAGGGACATCGTTTTTTGGTCTTTGATGACAAATACCAGTTTTGTAGACACTTTTTAATTAAGAATCCATAATCATACATCATACATTGTTATCCTATATTTAAAAATGTATTTCAAAGGAACGTTTGCACCTATGTCTAAAATATTTTCCCACGTGATTGCGTGGAATAGGTTCAACTCAAATTACATGTACTGTGAGTATTACTGGACGAGAATCCATAATAATAGCTACTAATGGCAGTCTCCAAATTAGCTCACAACACGCTATGTTGATAGTGCAATAGTTTACAAAAACGCACTCAACCGCGTTTTATTTAATGAGACCACATCAATGAAGCAATTACTTAAAACGGCCATTTCAAGTCTAATAATAATAAAAGGGGAAAACATGCCGATACTCATGATTTGTTCATGAGATTACATATGCGGTATACTGGTGTAGTACGTTGGGAAAAGTCCAATTGAAAACAGCTATATGAAAAAGTCCACTACTTTGATAATAAGGTGATATAATTAGTTTGATTAAACATCTAATTAGATATGAGCTAATTTGAATAGAGAAAGGGAGCAAAAATGTATAAGTCAAACATATATGTATAATGGCACAACTAGCTATATCATAAACATATAATATTTAATGGCAATATCTACAAAGTTGAAACCTGAATATCTAATGACGTGAGCCATTTATAATAATGGGGAAAATGATATTGGATCATACCATACATGATTTTAGAAGTTTCGCTGTTCTCATACATAATACATGTTTGGACACTATATAGGGAATTTTCACTTTTCAAAACTTTTCAATTTATGACATATATGGCAGTGGTTTATGATGAATAGTTCCATAAATACTCACCATCTAAACTTTGAATTTACTACATGTAAAGGGAATAAGACATACCTTTGCTTGTGACGTACTATCTCTGTTTATCTGAAACGAGAACGATGAGTTGAAATATGACACAGTATAGTGAGTGTTTGGTTACACAGTTTACAAATAACCTCGCCTGTAGACTACACACACAGATTGAGGCAGCACATTTAGCCTGTTTATGATGTATACACTAGCTGGTACCAGTGACCGTAATAAATGTAAATGTGGTGGTTTATAGTCCTGATCCCAGTCTGCCTCTCATGACTTTACAATTTACATCATGTCATTGGCAAACGTAGTGATCATCATTTGATCAGTTCTCGCATACTTGCATTGGCAGCACATTCAGCGCACACTGCTAATCACTCACACACTATTCCAACCCAATGACCTGTACCTATTTAACGTGTAGGTACCACGGAGCAGTGTGCAACCTGTTAGGGGTAAGTTTGCTCAACACTTACCATCAGACCCGACCGTAATCGAACCCACGACCTTCTGGTCACGAGTCCAACTCCCTAACCATTCGGCCACGGAAGCACATACACTGTCATTAAAATCACATGAACATCTGCACTGCAGTGCCATATGTAAATTCTGGCTTCCACCAGTGTTTTCCAGTGGAATACGTACGTATCAATTATACCATCTTTCACCCTTTTTTTTATATAATTGATACAAAAAGAAGTGGAGTTCCATGACCTTTTACCCGATAGAAACCCTGACATGCGACTTCCATTAAATAGGTCAAACTGAATGTCCGCAATCATCCTTAACTACGGTGTTTATGTCGACGTAGGAAGTGGAGAGAGCGTCTGAGTGCACTGATTGCGGGGCGGGCTAATTGTCCCTGCTTGATTACAGGCAGAGATCGTTATCCGTGAATGTGGCAAAAGTTGGGATTTTTGGAATGGTAAAATGCTCTCCACTGAACTACTTTTGCACCTCCATTTATACTATCAAAATATATAATGGTAAATATGTGTTTTTTTATTGCCTTACTAGTAGTATTACAATCTTGCTTGTGACAGTGGCTCATTTGGTGATGGGCTTAAAATTCCATTTGATTTGACTATTTCATCTGTTCCTGTGAAAAAGGAATAAACCCTACCACTACTTGCACTTGCACGCCCAACGTAAATCAATTGAATAAATCAATATAGATCTAGATCTATAGTTTAAATCATATATTGACTTTTAGTAGCTAGATCTACACACACGAGGGACGTTTAGTTTTTTATCGATATTTCAAAGCAACCAGTACTACATATTAAGTAGTATTTTTTTCAATATTTATCGAACATAATATATATGTTATTTACTACTCTACTACACCATTATATTAATGCATGCAACTTATTAGTTACGCTTAACTATGATGGACTATTCACTACTTTAATGACATTGACTTAAGTAAGCCAGTCAGGCTTGATCTAATGTTAATTCAGAGGTGAAAGTGATGGAGAAGATTGCATTAGTCTAGAGTCTAGAGTCTAGATAAGAGAATAAGGCTTTGCCTTTACTAGGCTTTAGTGAGTGACATTATTCCATGTATAGTGTCGTCTGTGATGGATTAATAGACTGAGACATTAGAATGGTGGACTACAAACAACTACCCAGTACCTAATAATATTTATATTAGTAATATAATGATTGCTCATGTGGAACTCTATTTGCTGCTGTGTGAGCTTTCCTGGCACCTCACCAATGCTTATCCCACGCCATCATGTGGGGAATTAAACAGCGAAGGGTCCGTGTTCACCTATGAACATATGAGTAAAATAAGAACTATGTATAAGCTCAGTAGAGAAAACTTTAACACTAGCGATTATTATCGCCTTGTTATAGAACCCATGTATCGTCATGTGTCAAATCACATAACATATCTGACTGTGGAAGGTTATGCTCCTGGAGATACAGCCACTCGTATATGTTGGGAAGGCTCCTACTTTAGATCGAACCATCACAGTCGGCAAACTCTTCGCTGTGGTCCTGATGGTCAGTGGTCAAACTGGACATTGGACAACTGCTTTTTCCACGACTTAGCCACTAATGGAAGAGCATGGCAAAGTAGTAGCTATCATAGCCAAGGAGCAGAGGCCATAGATGGAAACTATTCAACATTTTCCATGACAGAGTCTGAACTAGAACCATGGTGGATTGTTGATCTTCAACCGTCAAAAGGAATTCTCTATAATCATCTAGTGGTAAACATTTTCTTTGGTGATTTCTTTAAATCTATTCCCATTCTAAATGTAGAAGTGGGATTTTATCAAGACAGTGGATTTGAACGATCAGGACAGCAGTTTGTTGCCTGTGGTCAGTACTTCCCACTACCTAAGAGAGTCTTGGCGGTAACATGCAATGCCACAAGTATTTTCCGTCCTAGATTTCTGATGATCAAAGTAGTTTCAAACAAAACATTAGGAAATGTATCGTCCAATAAAACATCATTGTCCATTTATGAAGTAGATGTGTACGGATTTGCATGTCCTTCTGGTTTCACAGGCACTTGGTGTGAAACAAACATAAATGAATGTCATAGCAAGCCATGCACTGGTAATAAACTGTACTGCGTTGACGGGTTTAATGGATATATTTGCATACGTAAATTACCACAGCCTCCAAATTTTGTAATGATCCATCGAGTTGGTGAATATGTAAAACTTACATGGTCACGTGTATATGGTGATTATAGTCATATTGCAATTACATACTGTGATGAGCTAAAAATGTATTGCCAGAAAAATATTTTGACAAAGGTTTCTACTCAACACATCGTTGAACTACCAAGTGGCTACACCTTCAACTTTACCTTCAGCTTCTATAAAGATGAGTGGTTGCTGACACAGTCACAACACTTTATTTTTCAAAATGTATTCACACCATCTCTTGGTGCACAGAATGGACAAACTATTAGTTTTACCGGTCAATATATTATGATTGCAGTGCTAATAATACTAGGGGCCCTTATTATAATTGTGGTGTGTTGTATTAGAAGATCAATTCGCAAGAAAATGATTGCCAATGTGGAAAGAATAGGTGATGACGAAGATACAGACAGTGTCCAACAAACATCAATGAATAATAAGAAGCCAGTTTTGGAGAAATTTAAAGATAAGCTAATGAAGGAATCAAAACAGAAACACCCGCAAACTATCAATAGTGATACTGATTCGGATCCCGAGGACACCATGCCACAGCCACAAGGCTTTGGTTTAACAAAGAGTGTGCCCCAATTCAATGAACGAAAAATGAATAGCAGTATTGGGAATCTTTCCTTTGGAAGCTTACTGAATGATCCATACAGCGTAAATGATGAGGCAGAACGTAGAATTAAAGATGCTATTGAAATACAGCGGAGAATGAGCCAAGCCTCACGTAAAAAGAGTAGCAGTGTTCGAAATCCTAGCTATGGGAGCGCAATGTTTAGTGATTCGCTAAGTTCACTTGATGATCCACAAGGTAGAATTAAACAAGCTATTGAAATGCAGCGAAGAATAAGCCAAGCCTCAGAATTTCAACGTAAAATGAGTAGCAGTGGTCGGAATCCTTCCTATGGGAATGCAATGTTTAGTGATATGCAAACTGCAGATGATGATCCACAAGGTAGAATTAAACAAGCTATTGAATTGCAGCGAAGAATAAGCCAAGCCTCAGAATCTCAACGTAAAATGAGTAGCAGTGGTCGGAATCCTTCCTATGGGAACGCAATGTTTAGTGATATGCTAAATGAAAATGATGATCCACAAGATAAAAAAACTATCGAACGGGTGCGGAGAGTAAGCCAAGTCTCAGAATCATCTCAACGTGGTATTCGGAATCCTTATTATGGGAGCGCAATGTTTAGTGATCCACAAAGTTCAAATCATGATCTACAAAGTAAAATATCTATTGAACGGGTGCGAAGAGTAAGCCAAGTGTCAGAATCATCTCAACGTCGGACTACTTCCTTTGGGAGCGACAAGCTTAGTGATCTGGAAAGTATAAATGATGATTCACAAAGTAAAAGTAAAGAAACTAGAGAATTGGTGCGGAGAATAAGACAAACTTCAGAATCTCAAATGAATAGCAGTGGCTATACTCCTTCCTTTGGGAGCTCAGTGTTAAGTTATACGCATAGTGCAAATGATCAACAAGGTAAAATTAATGAAGCTACTGCGTTGCAGCAAAGAGGAAGTCAAGCTTTTGAGTCTCAACGAAAGATGGGTGGTGGTGTTAGGAATCCATCCTTTGGGAATGAAGCGTTTAGTGATCGTCTACCACCCATTGATATAAATAGATCTAGTAAAAGATATGGTAGAAGAGCGGGTGCCACAAAAGAATTGGGTGATTCAGACATTGATCTAAGTTGATCCGCATGCCATCATCCTAAGTGGGCCCATACATAGCTAATTGTTTGAATATAATTTGGAAATATAGTAATAGTGCTAGAACTCTGAACATTGAATCAGAGCGTTTCTGTCAGTACTTGATACTAAGAGATATGAGAAACTAGAAAGAAGTCTGATCACTAGCCACAGAGACAAACGGCATAGATCCTAACATATGGGGCAGAGACACGTAGCAAAAGCAAACAATAGCCCTAGCTCTTTATGGCAAGAACAGCATGTGTTGTTAGGGCATCAGGATCTGGCACTTCGGCCTCGCCTGCAGAAAAAGGACTTTTGAATTGATGCCCGTACCCTGTTTGGCCTGTCGATTTGATCAGAGGAATTCTCACCCACAGCTCTATTTGTGTCGCACTGTCACATTGTTGGGGCTGCCAGTCAACCAGCAAAGGCCAGCTCACCAATAAACACATTACAGCACCAAGTGTATAACGTGTCTGTTGTGGTGCACTGTTCAAATCAATCTTTTTTTTTCAAGACATGCATGTGAGGGCTGCTACAATTCAGCGGCCACGTCCATATACTGTAAAACTAAAAATATTTGCGCACAATTTAATTTGCAAATTTCGGGGGTAGGTGCAAAAACGCAAACTTAAATAGTCAATAAACATTAATAGTCTATGTAAAGTAGGTCCAGGATGGACCAAAATCACAAAATTAAATAGTCACAAAATAATTTATAGATGAAGATCGCAAAATTTAATAGCCACGGAATATTCTAGTTTTACAGTATATCAACTACCGTGGGTACTTGTGCAAATCATGTGCATGCAGTCGACAGGTTCGGTTCGCTTGTAAATCTGTAAATCACAATGTGTTTCTACAATAGACAGTGCAGGTGTGAGAATCAGACCGACATGTGTTAAATATTGATCACGCCTTTGTTCAAAATTGACATGTGACATTAATATAGGCGTATCAGGTGACAGATGTAGGGTTCAACCATGTTTTTGCTTCGAACATGTATGTAAGTTTTTTTTTACAGTGTAACTGAGGTACTCTTCATGTAATTCTCAGCACTGTCTTGCTAATTGGCATGTTAACTTGTTACTTGTGTTCTCAGGACGCGGCCAGCTTTGTCACTGGACATTTATCAACTTGGCTAGTACATGGCATTGTAAATTGCCCTTGTTGAAGAATGTTAACGACGTAGCTTAAGTAGGCACTAGTATATCCAGTGGACACAGCTTCCCACTCCCTTTATTCCCACAAAATGGCATGTTATTTTTATTGTTCTTTTTTTATCATTTTTTATTCTTGTGTTTCTTGCAGGATCTATGACAGTGGTGGCTGCAGATTTCAGTTGATCTATGGGCCAGTAGAGTATGGAAAATGTTTTTGTAGTGCTTTTTGTATGTAAATGATAACACTGCATTGCAATTGGGTTTTGATCATTTGTTAACTTGAGGGTTTGAATAAAATTTATACTTATACGCTGTCATATTTTCATTTACCATGGTATATGAATCAAAGATATTGAATATTAATTAAAACTTAGCCTATACTGATAAAGCTGTCATAGTTTGAGTTATATACACAAAAATATATAATACTAATACCCAGTATGGAACGTGAAACAGGAACCAGATTATTCTAATAAATGACATTGCAGTTCAATATACAAGGATATACTGGTGACTCATTTGTTAACCACTCCAACCAATTACATGTGTGCTTTCCTAGAGGCTTTTCTACTAGGGCCATTTTGAAATTTCATACATCAATTTCAATGCCATTTAAAAGGAATTATTTAAACGTGATGCGATGTTCACTAAAATAACGAGTGGCTGTCACCTGTTTCCAATAAAACAATATTGTCACTTTTACAAAATGCCATCTTAGACGCATTTTGCATTGTCTAAATACGACTTGCTCCATGGCATTCAACACTGTTACAATAACTAGAGAAAACAGGGTCCCTCTAGATGTGAACTACGAAGAACCTGGAATTTGATCCTGACGCATGAGATTGGGAATCAACATTATTAGATTTAATGACATTTTGCTATTTTGTGGCAAAAACTTTTATATATTTTTAATTATTCGTCAAACATATTTGACTCATGGTTTTGCTCACACAATGTTGGTATTTTGTTTTAAAGTGCTGTCGAACCACTCCGCAAAACTGTAACGATTGAGTACCGTGTAAGTGCGTATTGGTTGGAAATACATATTTTCATACATGTGCCATCAAATTGACCACTTTCCTTTGCGTCAACGCAGCTGTGCGACTGTTTCTAATCTGTAAAACATAGCACAATTTTTAACCTACCCTACACTCTGGGCAGACGCAGCAGTGGGTCACCGCTTTTAACTGTTATGAGTCCACTAGACTATGTCAATTATGGTGTGCTCTTTAAGAACATTTGATCTTGTTTAGTTCTATTTAAATTTTAGACAAAACCAGTCATTGTACGTGCATGAGAGGGCCCTGATTAAACATCCAATTCGAAACCGCACTAAAGTCCAGTTCTTATTCATTATGTAATATTTTGTACAGGCCAATGCCATGCAGTAAATTACATAAGCATACAGAAATTGAGCTTATAAAAAGACATCTCATTCACCCTTGCACTGTTTGCAGGCTTCATTTCATTAACTAGGACTGTAGGTAGGTTCTGTAGGTGTATCAAATGAGTAGGTCTACCGTTATTGCATTTTTGTGGTGCTAAAAATGGCCACTTTAATTAATTAACTTGTGTAACTGTACTCGCAAATCACCTCAGGCGGTCAATTGCATGGCTTCGCCTCGCGGCTTCGCTCTCTGATACCGTATTACCAACGGGGGAAATTTAGGACATGGTGCAATACCTCGGGGAGAGGGGGGAGGTACTTCCATAGTCGCCCTATACGGCATGTGCCACTGATAGGGGTCACCTTTTTCAACCCCGCAGTTTCACTAGGGGTCACCTTTTCCACCACTCAGTTTCACTAGGGATCACCTTTTCCACCACTCAGTTTCTCAAGGGGTCATGATTTCAACATTCCGGTCAGTTTCACTAAGAACATGAGGTTCAATCTTGAGGTTCAATATCTAGCTCTTTTGTCATGTGATTTTGCATTTTTCACCATATATAGGCCTATCTAGTTAGAAGTGTGCAATTTGATGATTTGTGAGCGACAACTCCCTATTCACATTCAGTGGAGAGCACGACTTTCTACTCCTTCTTCACGATAATAATGCCAATGCATGCACGCTTTGCCATCATAATATGTGTGTATTCCTTTCGGATAAACCTGTGACAATTGCGTCAGCGAGTACTATATACTAATATACTATATACTATATACTGTATACTATATACTAATCTGGAGACATTGTGAGTACGAACGGCATCAAATCCAAATCATTATCTCATTATGACTAGGCGCTGTGGGGAAAATGTTATGTTACTACAGGTCAGCGTTTGCTAAAACCAAGTTAAAAATATTGATTTAAAACAAGATAATGAATGAAAACTTGAACAAAAATGAACGTTCAAGATATCCTACACAACGTGGAGTACAAACGCCGCCTGGTACTAGAGCAGGTGCCCCAAGCAGGTGCACGTCAGATGGGGATTAGCGCTAAGATGGTGCACCTTGTACTCACAAGCTGGAGATTCACCTTGTCATGTATGGGATTACAAGGGAACAATGGCCAGATTATATCAACGATGTCTATAGGCAGCTTTTTTTTAAATTGAGTGTTGTCTTTTGAGCAAGGATTGCACACTATACACATAAATCAGGAAAAAAGAGGCGTCGATTTTACTTTTCGATTTTATACCTATTTGATCGGCCTATGCATGTGAGTTTACTTGTATGAGCGAAGAATATCGTATGAACTTCACTCCAAAGTGCATTACTAGACCGGTAGCTTAAATAAATGTGATTTGTTAAGATAAAAATTTGGACAAAAACACACATTTTTGGTACATGCATGTATATAAAAAGCTATAGAAAACCAACTTAATACAAAATATTGAGTCTTCACTCTCATGATAAATTTCTACATTGCACCTCTTCTCAAATATTGAAACATAATCACACCTTTTACAAATATCAAGCAATGTTAGTTTTTACATTAGAAGTGACACACTTTGAATTAGAAAGGCATACTTATATATTTACCAGGAGTAAATGACCATGCACTGGCACTCCACAATCCTGGCGATGGCGTTAGCTGGGAATGGGACCTACTACTGGGCCGGCTAGTACAGTCAGTGATGGAAATCCTCAGACGCGCCACTGCTGTGGGAAACGAGGTATCAAGGTTGGTAGTGACCGGCGGAAGCAAACTTGGCAGGCAAGCAGGCACCATCATTACACAGGCAGTAAAGAGGCTGGGGTATGTGCAGGCCCATAATATATTTCCTTTTGCACATATGCATTCTGCAAGCCTGTACCACTGTCCCACACCAACGAAAGTTAGAATCGCACATCCAAAGAACGTTGGTTGAAGTCACAACTTGCCAAAAGTTGAAATTGATGCAAGCAACACAACTGGCAATAATTCAAATGCATACATCCCAAACGTTAAAACTGTTGGTCGACTTTCACGTGGTGATGGTTTGACATATGCTACCAGAGTTGCTACACATCAGTTTGTGGACCTCAAACCTACAATTGGACCTAGAAAAGGTGCATTTCAAATGCGAGCGTCTTTGTTATCATCAGTGAAACGGTTGAAGTCAGCCAACTTTCAGAAAGTTAGAATTGATGTAACACTACGAAATCTAATGGATTCAAGCATCCACATTACAAATGTTGGCGTTGATGCCAGACATCTAAATGTTGGTAGTACAAGTCGTCTCAACTTTCCAAATGCTAGAATTGTTGCAAACCATAATTCGAATGTATACATTCCAAACGTTAGGATTGACGCCCGACGTCCATCTGGTGATGGTTTTGCACATGCTACCAGAGTTGCCACACATCAGTATGTGGACCTCAAACCTACAATTGGGTCCAGAAAAGGCTCATTTCAATTGCGAGCGTCTTTGCTACCATTCGTGAAAAGCTTGAAGTCCGGAGGCCGCAACCATCTCCCAAACACATCTGCAGAACGATCCAGGGTACTATTCTCTGGAATTGTTACCAATGTTTCGACCGATCGGAATGTGGACTTCAAACATACAATTGGATCGCCCAAAGGCACATTTGGATTAATAGGGCTTTCATCAAAATCCACAGTGCCTGAGAAAGGCACTTCGTCAGCTAAGTCTCAGACGCTCGCAGACAAGGCGAAGACAAAAACTCGTCAACAGACACACAATGAAGGACTCTGGAAACCAGAATGGGGAGGCAGCGACCACTCTCAAAAGACCCAATGGAGACACCACTGGAAACCAGCCAACGACCACCCTCTCGCTCTTCACGACCCTGGCTCCGGTGTGAGCTGGGAATGGGACCTGATGTGGCTGTTGCAGGCGGTGATGGACGTCTGCAGGTACACGACTGCCATTTGTCAAGAGTTGGCAAGCCGGGCAGTGTCCATGGGTGGCGAGCTTGGCAGGTGGGCAGCGACCGTCGGCGAGAACCTTAACACACGGGCAGCCACCGTCATCACCCAGGCAACAAAGAGGCTGGGATCTCTGCAGGTCAAGAAGCTAGTCGTGATCGCGAAGTCTGTGTCAAAGTGTCACTCCTCACTGGACGTGGAGGTCCTGGCGAAGTTCCTCTCTGTTCTCATCGTGGAAGAAACCATCGCCGTGCTGTCGCTCTATCTGGCAGTATGGACAGTCAGACTATTTGTGAGGGGCTGCTACAGAGCAGGGGTAATTGCCATTCGAGGAAGGTGGTGTTTTATGATGAATATATTAAAGTGTGTTGCATTTCTGCTAAAAAAGCTATTATTGTTTTTCACCTTTGTTGATTGCTTTGATCTTTTGTGCTGATAGGAATAGGTTTTGTATCAGAAACATGTTTAAAACATTTCACTTCACTTTCACCAATCATCACCAATCAGAGTTATTTGGTTGACTTTCTGCAAGATTGTATAAAGTTTTATAGTTATATGTTCTTACTATTTTCTCGTGTAGGGTGTTGCTATATGAAAAGCTATTTTCAGTATCCTTTTTTGTTAAGCTATGCTGATGTAAGCTGTGTTCTTGCAGTAGTTCCTGCATGTACGTCCAATTGTTTATAGCTACCTGTTCATATTCATATTTTTCATATTTATATTGAGAAAGTTCATTTCCAATTAAAAATGTAGACAATCGATATCTTTTGAGTCTGTCTGTTTGTAACAAGCTGTAATTATTGGAAATATTCAATTAAAAAAATCTGAAAATATAATACTTGGTAGAATGAATGGTGATATATATGTATATGTCACTAGCCACGTAATATGCATGCCACAACACCAAATTGGATAAAAAAAATAGTTATTAAAAAATGCAAATATGTAAAAATGAAATCTGATATGCTTATTATTAGGACTGTTGCAGAATCTAAATTTTCTCAGTTTCACACATTTGCTTCACTGGCATCATGGGCTGTCTACTCCCAGATATACCAATGGTCAAAACCATACCAATGAACTAATGCTAATTTTGTGATGGGTACCCCTTCTAATTAGTGGCTCTTTGAGAGCTCTGCTGCGGCCTGGCATGTACATTTCTGCAACGTGTTACGTTCCTTAAGTTTTGCACGACACCGAAAATACTGGCTGTGATAACTAACAAACAGTGCAGAGTAAATGAATTTTGGAAAGTTAGCTTTTAGTTGATATGTGGTTTCTATGACAGTAATATCAATTGCAAGCAGAGCAAAATTAAATCACTGAAATCAATGGAGCGTACCCCTCATTAGTAATACATGTAGGTTTCGAATATTTGAAGATGACATGTTGTAGCATCACCACTGTGCTACCTACATGTAAGTAATTTAATAGAGATGAATACGGGCTACAATGACCTGCTGCGCAGCTGAGTCTGACGCCAAAAACGTAACAATAGACTACCTTTCAACTATGGCATTTTAAGAGTTGTTTTTGCCAATACCTACAACCATATTCACGACTGCAAGATAAGTACTCCTCCATTTGAAGTGTTTTTATCAAACATTTAGTACACATTTAGATACAAGAGGCACAGGGGAGTTAGCACGGCCATGCCTATTCCTACTCTGTGCCCGTGCACCAAAAGACAAAACATAAGATCAGCGCGTCTAACAAGCTCGCGGCATACGCCGAAATGAGCGTGGAGGTCGAGACGACAGCAGTGAAAGGTCTATGAATGAGGAGGCCTGAAGCGGGCCAGAGAACATTCTCTATAGGCGTGGGCATCGCGTTTTATTGCTTAATTAAGCACTGATATGTGTGTTTCTGAGAAAATATGAGGCCCTATTCTTTTTTACCTAGGCCTACAGTGAAAACGTTTTTTTTTTCTTACAGTGTACTTTCAGTTAGGTTTGTTCTTGTTTCATCAGACATTTTAGAAGGTTCCGAATTCAATGTAAACGCTAACAAGCTAGAGCGTATAAGTTCGTATAGTAGATGGTCATTGATATACAATTGATTGTTGTTTTTTTTCTAATGACGAGGTGTTCCCATTCGTTAGGTGTCCCAAAGGCGAGGACTTACTGTAAAAACAGCAAAAAAAAAAATCCATTGCTGGTGAGACAGTCGTTCCAAAACAACTGTATGTCGTGTACGAAACTGATTAGAAAAGCACGTGTTCCAGATTATGCTACATGGAGCACAAGTCGTGTTATCCTTCTTTCTCCATTGACCTGTATTCGCCAGCCGCTAATTTGTTAGTCGACCACTGAGTGGTCGATCAAATAACCAAACATTTATCACTTCCTGGTGGCCTGCTGAGGATTGATTAAACATGGCCACCGGAAATAGAGAAGGGGGAATAATGACAGGTCCAAGACAGTGGTCAAGAAATAGGCGCGTGTGACGCATGACACCCGTACAAAGGAGCGCAGGCTCCTATATGGGGTTGGAACAAGGTGCAGTGTCACCTACATGTAGCCCCTTTTTCAAATAGATTTGTGAATGTTACGGGTCGCTTAAAATAATGACATAATTTGTGTTCTCATAGATAGACTAATTGTTTTAGATTTAAAAGTAAGGGGGCGGAGGGAGGCGGGTTACAGGAACAAACCACACCGTCAGTTTCATCCCATTCAGTGACCTATTAATAAGCACTTGTTGATGGCCGTGATTAGCACAATTGGTAAATAATTAGCCATCATGATGGTGATAAATGTCAACTGCTTTCTTTTTTTGTTTTTAATTTAAAATACACACACGGCACGTACACATGTACATCGTATGTACCCGTGAGCCTTGATTTCTTATGACTCGAAGGAATTACAATTTGCTTTAGTATACAGTGCTCTTTACTGAATTCAGGTTCAAGTCAAATAGAACAAAATTTGATAAAGTCTGATCATCACCCATTCTTAGAAGTGGCAAGGTGCCATGCCATCGTCATTTTTTTACCAATACTCAAGGCAGGCATTACTTCCCAGGCGGTGGAACCTTTCATCAGCATGATGTTCCTTCCTCATCTCCTTACTTTCAAATGAAAGCAATCGACGCCTACCACATCCTAAAACGGCTGAAACGGCGTGGTCAAAACTGTGTACGATTCCCAGCGTGTTGCTTCAATGGCAAAGCTCTTTTCACTATTGCATTGTGCATACAAAGTGAAACATTATCAGGTAGTTTGACAATTGTTTCACTGCACTTGCTGTTCCGCTGGAGATAGGCCCATGAAAAGAACATCCATGCGCACTTTTGTTTCGTCTTTCCTTTACAAAACTAAAATAGTCGCTGATTCTTTGTGCGTTAAGACAAGCCTTTTCTCTGAACAACAATGTTCTTAAATATAGTGCAGTGGCTGCTCTTTGTGTATGAATCAGTTTTACTTTTACAGGAGACAATCGCGCCCACGCGCTTCGAGCCTGCTTTACACATAGGTGAACTCCATCTATGTGCAGTGGCGAATAAATGTGGGTTAAACTTCGTTTGTAAAAGTGATGTTAATTCTAGTTGATAGACCATTCGGATATAACAGTAGCAGTTCTTTTGGCTTGGCAACTCAACGTAACATATATATTTTTCTGCGTTTACTATCGTATATGCAATTCATTCAGTAAAGTGTATATTTTATTTCCAATTCTAGATTTTTAAATCTATTTTGCCCATACTCAAACTTATACGAGCTCCGTTATAAAGTACAAGTAGCGTTGCAGAGGCTGTTTTTTATCAGCTTGTGTAGAGCTTAGCTGACATGCAACCTGTTACCGCCCTGAATATGTCACCTTAGAACACCCGGCACTTCTGAAATGCTAGGACCCTAATAGAATATGCTTGCGAGTTTTCGTAATTCCACTGGGCAAAGTCCATTAACAGAGATCTAAGATTCCCGGGTAGGACCAATAGTGTTAGCTCATTCAAACACATATGGATATACGCCTCACTGAAACAGCCACACCTCCTGGATCTACCAGTACCATGTTTTACAACATTATCTATCATTTGCCCATATACTTCCTCAGTACGCCCTCTTTCCGAGATTCATTGCCCTCACTGAACCGGTAACTTACTACTTAAGAAAGCAATCACACAAGGTATTACAAACTAATGTGTCTTGTAACGAAAGAACAACTAGACATGATCAGAGAAACAAAGAAGAAAAAAGTAATACAATAATATGGAACAATCATACGACAAGGAAGCCTGCATGTCTCTCTAACAGGGGCCCGTCTTGCAGTAATGACAGATGACAAAGGCAAGCATTTGTGACGTGCACGATAAATGTCATTCGTTGTAGTTCTCTTGTTTTTCCATTAATCCAAAGGTCATATTTTGCCCAAAATGCATTTATCTCTTTGTGCTTTTGATGAATGTCTCTGATTACACAGTTCCAAGCGTGTTTACTGTGTATTTGAAAGTAAAATGAAATATTACTGGCAAGTGATTCGTTATCTTTCTGTTCTTTGTGACATGTCGAGGGTCGACATGACATTGCCATCAGTTTTAACACTTACTATATGACATTTCTCTGTATAAGACCACGAAAGAGGTGGCCTAAATTGGTCCAAAGGAAGAGTGCATGCCACCATAGAACGATTAGAATTTTGAACGACTACCAGTAACTGTTCTTGTAAAAATCGTTGTATTAAAGCCGTGGTTCCCATAACATTTTATCCAAAATATCTGCAAATTCTACATTGTTGTGTCCAGGTGTTAATAAGTTAACCACCACTAAAACGTCCGGTTAGTGTAGCAGTATCACTTTTACCCCGTGTAGAGGCCTCCGCGTGACTCAGTAGTTAAGTGCTGTGTTCATTATTTACAGTTTACGCACCTTTTATGATCATGGCTTCATTTGTACTGTAGGAACTCAGGAATAGGAACATAAGTCGGGAAACGTGTCCCCGCCATTCAGGTGTCCCATTAGCTCTATATCAACAATGCGTGTATTGTACACAGCCAAAAGAATATGCAAAATACACTCATTGGCAGTGGTCCTATAAGGAAGTGTCCCCACCGTCAAGTTTTAGTGTACGCAAGTGATAAGTAGCAACCACTTTACAGTGTTTGTGACTGTTGATATTGAACAAGTCGTAAACATGTTGTTGATATAACACTGTAATTACAGCTTAATTGCCTTAGCATTGCACATACATATTGGCATTTGCAGGCATGGGGTCCATCAACATCAGGTGGTGTATGCAATATATCTATCATACAAACACTCTTCTAATTAATATGGAATACGAAATTATATATTAATAAGCATGGTGTTTGTATAGTTGATGTAGTATATATACCATCACGATAGGATGTCAATAGATTATACACCATTTAATATATACATATACATAATAAAAACCTGAACTTCAATTCCCTCATTTTGAATATTACAAAATTTCACTGCAATTTTAGATCTACAGATCTTATCTTTTAACATGGTTTTACTGTAATGTGTTCTTGCATTGTGCCAAACTACAGTCTCCTGCACTTACGTAGACGTGCCTTTATCCGGGGCTAATGACACGTCCAAAAGAACAACCTCCTGCTTTAATGGATGCTCACAGTCACTCAACCATTTCAAACACCTTTGGCCACTTATCTCTCCCCTCTGAGATCTGTAATCGTCAATGATGATGTTTGCCTCGCTTATATAAGATCCGTGATATACCCTTGCGAAATGCATGTTAATAGGTTATTATGCCAGTGGGGGTGAGAGATCACAAAACCTCTCACTGAGTGTAGAGTTCTGTAGAAGTCAGTCCACACGAGGTGAGATATATCTCTCATCCGGCTAAAATAATTATAACCCCCGCCACCCCCAAGTTTATTGTTTATTTGAATTTCTAGGCTACAAACTTTGTGGTGAGAGATAAACATTTCCACACAACCTCTCAGCCAATCAGCATCGAATATTCTCAGCAAACATGGGAGAACACCGACTATTTTCTCTACCCCATCCTCATAGAGTATTGCTTTTTATTCAATGGCCCACTATTCAGTTCGACAGTTATTAGTTGTATTGTGACAATGCAACTATGTGCAGTGTTATAAGGATTGACGTAAGCGGACAATGACTCTACCTGCAGCAGTTTAAATGCGTACTGATATCGGATACATGCATGTGCATTGTACCTGCATTTTCCTAGATTATGTGTCATTTTTCTGAAAAGCATGAAAATTGGCATGGACATAGGAAATTGACTGTATTTTCATTTAAGATCGGGAGACACTCTCAAAAAGGTCTCGAAAGGCTAAAAAATAGAATTTATTTATAATGTACTCACTGAATAACACATATTAAGATTGTGGTTAATTAGGAATCGATAAATGGATATAAAGTATACCAAAGTTTAAGTAATGCATTATTTATTTAATTTAGAATTGCTAACACATTTTGTCAGTTGTTTCCTTACCTTCATAACATGAGATTTAGTCACAATGCACCCTTCAAAAAGTTTTGTAACGTTATCTTTAAATGTTTTATCAAAATATTGTCAAATATATGTCAATCTGCCTCACATTTTGGTGTTATAATAATCACAAATACATATTTCAATATATTAATCAAAATATTGCATATTTATGATTTGAAAAGATCAATATGATAATATACAAGTCTATATAATATACAAGTCTAGTCACTGCTCGAGGAGACATCTCATACTACTAATTGAAGGATCTTTTCAAATAAATTGAGATAATGTGGCTAACAACTGTAAAGGATGCTGTAGAAAATAATGTAATTACTGAGCATATATATGTCATTGTCTTGGGCATCCTATCATGCTAGCCAGACAAAAAAATCTGATGAAGGCGAATCTATCATGGCATTATTGCCTCTTTTTCCGTGAACATGCACATTCTGCTTCAATGATCCGACATGCAATGGAAATTATCTACAAAAAAACACAAACTATCTGAATCCCGGTCAAACACGAGTCATAACAATGGATCAACCATTATATGCTATAGCTAAAAAAGTTCAATGGCAATTTGGAGGCATATGTAGTAAACGTAGATTTGTGTGCATGTTAGGACCCCTGCATGTGGAAATGGCAGCTCTACGAATGCTAGGTGAATGGTTGTCAAAGAGTGGATGGACAACATTACTTGTTGATTCCAAGGTTACTACTTCTGGGAGGGCTGAGAGTATTATAGGGGCTTCTCACATTGGTAGAAGCCGGTATGCACACCAGGTTACAATAGCAGCATTATATGTTTTACAACATCAAACTTATGATGCATACATAGCAACTGTTCCTGCAGAACAACAATTGTTGTTTGATGAATGGGTCGAAGGACAATGTGAAAAGGAGCCAGTGTTTATGTACTGGAATACTGCTTTAGAATTCCAACTGCTTGTGCTGCAGTTCACTCGCTCAATAAGGATGGGTAATTTCCCACTGTGCATGGAGTCGCTTGGAAAATTAGTACGCTGTTTTTTTGCAATGGGGCACACACACTATGCTAGATGGCTACCTATTCACATACGGGATATGGTGCAACTTGAGGGTCAGAACCCTGATGTATTTGACGCTTTTATGGGTGGACAATTTGCTGTACATTAAACAAAAAATACATTTTCAGCCATAGGAATGGACCATGCGCATGAACAGCTTAACAAAATGATCAAGGGCCAGGGTAGTGCAATAGGGCTTACAGAAAACCCATCTGCTCTCCATCGTTGGATGATAGCAGGGCCTGAAATTGCTCAAACAATCATAAGTTTTGAAGGCACACCTGATCAATCTGATCATTATAACCACCATGAAGAAAATGCTGCTACACAAAATGCATATTTCTCGGATGTCAAATCCTTAATAGAGGTTTTAAAAGAATATGGAAATCCTTTCATGGAAGACAACGGTGAACTGTATTCCATTGACAAAAAAGATTTTCAAAGCCAGGAGGCTATAGACAGAATGAACAACATGTACCAAATTGGAAAAGAAGAATACTTAAGATATGTTGCTGAGAGACTTGATTCTGATCAGAAGGGCATAAATGATTCTATAAAGAAAATGAAAAACCATATTTTTGATGAACAAGTAACAAAAAAGTACCAAATAAATCACAACAAGAGATTGCCAATCTTAAAAATGACTGTTCCCTTTTATCACAGATGTATATCAGCTGCCAGGTTCGAGAAGGAGACCTTGAAGACTTTTTCAGACATGAAAATTTAGCTTATCCTCCATCAATATCGGAAAATGGTTTGCTTTATCCATCAAGTAGTAAATCAGATTTGCTGGACTGTCTCCCGATGGAAAAGGTATTCACATCACCACACGTAGATGCAATGATACTTGATGGTGCAGCTATGGTCCATATGATTGAGCCTGGTGCACCCAAAACATTCAGAGCATATGCAGAAAATGTGTTTATTCCAAGTCTGGCAGACAGATTACTCACCATAAGCCGTGTGGATGTTGTATTTGATACTTACACAAATCATGCTAATAGTCTAAAACGTAGTCTCCGTGAAAACGTGGGAGTGGGCAAAGGAAGCTAGTGGTGGCAAATGGACCTATTCCTGCCAACTGGCAAAGCTTTCTCTGTGACAGTGAAAACAAAGCAGACCTTTTCAAATATTTGGCAAAAGAAATTTCACAAATGACAACTGAAGACAACAAGATAGTGTATTCCACCCATGAAAAGCAAATTTTGTCTACTGATCAAGCTTCTGTGCCAGATGAATTAATTTCTGATTGCAACCATGAAGAAGCGGACACAAGAATTATGCTGCACCTGAAGCATTGCATCCAAAATGGGTATAGGTGTGTCATGATTAAAACTGTAGACACTGATGTTGTCGTCCCTGCAGTAGCCACCTTTGTTGAGATGCAACAACTTGCAACAAGAAATAGAGAATCCTGAAATCTGGGTAGCTTTTGGGAAGGGGCGTCATTTTCGTTTCATCTCGATACATTCAAATGCAACATCATTAGGACCTGCAAAATCGAAAGCATTGCCAATGTTCCATGCAATAACAGGATGTGATACGGTATCTGGCTTCCGTGGTAAAGGGAAGAATTCAGCTTGGGATGCTTGGAATGTGTGCCCTTCTCTTACGGATAGCTTGCTGGCATTAAGCAATGTATCGGAAAGTATCCCTGAGGATGTATTAGTAGAAATTGAAAGGTTTATTGTTGTGTTGTACAGTAAGCATTGTCCTTTCAGTACCGTCAATGAAGCAAGGAGATACATATTCTCATCATCATCCTCAAACAACATGTTTTCCCGATTGCCACCAACTCAAGCAGCTCTTATGCAACATGTCAAAAGAGCCACTTTTCAGGGAGCATTTGTTTGGGGACAATCTCTGGTTCCAAATCAAATGTTACCAGACGTGAGGAGTTGGGGATGGATTGAAAATCCCTCACATGAGATTGTGCCATATTGGTCTGATCTACCAGCTGCCTGTAAAGCATGTAGAGAACTTGTACGATGTGGCTGTAGTCCACGCTTAGGATGTAAGAGAAACTGCAAATGTTCAAAGACAAATCTTCCTTGCACCGAACTTTGTAAATGCAAAGGAGCATGCAAGTGACGTTTCCTTAATATTGTTATTGCAGTGTTGTGAGATTGTGCTTAGTATGTTAAATATGAACAAAAATATGAATGATGATGTTTATGTACATTGCATATCGATAGCTACATAGACCATACTTAGTATGTTAATTGAGTGTATTGGAGCTACAAACAAATGCCAAGTACAACTACCAACTAGACCCTAGTAATATATAATTATTATGGTATCCAAAACATTATAAAGCCTTTTTGATTTGATGTACATTTATTATTGTGGTGTTAAACAACAAATTGTAAGGAAATTGATACATATACAAGACTCTTTACTGCATTAAATGAAATGTAACAATTTTTGGGGGGACGTTATGACTAAACCACTTTTTTAACATTTTATACTGTACATATGTGTATTCTATATATGAAATAGTAGTTATATGCATTTATCCCAATGGCATGTGAGTTTGCAACTGCTTTTGTTAGAGTTATTATATATAAATAAAGATTTTAAATTTTTTGGGGCACATTATGAATAAATCTTGATTTTTTATTACCAGGACATTTTTGAGCGTGTCTGAGGGTTTGGCCTCTGTAAACGTCTATGGCAGTAAATATACGTTTATCTCACATATGTGTATATACACTAGATATACATTGCTCAATAAATAAGCATGGTATCTTTCACTGATACTTGACGAATGGGGTCAAGATGGCCCTGGGCAGAAACAAGTGGTTGCTCCTGGCCATCAGGTGGATGTTGTGGCCATCTTGGTCACAGTTCATGTAATATTTGTTGCATCTTCATGACTTGTACATGTACATGTACGCCACTTAAAGGGTACAATAAAAACTGCCATGGGGACCTTACTAATAGTGTCGTATACTAATTAGTATCACGTTTTCATTCTACCATGTGTTATAATATGCTATAAAATGCTCCCCGAATTAAGGACATCTGAAGTTTGGATACACAATTTTTCGTGACCCCTTTTGTTTTTAAACAGATTTATGCATGGCTAGCTGAACTACATGTATGTCAGCGCTTTCAAAGATAATGCATTTTGGAACACCATATACACTGCTGTTAGTGACATATAATGAATAACGGACTACGTGGGATGCTGTTTTCATGCATAATGCATTTCAGCCTGTTTCATTCCTCTTTTATCTTAAATTCACTTGATTAATAGTGTCCTTTTCTATCTATATGTTTGCATAGTCAAGTTCTAATATATATATATATATAAACACTGTTTTCATCACTGAAAACACTGCTGCAGTACCGGTAATCGTTATCATGCTGCAGTATGGCATTACCGTAAACGGACAAAGGTAGACACGAGTCTTCATCTATACATGAAGATCTGTATATACATATTAAAAAACTTCCACTCTGGCCACAATTTACATCAATCAGTAGAATCGTCCTGACACAGAAGTGCCTGCTGCCGCCGTCTCCGCTGCCACGTGAAAGGCGAACAAACAATTGTCCATTTCCGCCGGAAGCCTCGTTCCTGTCAAACTCGTGCTATATCGCCCGCCCTTTGATTGTGGACATAATGACGTCCGGCGCCGTGGATTAGGCTGGACGCAGGCTGGGCATGGGAGTTGTCTGTTCCCCTTCGGTGGGTCGGGGTGGGTGGGTGGTACTAGTGGGTTCGAACCTCACTCAATTCACACTCAGCAGTTTTGAATAAGCTGGCAAATTGGGAAAAAACATAACATCCGTGGGATTGGCACAGTGCTCAGGACGAAATGCATCACATTTGTTTCGGGCTTATTAATCTGAGTAAGAAAGTCATTTGTTCACGGACCACAAGGAGTGGGCTCTGACGAAATGAGAGACCTAAAACCAGTCGGCCCTGGATAAAATCCATCGTCACCGCTGTGGATCTGTTCTATATCCGGTTATATGGATCATTACAAAGGTCATCGAATACATGCTAATAAGGTGTCCTTTAGAAAAGTCATCAATATATGTAGACTGACCAATGCCATACCTTCGAGCAACATTTATCCATTCAGACCACCATGTGGGACTGAGCTCGCGTGGTTTCTATAAAGAGATTATCTCTTTAACAGAGTTACGCGGTGGTCTCTTTATAGAGGGGCACCTAAACACTGTTTTATTATAGAAGTGGCCTCAATAGCAAAGTGATCTTACGTGTATGTTCTACTGCACTGTATAAATGTACACACATTCGTGCCTTATAAGCAAAACACTCACAAGAGCCACAAAACGGCCTCGTACATCAAGCTAAGTCCTGGGGACTGACACTAACGGAGATGTTACTGTGAAGTAACATGTTCATGTTCTGGTGAAATACAACATATTGCGTAATGTCTCGAGGCCTACCTGAGCCTTCGAAAACAAAGCAGCAAACGGGTGTCCTACTTTGCGTATTAAATGGCAATCTAGAGTCACACAGTTCCGACCATTGACGCCGAATCAGCCGTGGTATTTTAATCCCTAATATCATACGGTGGTAGTTCCAGATGCGTAAGAAAACGCCAATATTGTCACTTTGAGATGGATCGAGGGTGTCCTGGCCTGAAAATTGTGATCTGGCTGGTTCGTTTGGGAATAGCAGAATTCTGACTGGTTCTTGGTCTTCCTGATTAACTGTAGCTTCGTCCTCTTTTTTTTTTTTTTTTTTTTTTTTTTTTTTTTTTTTGAGGGGGTGGGGTTATGGTCGACAGACGAAACCGTAAATGCCGCCACTGCCGTGTCCCAACACTTCGGTTGTTCACGATGCTTTCTTCCCGAAGGAAATGACACACGTCAGCCTGATTCTGACCTCCAAAATATTATCACTTCTCTAAAGAATTGATTTTGATTTTATTCTGCAAGTAGGCTTCCCGGCTACTCCCGTTATGTATTACTGAGTTGTTGATTTGAGCAATCTTTTTGCTTTTCTGGGTTGTCTGGAGGGCTTACTTAATTGTTGTTCTGCGTTAAGGTGGCATTGTTGACGGTGTTCAGAAAGATATTCCCGTGTTATGGTGTGCTATTTCTGAATCTTCCCATGAGCCTGCTCTTTCATCCAGACCATCTGAAAGGTTGCAGGCCGTTATTGCAGTTTTTTAAATGCCACAAAAATGCGCACGAGGTACCATAAAAATGCTGACATTTTTAATAATTTCATTTCTGGTGTCTTGCGGAGCTTCATTAGCTATGTGAATTTGTGTGTGTGGGGGGAGGGGTAAACGTTGTTGTTGCTTGTTCTTTTCTTTTTATACGTACTACACAGACGAAAAAAGTGGTGGACAAACATTTGTTGACTGTCACATTGGGACCATTATCACACTGGTGGACTAGAGTGCATAGTTATATAAAGGGAGGTAGGCCAATGTCCAGCAGCAGGCACCAACACGTGAGGGGAGCGGGGTGGGTACAGCGACCACTGGCCACCGTCAGCTGCACGATTCTCAGCTATCCATGGCTTGTTACTTGATCCTATTGGCACGTTCCCATGCACAAGTCTTGCTCAGATTAAGTTTATTCAAGAATGGTCCAGTCCTGGATGTGTTGATTTTGTAATTGACATTTTTCTTTGTGTCTACGATGTTTATTGGATAAATGTTTATAGCTTTTTAGTTCGTTTCATTTGACTTCCACTACGTCAACATAATTATAGCTGTTTATTTCGAATACTTGCTATTTCGTGCATTTGTATGTTCTTCCTACAACTTCAAGATACCAAGTCTCAACTGTATTCAAATTTACTTTGAGGGCTGTCGCCAAGAGTGCACGTGGAAGATTGTGGCTTTATTATTCAAGTCGTAAAAGTTTCTGTATGTTTGGGGGGCTCGTGAAAAATAGAGTTGATCTTAGAGATTCGGTCATAAAGCAACACAATGTTCATTTCAAGCACTCAAAATGTGGAAAGGTTCAGTTGCTCCCTCAACCTTTGACCCCGACTAGATTTACCAGCTTGCCCTAAAGTCTACTGAACCTGTTTTCGTCAATTTTGATTCTCCCCAGTGGCTCTGCCAATCTCGTCAGCCATTTGTACTTGTCTGATTTTCAAAGAATGCTCTCATTTGATTGGCTGTTATACACCGTATATTGTGTAAAACCTGTTTAATTCAGCGTATCATATATCCCCTATGGATTTGTAGGTAAAACGCCTATTACATTTTGGGAGGTTTCTCATTATGAATTAAATGAACAAAACTGTTGCAAATTAATGACACAAAACCTCCTAGTTGTATAGTACAAAATTGAGAGCGTCCTAAATAAATAATGTATCCTTTCGTTATACACTAACATAGTTAATGTGGCAGTATTAAATTTTGAATGGACACCAATTAGGTAGAATATTTGGATTGCATGCAATATCATGTGGTGTTGGCAAGCATAATGAATGCTGCTAATGAGTTTGAGCTTGAAACCGTGATTGAAATACATCATTTATAACACTTGTGAATGGGTTTAATATGGGGCTAATCACTTGCCTATATTGTATGTCATGGTCAACACCTGCTAACATTATATTATATTCTATAATATTATATTACTATTTTTTCTACTGGTAGATCCAGCTTTTAGAAAAGGTTTGGGGCGCGCCCCCACAGGTTTTTAACACGCGACGGCTTGCGGTGATGTGAATCAGCAGCAGCATTGCAATAATTGCAGACACATGGTATCATGGAAAACCTTCTTTTTTTTTTTTTTTTTTTTTTTTTTTGATTGTTTTTTATGTTTACTGTCACGAATGTTCGTTCTCGATTGTTTTACTGTGTAGTAGGCCTTTATGAAAAAAAACTCGAGAAAGATATGATTCACCTATGAAAAATAAAATAATATTCGACCATTAAATATAACCTAACAGAAATGCTCGTCAAAGCAGCAACATTCTACCTATTTGGAAAAATCCACAATATTCATAACATGGAATACGTGTCTATCAAGAAGAACAGCAGCTGGCCTTGAAGTGTATGTTCCTGAGACCACACAGGGAGTTCATCGATGCTCACATTACTGGGAGTAGCTTATGAACTCCAATTGAAGTACGTTTCTCGATCATAAAAACCAATGTCCATAGTAGTAGAGCCTCTCCACTGAGACCAACGGGGAACTGTCGTCAATTGGTCTCAATAGAGATCTGCTCTTTGTTGATGTTCACGGGGATGGTTTCGTGGAAGTTTCGGGCAACTACAAGAAATATTCGTTGGTGTCAATAGAGCGCTGATACATGCACATGCATCAAATGTAGGCCCCAACTGTATTATGAATCTGATCAATGTCTTCATCAGTGCTCCAGAGTAACTCTGTCCCACAAGCGTGGGAATTATAACATCTGTGCGTCTGTTTATAAATAGACAGGACATGGGGGCAGTGGACGGACACTTTTGTTAACCCCCGTCAGTGAATGCGTCCACCATTTTGCCTGGTGTTTGAAAACCAACTGTGAATTATGATTTCAACTAGTATAAACCAACAAACTGATCAGAGCATTCAACTAATTTGTACGTCAACGTAAACAGCTCTTCAATGCACTTTCCAATGATTTATAACTTAATTCAAAACACCCAGAACCTCTTAGCCCAGTGAGTCGCAACTAATCAACTGGCTTAGTAGAATCTATCCACAGTGCTGCCATCAAACTAATCCCGTCCATTGCCAAGTATGATGAGCAAACACTATCACGACTATTACTGAAGTCCTCGAGCTTTAAAGCATAGGGTACAACTGGCAATACTGCTTCTCCGCTGCTTTTTATTGCTCCTCCACTGCCAAAAACTCTGATAGTTCGTGGGGATCAGTGCGTGCCCCGTGCTGCGAAAGTACGTTTTAGGCAGTACGGAGACAACAGAGGTATAGTTTGACATGCCAAACTTTCTATATGGTGAAGTTAGGCAGTACGGGCCCAGTCCGGAGCCAGAACGCCAAGGCTTATATTCTTACATGTCGCAGTCACGCAAAAACGTTCTCCTAAAATAATAACACTGTCGGTTGTGCCCTAGGTCTTACGCACTTGCGCTATATAAGTCATTGCTCCAGAACCGGGGAAGAGGCCCCAGATGGCGCTAAAACTCGTTGACTGTAACGAACTACATTGTACAATGCTGATTTTTATTTTATAGCAGTGTAAACTTTGGACATGTTATTTGGTGGTCGTTCTAAGCAATTTAGAACATCAACTAAATCTGGGAACCAATAAGTTCTTTTTCTTTTTGAGCAGTGAAGGCATCTTAAGCACATATTGTTGTTTTAAGTGTGTCTGGTTTACTTGTTTGTGTATTTAGTTTGCTGGAAGGTTTTGCTTGCTATTTGTAATGCTTTTCAGTATTTTCATTAGCGGTTTTCTGTTTGATATACAATGTACAAGTCTTTTGTATCAAGTTACTTATAAATTTCAATGAAAACTATTCATAAATTATTCATACACTACATGTGAGGTATGATATGCCTTTCGAACATTTCTTGAGCTTGTAAAGCCACATCAGGGTCCAATTATTCCACAAAATCCACGTACGTCTTAAAACAGAAATTGCCATAGACGTAAAAAAAGGATAAGATAGTGCAAATAAGTAGACAGGACGCAATTGCCTTATATGAACTACTCGTACGCCCGCTAAGTTCACTACTTAGCTCTTTGATCATAGGTAAGAAGAAAGCACTCATACTTGGAGTGCAAGTTGATAAAAGAAAGTGTCAGAGTAAAAAAAAATACTTTCATTTTCTAGATGGCTGACACTCTCACATTTTGCCTCTGGGAAGATACAGTAATACCGTACAACAATAGCCTTGTATCAACCCTATATGTATTCCAAATGAATTCAAGCTTACATGGGTGGATTTGCTTGAAGATTTTGCTCACTTTTTATTCTATGTTAAATGAGCCATTAGGTATTTAGTGGGTTTGATTTTTCCCACACATAAAGTCAAACTTTCTTTCTGATAATTGAGATACATTTGGAAGAAGATGTACATGTACATGTTGCTTTCTTCACTTTGTACACACTTTTTTTTCAAACTCCATAGTCTCATTGGAATACAAAAATTGTTTCAGTAATTGCCCGTGACAAATCGGCCCTGGACCCCACTGAATATCAAATAACCAGCCGCTGAGTTAATTTCAATAATTTAAGAGCAATACTTGGGTGGGTGTATGCAGATGTAAGCCCTACGGCAGCTATACCTAATATATACATGTGCTTGCCTTTGATTGATAACACTCAAGAGACAAGTTGTTTTGATGTTAAAATTGTTCTTGCAAAGGTTGATGTCGCTAAAATATACATTAGCACCTATTTATCACGACTGCTCGGGTGGCCTGGACTCCAGTATTTTCAAGAGAGGTGTGGTTTCTTTATACTGTTATCCAACATAATACTTATATGGCGCCTTTTATTAACTTTTCGGCCTTCGATAAATGGTCTAATTATAAGGGCGGTCTCCACTGGCAGATCCAGATTTTTGGAAAAGCAGGGACGCACTTTAGGAATTTCATGGGTTTCGTACGCGTGCTCGATGGCGGACATGCCAAAAGACCTATGAAAATTAAGTATTATTTTGGTGGGGAAAGTTGGGGGGCGCAATTTGTGCACTCTGCCTATGGTCTCCTTTCAAGTTGGTCTTAATACTGCACACAGGGTGTCAGAAAATGCCACCAATATCACCACATAGCCTCTCAGAAGCGATCTAACTTATATTTATTACAGCTTTAGGCTGTCACAATTGTAATTGCTTTTCATATTTGCATGAGCAGTTCTTGTAATAATAGAAGTGAAAACTATTAGATATAAGCTCTTTTGAAAGACTAACCCCCACACAGCCTGTTGGGCTTCAGCGTTTACAGCGCCATAACTCTGCGGCGCTGATGGGTATTTACGCTCGGCTGGGCAGATTACGATGATATACTGTAAATTTAGTATCTTTAGCAGCACAAACAATGAAAAAAAGTAGCTAGCTTGCTCGTTAACCGGCTGGTGAACATTACAACACTGCGACCCCGTTCCATTTTTTTTTGCACGTGAAACTCCCAAAGGACGCTGGGATACGATATGGTCAGGTTGAGACCCACTCAGCCGTGATATTGGAGTCAATGTCATTGTCACATTGGTGGCATGTACTTCGTGGGCGGCCCGGTCTTATTTATGGAGAGACTAGTGTGGTAATTCTCGTCTGCAGTGGCATTCTGTTCATATTGGGGGTTTTCATTCTGTCCGTTAAGCCTGCCTGGCACCTGCGTGGTAGTCTTTCAAAAGACCTTATATCTAATAGTGTTTATTTCTATCATTATATAAACCCTTCGTGTCAACCATATATTAAATGCGAAGATAAAGAGCAAGTGCAATTGTCCGCTCTTAGATATAAAGGAATTCCACTGATATTAAATATGCAGCCTCAAACATCCTGCCCTGTTAGCCTTTTAAAACCAGAGTTAGCAACAGCTGCAGAAGCAGCATGCATGGGTGATCAGTCAAGGGGCGAACTGCAGCTCCATGCATGGGTGATCAGGTAAGGGAGCAATAAAGACAATCCTTTCCTTGCAATACTCCAATATTTCTTTCTGATGTTGTCTAACAGCTTCATATCCAATCTTTTGCAAGAAATTTCTAATTGCTTCAATGTCCATGATCAGATTTTTACGAATATTACAGAACGTTCAAACATTCCCCAATATAGATAAACAGTACCACATGCTAAAGCTTCTGTTACTAATAACAAACCAAAAACATATTTAAACAGTACCACGTGCTTGTGTGGACTGCTGCTTCTAAAAAATAGAAGCCATGTGCTTTTAGTAAATGACGTCAAATTAGCAAAACATTTTGCAACTTCAGAGGCTTTTAGAATAGGCCTTAATGTCAGACCATTTAAAGGCCTTGAGATAGGCTACCTGCGTGGCTGCACATGCACTGCTGGCGAACTGGCAAATTTGTCAAGAAATTTTGAACTTGTTCATTTTTTCACGAATATACAGTTTGGTTAAAGATTGATAAAAATAGTTATGCTGTGTCTATAGATCGCAAAACTTTCGCGATCGTTGAGTAGCACTGTGTTTGGCTCAGCAACTCGTCGCACCATGCATTTTTACTGAGTTCAATGTTGCCACAGTTGACGACTTGACACACTATAGGTGTAGATAAGATGCATTGCAAGCGTTCCACTGCGATCGCTTATGTGTAAAGTGGGTTTTACACACCCAGTTAACGCACGCGCTGTGGACATTTATGCTGTAATTGCACTGTCACACACCAAACAAGAGCTCATAGTCACGTTATACGGCCGTAGACAGTGATAATGTCAGCGTAATGGCAGTTTGAACGCACAGTTATTGCCAGTGTAAGTGGGTTAGCGCCGTTTATGTTGGCCCTGCTGTGCTGCATCTGCATCCAAATTCGTTTTTCATTCGTCTATATATGTGTGATCCTTACCAATATAGACATGTTAGTCCTTTATCTGAAAGGCGGAGGTAATTACAAAGCAGTGAACACACCAAGATGAGCCCCATCTTGATACATTTTGGGCTTTATATTCAATTCACGAGCTGTTGACAATCTGTATAGACTGGCAGATCCAGGTTTCAGACAATGTAGACCCATCCACATGATGGCATGGGTTTTGTTTGAATGCTCACGGAGATGAAAAACACACCACACACATGAAAATAAAATATCTGATTGAAAAATGGCAGTGGGGCGTATTCTTGCAGCTACCCACCCCCACCCCCACCCCCTTCTCCAACATAAGCCCCCCATAAATCTGCCTATGCACTGTATTTCTTGCAGTCTGAAAGAGATGCCCGTAAACCCAGGCCGACGACCACAAACCTATACTATATGGCAGCAGAAATCTCATCCGCCTCAAGTGTGATAATAGATAAAGCCTGTCATAAACCAAAACCATTTTCCTGTTTTATTTTTCTCGCCATCCATCAAAGGTTGTTTATGACTTTATGAAAAAGGCAAATGGACATGGCTGCCCGGTGAGACCGCAGTGTAATAACGCGCCGAGCTCCAATATAGCGATAAAGGAGCTACATTAGGCCAACATGAGGAGTTATGAGAGCAGGGATCGGGCAAGGTGATGAATACGGCACTGGTCTGATTGTGGACGTGTTTGCTCTTCAGCTATGTATTATTGCCAATTTTGAGGATGGGGTTTTTGGTATGATGGTGGCCGGGGTGGTGAGGTGGAATTGGGTTAGTTCTCAAGTCCGCCACCGTGGCGCTGTTGTCGCCGCATGTCGTCACCATTATAGATGGCACTAGTAAGGGATGGATTACTTCCGTGTGTAACTTTACAAACGACATTCGTGTCATTCGTGGCAAGAATCCAGCAAAATGACAGGTTGTCAAAACAACTATCCAGAGAAAGGGTGTTAAACTTGTTTATTATCATTCCAACCTTGATAGAAAAATGTCCATAAAGTAACGCAATAGTCAAACCGCACGTGATCACAAACGTGTAACCGACCAATCAATTGTCTACAAATAACACAGCCAAACCAGATTCTATACGTCCAAGTGTTTGTTTGTTAGATCTGTATTCAAGTGGACCAAATGACTAACAAATCATTACCATTCCTATGTTGCTGATAATTGGCTATCTGTGCCATGGGTGGCGGAGGAATGGGTGGACTTCGCGCACCTCTTGTCACAGAATAGTTGGCATTCATGAAGTATTAGCCTCCAGAGGTGACCTCATAGCAATATCCGGACTTGATGGATCGCAGGATCTAGCTTGATTCGTTGGCTCTCGCCTACCATTCTCACCTCTATTTCGATCATCATTATAGGTGCATATAGGCACAACAATATATATTGTGGCCACTAATAACAATTTTATTTGAAACTTGGATGCACCATGAATCATGATAGCATGTAAATTGAATGCACGGTGTTGCAGGAATTCACGCCCCTTCAGAAAAACCTCCGACATACATGCGTAAACACACCCATACGGTGTATATATAACAATGTTCTAGTTAGCAAACTAAAACCTCAACTCAAAAGACAAAACTAAGTTAATAGACTAAACAGCGTCTATTTTGTCTCATATGTTCTTTTCTTTAGATCTCTGTTAGCATGTTACAGCAGAACCTCCTATCAAAGCAACCTTTATAAAGACACCATATCTATAAAAAAAATGACCATCTCTTGCGGTTTAAACCCTAAATAAAGAGGCCAACAACCTCCAACCCCCACGGGGAAACCACCTCTCCATTGAGACTCCCCTGAGACCAATTCCCTTGTGTCCTTGATAGACAGGGTCTACAGTACATCAAACACAGCAGCCCCATGAGTGATCACTAGTAGCCGTCGGCGGCCTGTGACGTGCACGAGGGGCTCCTGTGTACATTGCCTCCCCGCCGTAATGCCACTCGTGTTTGCTCCGTGAGTGTTTAATTCCTCTCTGGCTCCACGCGAGTGTTTAACGTGCAGTTTGGCAACATTTGCACATGTCACCGCTTGTACGTGCAGTGGTCGCCGTCATGGCGGCGGTGGCTGGCAGTGTGTGTTTTGTGTAAAACGTAAAGGGTCAGGGACAGGAAATTCCAAATCCAGGGGTCTGGCCTCATTGTTTCAAAGGTGGTCTCTTTAGGGAGGTTCGGATTATAGCCTTGTTGTGTAGACTGTTTGAAATGCGGCTGTAATTACAGCGGTGGTCTATTGACGGAGGTGGTCTTAGTAGTAGTACTATAGCCCTACTGGAACAGGGTTTCAGATTCCCAATACACAATACAACCACGGATTCAGCGTGAATGCTATAAAAAATCTGTATGACCCTAAAGAAGACTTCCAGTTTTGACACCATCAAAAGTTGTCCTTTCTCAAAAACCAGTTTTTTTTTAACCTGCAAAGCCATATGGCAATGAACATTGCTCTGAAAAAGGATGACTGTTGAAGTCAGGGTTCGGGTTGATGTCTGACGCTGACTGTAGCCGTTTTCCCCGCTGACGGGCCAATCAGACAGCCACTCCGATTGGATGGAAGAGTCATGTCGTGGAGTGAAGGTGTCACTGGCAATCTGCGGGCACATCCATCTCATTCTATCACCAACTGGAAAACTTGCAATTTAGGCCCCTGATCTATTTACAATATATATTAGAATTGTCACTCCAATTCTGTGAACACTATCTTTAATTAATGTATTTTTCCCTTGTTGATGGCACCCGCAGTACGTACCACAGCCCATTAAGAATTGTCCTGGTTTCCAACAAATTGTGTTGATATGGACCGGGGTTCTAACGATGGGAGTGAGAAATTTGCATGTAAGAATTTTTGTGGCAATGCTTTTGGTGATACTTAGTGTTTGTTGTCTGCAGTTGGTATGACAACAATGTGATCGAAACAATATAATGACCGATGGCGTGCGGACACGTGATTTTCTCAGCACTGATTGGCTCCCACTACGACTTCATACCATGTCCTAAAGCGATCCTATGCTTATTGGGCACCTGTCCCATTAGCAGATCCAGCCTTTGAGAAAGAGGGAGGTTTTAATAGTTTAAGGGGGAGTGGGGCGGGAGCAACCTGCGCACATGCATCTGCTAGTCACTTATATGTGAACACTGTAGGCTTCTCCAGATCATGCCCCCGCCGCCTATAGCTGTCCGTGTACAAGAAACAGCTGTCTTTAAGCAAGTCCACGGTTTGATGGATGAGGCCAATACATACTAATTTACTGTAGATGTGTTCTGGACATTGTTAATAGTAGATGTGTTTTGCGCAGTGAATTGGAAATTAACGGCGACCAATCTCAATAATGTCGTATGCTTATGCACTTAATTAATTACTTCATTATGTGTTTGTTTGTTTTCTTTCTTTCCTTTCTCTCTAAATCACTCACTAAATCACTCACTCACTAACTGTTTACCCCAATCCCCATTAATAATACCCGCAAAACCTATGTCCAGGCCAGGAAAGCCCCTTCCTCCTCGATTAATGTCCCCTGTGGACGACATCGTGTGCATTACAAGCATCAACTAAACATACTAGTTATTGGCCATTTCCTCCAGGGAGGCGCTTTGTAAAGCCAAACATTATTTAGTGGGGAAGTATACCATGCCAGAGAGCTGACTGTGTGTTGGACATTGTGTATCACTAACCTTATCATGTGACTGCAATCTCGCTATCTTCTTTCTTATACTTGCAACACATATATTTAGATGCTCTCATTATTCTGAGCTCTTTCTAATTCTGGTCCAATGGGCTTTTCCCCAGTCCATACATTAAATCGAATTGTAAATGATGGGGTAGTGGTGGTATTGGGGGAGAGGTTTCTTTTCTGCTTCGGGTAAAGTATTTTTGTTGATTTGTCAGTTGGGGCAATGTTTGTGGGGTTTTTTTAACTTGAAATTTTGAAAAGTGGACTGAAGTCTTCAAAACAGTTACTAAAACGTTTGACAATGTGTTCAGGTAAATGTAAATAAAATGTAAATGTCTGGTTTATAGTCTTGATCCAAGTTTTGATATCACGACTTTACAATTTACACCAGGTCATCGGCACATTCCCATATATATATCTTTCTCAACTCCCCGGGGAGCATACCATACTGGCTGCATACAGCATTGCTGCTGTTTGCGCACGCTTATCACCGACCTGTACCTATTTAACGTGTAGGTGCCACGGAGCAGTGTGCAACCTGTTAGAGGTAAGTTTGCTCAACACTTACCATCAGACCCGACCGGGAATCGAACCCACGACCTTCTGGTCACAAGTCCAACTCCCTATCCATTCGGCCACAGGTAACAAAAAAGAACAACAAAACTATATCACTATTTAACTTTAAAAAATTACTGAAGTCAGCGTTAAATAGTATAGTACTTTATCAGCGTTTCAAAATGTATATATGCTTTATAAAGTGCTATTGAAATTATCATGGTAAATCGGCGTCCATACTGGGATGTTCACAGCACCATTCTTGGCGAGCTTACAGAGAACATTTCAATATGAGTCAATAAAGACCACCTCTATTAAGAGACCACCTCTATAATGAGACCTGATGATTAATTGTCACCGTGCGATGTAATGCCTGCATGGATTGATAGACCACCGCGAATAGCCATAAATACATACACTACCTCTCCGGTGAAACAATTATATTACCTTGGAGGCCTTCATTAAAAGAAACTTACTATTCATATACCACTGGCCTACACCCCTGCTCCTGTGCTTTGGAGATACTATGAGTGGTTAGAAAACAGTGTGTTTATGGGTCATAGGTAACGAGTTACTCTCACAAATTCTGGGCTACATTCTTCTGCTTATAGTAGTTAGTGCGGGTTGGGAACAGAAAAAAGACCTGCTGCAAGCTGTAGATGACAAGACAAATGGCTTATAATCACTTAAATGTCAGGCACACATATTTTCATACTCTTATACATGAACATCTCCTACAATTTGGGAACTATTTTCTATTGAAAAGCAAGCCTAAGTCGATTTGGTTCAATAT
Source organism: Streblospio benedicti (assembly GCA_019095985.1). NCBI lineage: Eukaryota > Metazoa > Annelida > Polychaeta > Spionida > Spionidae > Streblospio > Streblospio benedicti. The sequence goes on along the minus strand of CM032667.1, from coordinate 14,771,405 downwards.
TAGAAGAATACAGAAAACCTACTAAATCAAATAACGTGATTATTGGAAGAGCATTTTTGTCTTTACGTAATAGGAAATTAACAGACAACCTTGTCTCTCTTGTGTAAGGTCACACAGTCATCAACATTGAAGGGGTCTGTGAAAGTCAGGATTATAATGAATTATAACAATATGAATTCATAATCATGATTCAAGTTAATCACATTGTGTATACCTTTCACCCGAGCTGTGTGTTAGCTATCTAATAACGGAGGATTATCTCGTTTGTCGTGTGTTATTGAACAGAGGAGCTTGACTTGACTTAACCTTGCTTGGTATTATGCATGGTAGATAATTAATCAAATAAACAATTGATACTTCATAAGTCCTAGGAAGAATTACACAAACATGTTCAACTATAGGAAGTCGGCATCAGGTCTATAGATGAATGTTAATGTTGATAAAAAATAAACAAGTTGGCGTTTTGTTAAATGGGATGGCCACTGGCGGATCCAGAGGTTATGCAAACCTTCTTTTACACCACCACCCCCACCCCCAATTAAAAAATGTGTGCGCAAAATTTAATTCGGGGTTTTCCATGGAATACATAATGGGTTTCTATTCCTTACATGTGTCCATCCCATTAAAAAAAACGACCTCCAAAACACCACTTATCTTATCACATTTATATGGTCTCAAGTTGAGGCGTTCTTCTGTAAAGGGTTGAGAGTCTCAACCCTTTACAGAAGAACGCCTCTAATGTGAGACTATGCATATGCAGACAGATCCGTGGTGATCTTTTCATGGTCCGCTGGAGAGGCTATACTGTAGGCCGATGAGGCTCAAAACAACCCTCGCCTGCTCACGTACATCAAAAACCTCTCTATGATGACGGCCCTAGCACTGGCCTCAATCCTCATGGAGTCTCAAAAGAAAAGTGGTCTCTCTGTGGATGTTCCTGATGGTCCGATCATTAGAAATTGGGACCGCCAACAATGATCTTGTTATTGAGCTCTCTCTTTACAGGTGGCCTTAATGAGAGGTTCTATTGTAAGTTTTACCATATCAAATGCACTGTTTTGGCTAAACACAGATGCTCCGAGATGATTTTGCCTACAGGGTGTGCAGGCGGCAGATAACAGGGCATTGAAGCACGTGATAATCTACACGCTCAAAAATGGCCGGCAGCAGAAAAAACTGTACGCTTCCAACCCATAAAATTAGAACATAGCTTAAATGTGCTGAATTCGGGACTTCAGTGCAGAAAGCAATGTTTCGTTACTGTACACATGGGAACCATTCTATAAATACAACGGATTTAAATACCCTAAAGAGACTACTATATTTGATTTATTGTTTTAATGTACACCGGAACATGTGTGGCTCAGTGGTTGAGCAATGACTGTAGGAATGAGATTGCAAGGCAGTTGAATATTCTCCAGGGCGTTTCTTTGAGCAAAACGTGTACGCAAATCCCACCATTGACGTAAGGGTCTTTTTACACATACAACTCGCAAGGTCCAAAATAGTATATGCAAAAAATAAAATAAAAAAAAAAAGAAAAAAAAAAACGTGCGCACTCTCTGCATATACAAATGTAGGCCAATCATATTTTTCCATATCCGGCATCAAACCGACGGATTCTTTTTCCTGTAGATTCTTAGATTACACACCAATGTGCGGCGTTTGAAGACAGCTCATCAAAAACCGCGTGCCACAAGGCGCGCTAACGAGAGTGCCAGCTATATGGCGGCGCCGTGGCTCACGGGGTGAAGGACCCTGACCTGTTTGCTAAGATATAGTGCGTGCGTTCGTGTGTGTGGGAGAGTGCGTGTGTGTGGGGGTGCGTGTGGGGGTGCGTGCGTTCGTGTGTGTGTGTGTGTGTGTGTGTGTGTGTGTGTGTGTGTGTGTGTGTGTGTGTGGGTGGTGTGTGTGTGTGTGTGTGTGTGTGTGTGTGTGTGTGTGTGTGTGTGTGTGTGTGTGTGTGTTTGTGTGTGGGGTGCGTGCGTGCGTGCGCGCGTGCTTTTATGAATCTCCGTATCATCTCTTTTTGCCAAGTTTTGTGTACTTTTAATGTACGATTGTCACCTATGTTCAATCACACCCGAATCCTTAGTGTGCTGTGGATGCGTGAAAAGATGAGACTACATGTTTAAACACGTGTTCGAAAATACATAGTCTTATGCCAATTAGCAGAACCTACAGTGTGAAGATTGATTACACTTCAAATATTCGGGACTGTCTGACATAGGCTTAAAATATCACAGCTCTTGTTGCATACGCATCTCACTCACCATCCATTTGAGGTCCACGGCGACTGCACATGGTGTAATGTTTGCATGGATAATTTTGCATGGAAATTACTAAACTGTTTATTCCAATACTTGTGTTATAGTGTGTTTCCTTAGACTGTTGTTGTAATTTTACTTTAGGCCTACTGTCGTCTGGTCACGTTCATCACCGTGACGTGTCAATCTGAGAGATCACTAAGCATGAGAACGTTGTGACCTATTATATTTATTCATTTCTGAGAACGAAGCAGACACTCATAGCACGTGCGTCCAACTATGTTGCATACATATTTTCAGACTCTCACGTCCCGTGCTTTCTGTTTTCCCCCACCACTGCCAAGCATGTAGAATGTAGCCACGGGAGGGTTGGTTGGTGTTAGTGTTTAGACTGGTAAATGGTGCCACTTTTCCAGCAACTCGCTAGAATAAAGCCTAAGATAAGCTCCACTTCACAACAAAGGATGCCTGTTGATTAGACAGACACTCATCTTTGTAAATGTCGGCTGCTTTCAGACACAGGCCTATTAGAGACAACAGTGATTACACTGCCAGCTAATAGTTCAGGTTACCCAATGTTCATCAGACCCAATCAGCCACCAGCCATCGTGCGTCTGTCAGAACCAATCCATGTGTGCGCTGATGCGTGTCCGGGTTATTTCAATGATGACTATAGGGTCGTCTCTCGCCAATGCCTCAGATCCAGGTTTTGGATCTATGAACGACTCTAGTGCCCACTTCCCACAGGAGCATCAAAGCAGTGCACACAAACACACGCACGCACACTAACACCAGCGCACCTGCAGAGTGTAGCTAGTAGATGTTTGTGTTATACGTATGAATTCCGGGTAAAGTTTGTATGAAAAAGAACCATGATACCATCAGAGACGAGAAGTGGTTTGGTTTTATGGGTGGTCTCTTTTTTTAGGCTCATGCTGGCCTCTCTATAAAAGTTTGTGGCCACAAGAAAATGACATAATTTTGTGTGTGGTCTTTTCTAGAGATTATACTGTATCATGTGTTTGACTTACTTGGTGTAGATTTCTTTCTTACTGACTCCTTGCTGCGCTCTACTCCCAGGCAAGTTTATTATCCTTGCGAAAGCTATCGCATGTGCTGTCCGTATCTCCGGGATACAATGGTATTAAAATGTCACCTCATCATGAAGTTTCTGAACTCCTGCAAGGTGTGGTGGATTTTTGGTGTCCATTTCAACTGCTGTGACAGTGTAACATCCAGTCATCCACGATCATCGATGATCATTATAAGTCACCTGTATCCTGCATTTAATTTGTGAATGACAGTAAAGAAATGGTAAAACTTTATTTCATCAAAATGAAAATCTAAGTATATGAACATGTACATGAACACCGTCCCCAGCAAAGCTATATGTTTATATCCAGTATGTCTGTACGTGTACTCCTAATTTGTTTATCTTTCATATTAAACATATATAGTCATCATGAATAAAACAACATGCCCATGTAAAAAATACTTTTACTATGCCTGCCTAACAAAACCATCAACTCTACTTCTCACCATCCGCATTCAAACCATAAACTGTTGCTTGCCCAAAGCGGTTGTGCATTTAAACGGCAAGCAATTTTACCTTTGATCGCCAGGTATCGCATATACAAGTTAGATGTCACCAAAAGTGGGTAAAGACAGCAACATTCTTATCGCGTGGGTTGCTCAGTGGCGGACGGCGCTTAACGATTATAAATGGCGTGAGTCGACAAGTAGCGTGCGGCGCCGGATTAATGAGTCGTGCAAAGTTATATCATAGGCTGTTATTGCGCAATCGAGTGGATGATTGGAATTGTCTTGGATTGTCCCAACAGGCCATTTGGGAGGGGTACTCGATAACTTTAAAGCAGTGAATGAACTGGTAGCATTGTGCGAAATCTCAAGTTACATACCTAGCCTACATGTATATGTATAATTATGTTGTTGATGTTGTTGATGTTGTTGTTGCTGCTACTGCTGCTGCTGCTGCTGCTGCTGCTGCTGCTGCTGCTGCTGCTGCTGCTGCTGCTGCTGCTGCTGCTGCTGCTGCTGCTGCTGCTGCTGCTGTTGATGCTGATGCTGCTGCTGCTCTGCTGATGCTGATGCTGCTGCTCCTGCTCCTGCTGCTCCTGCTGCTGTATTTTATCTTTCCCTCTTGTCTCTGTGTGTTTTGCGGAGGGTATGAAAATCTGAATATATGTGATGCAATTATGAATGAATTCACGTATATATCTTGGGCAGGGTTATGGTAATTTTGTATTTTATGTTGTTCTGTCTATGCTGTTATTATATCTAAGCATATAGATATGGTCAAACTTTGTACAAAGAAGTTTTATTTAAGCTTTTCGGCTCTACAGAGCCCTAATCATAACATGTTATGATTATGTTATGATTAGGCCTCCGTAGAGCCAAAAAGCTTTAAAAAAATTGAACAAATTTCGACCATATTTATATATGTTTAGATATTATAATAGCATAAACAGAACAACATCAAATACAAAATGACACCATATGCTATGCATATGATACATGAAATTAGCAATAACTATTTATGGTATTCATCCCATGATTAGTACATCTTTTTTTCGAACACACGTCTGACCTGGGCGCACAATAAATGTCCCACTAATGATTGTGTTTTTGTACTTTGGACCTGCAGCAAATTACATGTTAATATTTCTAATGCCAATGCAACAACTCTGTTTAACTAATAGAATGAGTTCAAATTGTGCACAGGTGCTGGAAGTTGCTGGCATAACAAGTTAGATAAACCTCGCTGTTGGTCGTGATTCTGGGCTGCACACTAACAATTAAAGGTAACTTTGACAGCGTGTCAGTGCTAATGAAAAAGGCACAATGCCATGATATTAGAAACCATCAATTACAAAATGACGATTCAAATAGCCGTGAAACAGATTACATTGAGCACTGCAGTCAGAGATTTCAATTATAGATCAGATTTGACAACATTAACAAAACTGTCATCGCATGGAATACCATTTTCGTGAATGTATGCCCGTGGCTTGTTAACTTCAAACAGCTCATTGACCCACTGCTTGACCACGATCACCGCTAATACAAGACTTGTGATAGTGAATTACCTGCTGCCATTCTCATTGCAGGGTTTCTGATTGTTAAAAAATCATAATTCAAGACAAGGTGGGTCATAAAAATATATTACATAGGTGCGTAAAATCAACATTCTATCACTCCGTGCATAAATCATTGTCAATACTCTGGTTGATCCAGAGGCGTGCTCAATTATACGATTGACTGCACGCTAAGTCCGAAAGCACAATGTAAAGTAGGTCACCTCTTCAAACTGACAGTGCCCCGCATGGGACCGTTAGTATCAAATATGATATTTTTTATAAATAAAAAAGAAGCAGACACGTGTTTAACGTAGATTTTATTTGTGATAGAAACGGCCCTTCCTGAGTGCTGATGTGTGTCACCTTGACCTACATTAAAGGTAATAAGGGGAGGGAAAGAAATATTACATCTAGTGAGCGCAAGAAGAGCCTAAGTGACACTGGGACATTTCTAGTGACACTACAGCCGACCAAGTCGCCGTGGCCCGGCACTACACCCACTGATTGCCTGTCATTCCCAGTCACTAGGGATTTATTGTCCTCTAAGTGCACTTTTTCAGCCATCTTCCAAAGTAGGACTTCACTCGGCGTAAAAGGGACGCGGCAGCACGGTGGGTTTTTTATTTTATACATTTTAACCTGTAAGATTGTCACATTTAATGTGAATCACTATTTTTAAGCTGGAGACACGCACATTAGCTGCTTGGGCCCAGCAACCTGTAAGTGGCAAGTGCATTACGGTGAGCTTCATATTTCTCGCAAAACCTTGCACCTGTGGACCCACTTTTTCATATGCCAACATCAAAGTAGAAAAGAGGCACATGAAGATTGTGTGTTACAAAGAATTAACACTTACTTGGGACCCCTTGCATAGGCCTTCCAACTCAAGAAATAAAGTGAATTCTCATGTTAGAGCCCAGTTGTCAAATTCGGTCTTTAGCCTTTTGCTTCATCCATTTCTTTCTGGTATAAAAGTGGGACTCTGCATTTGCATATAAATTGGACATTGAAGAGAGCTGTATTGTGTTAGAGTTTCAGTTAGTTGCAGAAGTGTTATCCACTTTAAACATAATGTTCTCCATTGAGCTTTATGCAAAGAAAAGTGGCATGTCACAGCCTCTGATTTTGGACAGGAAATCGTGATGTTGCGTTTGCAGTGTTGACATACATATGTATTATCAATGTTAGGATGAAAAAAATTATTTGCCCCACAAAAGTGAAAATAAATATTTTAGCCAAAGTCAAACCTCCTTCCCCCACCCCCACCCCACCCCCACCCACCCCTCAGATATTCTAATGGTGTTCCCTTACATTCGAAAAAAAATCACAGCTTCAATAAAATTTGGTATTTGATCAATATCTTTCATAAATACACTTGTATCGTCAGCATATTGTAATATTTTGATTTCCTTATCATTAGCAATCTCGAAACCTGTAAGTTGTTTGTTGTTTTATTTGTAAAATTAAAAAGATCAAAACAAATTATATATAGATATCAAACAACATATAGGGCATTCTTGTATAATACCCCTTTCTATGTTGATAGTTTTGAAGATTTGAGAATTGCCGCCAAGAGGTGTCAAATTACAGCCGCTATATGCGTATACAAAAATCACTTTTGAGAAGTGCAGTTTTCTCACTACTTCCAAACAATCATTTATTACATATTTATCATTAACAGAAGCTCAAACTTATGGATGTACATTTGTAGGGAAATGGTGTCCCTCTATCAATATGTATTTTCTTTTACACTTTATGAAATATAAAGTTGTTTTTAAATGATGTTTTCCCATCAGGTCTATGAAATTGTGCCAAATTTCATTTCCATTGTTGATTTGATTATCTTTTTTGTTATTCATTTTTAAACTTTTTTTCATCATTATATTGTGAGACAAGCAACAAATTTAAAAATCAGCCCAACGTTGGAATTTTAGAAGAAATAATTATTATTCCAATTTAAGATTTATAATATTCAAAAAGTTCCAGTAAACGTATACAATAATCACATCCTATGTATTAATACGCTAATTTTTTAACTTTGTTCGGCTATCTCCTCTTTAACCTGACTAGCTGGACGCCATCTAACAACAGGAGATCGTTCATGGTACTGTGTAGTTTTGCACGAATATGTTTTTCATCGTCAAAATGGCCCTGGTGGTTGTTAACTAGCGGTTTTATAACAAAAAAGGATTTATCCAATGAATTAATTGGGATCGACACTCTCTACGATAGGCTTATATTTTATAAAATAGTGGTTCTTCTGTATGTCTTGAAAAAGTGGTTCTTCTGTACTAGTACCATTGCTTCCGAAGAAAGCCTTTGAAGAAGCACGCTTCACAAAAAATATATAAAAATTAGATATTCATTATATCATACCATTTACCATCAAAATAATTTATCTAATACAATGATACAAAATATAATTCACAAAAAAACTAAAAAAAACTTGACCTCTCTTAGAGAGTGTGGGATCGACTTATACGATTATGTAACTGGAGTGATTCAATGTGATTCTCAGCATGCCTCTTTGGGTATAAGCTACGGGTATAAGCTAGTATATTTTAATTATGAAAAATCTATGAGAGTTAGACTGTCTGAAATCTGTATGATCATGCATGAGATATCATAGCAGCCGTTGATATCTTTGTTGATCTCAGAGTTACTTGGTATGTTTGCATGAAATGAAGGGTGGATCTCTTTGCTGTTGATTATTTTTTTTGTAACTCAAATGAAGTGAAGCATATTATGACCAGCAGATTAGGAAGATGTTAGGCAATGTTTACATATACATCACAAGGTGGTAGAAAATTAGTTTCTTGACAAATTTATGATTTGAAATTGATTTTGAAGCTTCCCAGCAAGTGAAGCTGTCTCGTTTTGCTCTCGGCGCATAACATTTATAGTAGGCCTAAGTGTTATTCTGCTACAAAAGGCCATAGTCATAGAGCAATAGAAGCTGTGTTAGCCACTTCTGCCCGGCAACTGATAAGGAGATGAAACTCTCGCCATTGTTCTGCTTCTTTCATCTTGCACCATGAAGCGCGTTGCCAGGACGCTGTCAGCACCCACAGGTGAAGTGGGTGCAAGAAGTGCGTGGTGCTGGTTTTGTCACAATGCTGTCAAAATCCGAATCGGTGAATAGTTTACAAGGCATTGAATGTGTCAGTTTGGGGGTTTGTTTGTTGCTGTTGTTGTTTTTTTTCAGTTTTTCAATAAGGCTTTTGCTGCACATTTTCTTATCCTCAGTCATCAGCTGAGAATGTTTCACTAAAAGTATGGGTAGACAGTCACGAATGTTGAACCCGAATCAGTGGTGGTATTGCTTATTGGCATTTTAACCTGTCGTAGACTTGTTTTGGAGGGTAGAGGAAATCTTTCCATCAGTGTATGTCCAATCTGCTAATGCACAGTAAGAATTCGGGAATGAAGATTCATGACTGTCAGACAGGACTGATGATAAGAGACTTTTATTTCCTGCATATCGTCTCTGACGCAAGAATTCCTGTTTTGGCGTCACTTCTCGTCAATTAACGAGAAACCTTGGTAATGCATCCTCCCAGTCTGACAGTCGTGAAAGTTCATCCCATAATCTTTACTGTGTGGTAGCAGAAACGGCATATGTGGGGTAAAAGATGAGTCTACATTTGGAAAACAGGCCTGTGATGAGCGAATGTGCCAATTTAGTACTGCCATGGGACTCAAATGCAAAGTCAATTTCTGGCGAAAAAATCTGGAAACAATCATAGAGCTGAATGAATATGTAAATGTAAATGAGGTGGTGTATAGTCCTGATCGAAGTCTTGCTCTCACGACTTTACAATTTACACCAGGTCATTGGCCCACGTATTGATCATCAATTGATCATTTCGCATATACTTGCATCGGCAGCAGCTTGCATTCAGCGCACAATGCCAATCACTCACACAATTGCCCACTCACTCTTTCAGCCCAATGAGTACTAGCCTTCCTTTAGGGATGAGTTTGCTCAACACCCACCATCGGACCCGACCGGGACTCGAACCCACGACCTTCTGGTCACGAGTCCAACTTCTTAACCACTCACCACAGTAGGTCTACAGTGCATGTAGATATTCTATTGATTACTACACACTATCCAATAAGATACCAGTAAAATACATGATAACACTATGCGCTCTAGCCATGCAGCCGGGAATTCTGAGTCCCATCACGTCCCATCACGAACCTCAGCAATAGGTTGTCCAATGCCCATAAGTGATTTGCCTTTAATGGAACAGTTATTTTCGGGCAAATGAAAACAAGTTATAAAAGCTCCATAGGTTGTTAACCGGCTCCAACTAGCCCTCCAAATGACGCAATATTGCGTGTTTTAATGGAACAGTAATTACGGGATTCAACAATAACAACGGAAAACAAATTTAAAAGTTCCATTGCCGGTGACAGTTAAATTAACAAAGTAGCGTGTTTTTCTCCCAATGAAAATGTTGGTGCATCGCTGATGCGTGTATGTGGGCCCATACTGGTAATGTTTTTTAATTACGCATACATGTGACAACCAACATAAACGACTTTCGTTTCTAAGAACACATGGCATATAACTATCGTTTACTAGTACATGTACCTGTATTTGTGTTGATATATCTCTCAACTACAGTATCGAGCTTTATTGCAAGTTGACTATACACGCCATACTAGAACCGGTAGCAACTGTGTGATCAACTCTCCGTAGGATCGACACCTTCCGAGTATACTGACACTTCTTTTATAGTATTAATCAAGGGACTCGAATTCCCGACACCGACAGCGAGGACCTCAAACATCTAGGGGTCACTCGGTTTTTGTATGCGGACAATTTGGCCCAGGGTTTGAGTCAAAATTTGAACACTTTCTTAAAACCCTAAATCGTCCAATTGTATATATTTCTTATTTGATACAGACAAAACGTACTATATAACAGGTCACAAGACAAAGTTTTTGGCTCTATGAGATGGTTGTCTCATGATGGACTAGATTAATCATGATGGCGTTGAGGCTCGTTACGTTCTCAAAACCTGACATGCAAGTGATTGCTTTAACTCATGGGAAGTAGAGTAATTGGCAATCTTTGAAATTCCACCATAAACCACGGCCACGTTGCTGCAGAAAAAGGCGCTCTATAGAGCATACACGTACATGTAGGTCATATACAGTAGAAAATGTCCATGTATTTGTTTTCATATTATCTGCAATGCTGTTAACATATCCCTTGGAGCTTTATGGCTGCTGAACATTTTACAACAGCTTTATTTCACTTTGTAATCAACACACTAAAGTGTGCATAAGTGTATAACTTTTTTGTAATGAACATCTTACTATACCCTCTCATACGTAACGCATACGTATTTCTTAGAGTTGTCACTATCTCTTATGATGATAACATATTTGAAACAGAGAATCATTGAATGTCATGACTGTCATGTATGACTTTTGAGGAGGCTCTGTCCACAAAATGACAAGTGAAACCACATACTTTGATGTTGAAAAATGCAAGTGTTTCTGTCGCATGCAGCCACAAGATTACTTAGGAGGACGACCATTCATCACGGCCCAAGGGTATTGGTGTGTAAAAACTCAACTTTCAGGGTGGTTGGGTGGCGGCGGGGGTTTCAAAATTGGGGGTGCACCTGCGGACCTGACCTTTGCAAAGGATCAGGAGACGTACCATAGTGGTTTTGAATACCTCAACCTTCCCATCTCCCACCCCCACCCACCCCCGACACTCACACTGGGCAATGATAAATGATAGCCCCTTAGTGTTGAAAATGGACAGAAGTGCTCTACCTCTGCAAAATAGTTTATCGTGTGTTTCCATGCACATGCACTTTGTTAATTTGGGGTGAGGCTGAAAACAACATAGAGAATGAGATAAGGTTCCTTTCCATTGGTTTGTAAAATAGTTTATGAGTGCCATGAGTTCGTATGTGTCTACTGATGGCCATGCCTGCAGTAATGACCATAAAACAATTTATATTTGCAGTTATCTAAGTTTTACCAAATACACTTAGACAATAATTGGATAACTGCTTTAAAACCCACTGCTGTAAGTACAAGCCTAGCAGTCAGGAACATTTACCCCAAGAATCTTTACTGTTCTCTTGAATGCACATTGAAACACATGTACATTGGGGGAAAGACAAACCACGTTTATTATGAAGAGACAGCCTGCCAAATGACAATGACCACACGACTGCGAATGATTCGGTATCATTACGCTGGACTGTCTGACACTAGCTTTATCATTGGTAGTCGGCCTACATAATTTAAGACCCACCAACATAAAGCAATCCTGCAATGCGTAACACAATTGTGTAAATCGGAACAAAGTGCTACTTATACAACACGGACGCGACACGTTTATGACTTAAAATGAGCCCCTACCTCGCGGGTGGAGTATGAATCTTTCAGCTGGGTCATAATGCACCCGTGTAGTGTCCACAAGTGGCGTTACTTGTCAGCATGCACTGTTTCGTTTGGTTTATTGGGGACGTGACTTTTTTTTTTTTTTTTTTTCCGTGTATACATTATTCTTCGCGTCCTGGTTCTCGTACTTGGTCCTGCGCTGTATTCTTTTTTTCTTCCTGTGCGTTCGCAGTCATTCGACTTGGTTGGGGTCAAGTAAAAAGAGCGAGAGCGTGGTTCCGTGGTGCGTCGGGCAGGTCAGTCTGATACGTAACTCATGGCTATGCGAGGAGGGGACCAAGTTCTTTTACTATCGCCCAGTGTTTCCAACGGAGTGTATTGCTATCCTAAATAAACGTTAAGGTGTCTAAAATGCTAAAAAAAACGTCAGTGTTTACATACAATGAACACACCGCTGTTGATTTATAAACAAAAATGGAAAACCGCATATGGTTTACAGGGCGATACATCTCTCTCTATTGGGTTCGCTACTATAGTCATTGGGTGGTGGTGGTCATCCACCGACCTTCTACATTGGTTGACAGTGACACTATCACATTGTTTGCAAAAGCATCACTCCTGAAAATCTTAAGCTATAAGTTCAAGACGCACCCACATTAATTCTACTACAAACTGATAAAACATACTGAATTGATTAGGAAACGATAATTGTTCAAAGAAACAAAGGGACACTAGCTGTACTGATAATTCTCGACCCCAACGTATGTGTCCTGTCACAACAATAATGATGCATGTAGTAAAACTCATTTAATCATGAGCACACGTGACCAATATAGCTCCCTAATTAGAAGGTCCTCTAGACTATCATCAGCCGAATTCATCACCTCTTCATAACGCCGTCAGACTTGATAGAGTGGGCCATGATTAGCGTGTAACTATAACACAGAGGGCGCTGCGCAGTAAATCGTACATGCTGCAGTTTGTCAGCCCATTTGTAAACAGCGTGGATCTCAGCCAATCAGCGCCCAGATAAGATGAATGGGGAAGCGTGTTTTTTTAATCTATGAAAGTCAACACGGCAATCCACATGAATCGTTAAGTGCATCATGTGGTCGACGGCCTACTAGTGTATTAACCCTTTGCCGAGTGCCTAGTCTTTAGTGCTAGCTATTCTAGGGCTAGAACAAAGCCTAAGACAAGCTCACGTTTATCAGTATGAATAGCTGATGCTTCCGAACGGAACCTGGGCGGATCGGATGTCTATTGTGGTAAATTTGAGCTCTGTTGGGCTTTATTCTAGGCGGAAATAGTAGCATATTTACTACTTTAGGTATCAGAGGGTTAAATGCATGGAGGTAATTTTGTCATATTTTGGACCCTTTTACCCTCGTCGAGGTATTGCAGATATGAAGCGGGTGTAGCAATCAATTTTCATACATAAAAGGGGCACCCCGACTCAGAGACAGGGCATATGCCCGATGCAGATAGCATGGGGCCTCAGCATCGTGAGATGGGGATGGTGGTGGACGTATATCTATACTATATGCACCATACATACACCGTTCTAACTGATAACATGTAAGACCGAGTAACTACATAGCATGCAAAAACAAAGAGGCCATGACATCCGTTTGAGGCTCTAGTATTCACCTTATTATCGCTTCACAATATTGAAGTAAGCTGACGTAGTTCTATGCAAACGTAGATTAAACATTTTCACCAAATTTCAGTTGCTTCATTTGTCAGTAATTTAATCAGGCAGTTGTTTTTGATTAGCTGGATTTAGTTACATTTCCATTATGATTGATTCTTATTTGGTTTGATTTGATATATCTTTTATGACATGATAGTATAATATACAATATAAGTAACATAATAGCAGATGATATACAGACCTTTAGAAGAAGAAAAACGAGTTGTAAAGAACAATTCCATGTTTTGTAAGTTGAGCCATGGCTATATATGTCTTCTTGCGTTACGAGTCTGACAGTATCATTTCCTATAATTGACAACAGTCGTTCTCTGTGCTTTGTTCACTGTGACATATTCTCATCAGCTTCAGAAGGACCTTCTTAAAAGATGTTGAATCCATTGGTGTACATTGACCTAAAATGCCTGTGTGGAACACAGTCTTTAATTAATAAAGGCCCAAAAATGAGCTAATTTGGTTGTTGCCTCATACATGTACCTGCATTGACTTGCAGCAGCATGCATAATCTTTCCTCATCTTTTAATATGCATCTATAGTGTAAATCTGCGATGCATATAGACATTAATAGTCTGTCCCCATTCCCAGAAAGTCTTGCTACTTTCTAGTAGGTGTCATTTTGTGATGTATGCTGTTCCAGGCTGTGGACCTGTGCACGTCCGTGTTTATGTTTCTTGTCAAAGCTGTCACAACTAATACGCAGGGTGTGACAATTTGGCTATAGTAAGAGATGAACATGCGTTTTGGGCAGTTTGTACCTGACGGTTTGTAAAAGTATATCAATATCTGCTTTCAAAACGTAAGCTCCAAGTCAGTAATAGGTTTCAGATACTGTTTTATTGCGTCGCTTCAGCTGGTGAAGCAAAGCCTTGTGTTTGTTTTGTTTGTAAGTGACAAAATGTATATATATTTATGTCTCTGCACATGCTAGAATATTTACCTATGGACCGATTTTGTTCACACTTTGCATAACCATAAGGCGACACCAAAGTGATTCAATTTTGGGCACTTCGTTAATTGAAGTGTACTTTCCACAGGGCCATTTATGGTAATTTTGGATATTTTCTGTGATATCTATATCAAATACCACTTTGCAGAACACATTCAAACTTGGTACACTGGTCACATGCTTCGCAGCCATCTCGTGTGTTTATTTTTGCACTTTGCCAAATTAAGTGTCATTTCCAGAAGGCCATTCTAGTTCACTAATTTGCCATCTTCGTCAATAGCATCAATACAGCTTGAGCCATGAGCTCCAAATTAATAAACACTGTAGTATACACAATAGTAACCAATATTGGTATTTTGCCTAATAAAGTGTTCCTTCCAGAAGGGCATACGCTGTCAATTTCGGTAAATCCGTTTTGTGTCATTAGAAACATTTTTTATAAACAGTACGAACACGAGAACACGAGGGTAAAAGTTGGGTAAAAGAAGTTTCTATATATACCAACGCTGATGACCCCAGTGTCCATAAACCATGACAGCATGAGAGCGGCTGTCAACACAGAGATGTGCACACTCTGTCAAAACAGTCGGCAAATACAAGGGGGAAAATAGACATCCCAGTTATGTGGTGAAGTGTTAAATATCCAACATGGTCCATTTATACTTCACGACATAACGTGCACATGTGATTTGAATTTCGGATAAGTTTAATAGTATGAAGTACCCAAACCGCATTGTTCCCCCAGCCAGCACTGGCTGCTTGAATTTAGTCACGACTGGCTGATTTATTGAATTTACCCTCATGCCTACTGGCCATGGCACGTGTACTTTCTTAACCTGCTTTACATATACCCGATCGTGGGTGAACCCTTCCAACACATCCACACATCCACACTCGTTTTGTCAAGTTCTCAACTCGGACGTATTGGAGTGACACTGAACGTCGTAAGGATGCATGTTGGAACAGTTTGCTGAGTCAAAACGAAGTGTTACTTATATGTGCCAATGTTATGCAATCCCCAGATATATCAAAACTGTCTGGAACAACCTTCACCTAAACCGTACATTGGCCAATGGATGTAGGCGGAATTCGCTAATGTGTGCATGTAAACCTTGCCACGGTTTCGTAAGGCTATAAGTTATACAATGGTCAGTTGTGTGGGTGGGTATTTCAACTCTCGAAAACGAAAAGGTGACGAACTTATGCTGATAACGTGATAACATATAATGAGCTAGAATGGCGGATGAGAATGTATCCCCCCTGTGTAGACCTCTAAATGTCAGGAATAGAAAAAAAAACAAGAATGTGTGTCCGGGGGTTGCTGTAGTGAGCGCTGTCAGACCAACTGTAGGACGCATAACGTACTCATAACTAACGGGGTCTTTTAAATTACTGCCTTGTGGTTTTGATCATGCCTAACGTCCCACACGGCATTTGAATACAAATCAAAATCCATGGCATGGGGCAAAGAGTTATGTGCTAGAGGTAGGCAAAATAAATCATGGCTCACTTTAGTGCAAAGCTCCCCTTTTAAGATGAAAGGCAAGTGTAATTTGTGAGAGACAGGCATGATTAATCATGATGAACTTTTTATTGGTCTCGTCCCATTCATTTTTATTCAGTAAGGCAACATGATTCACTCCATATCAAAATAGCATAGATTTGTTGTCTTGAAAACAATGAGGAGGTGTTCATTGAATTTCCATGCGAAACTTTATATCATATCTTTTATAGCCGATGACGTTGTATCTGACATTAAACTTTCATAAATAAAAAAAGTGTGTCAATTTTATTTTTTGAACATAGCCCATTTTTTCAAAGTCAAGTTCAATATACATAATAGCACAATAAAAGATATTAACATAATTTTTTAATTGAGAATATGTGATTCTCGTTTAATTTTTGTTGTAGTTTGGCCTTAATGGCAATAATTGAATATAAAATGTTAAAACTGGAACCATTTAAATTTCGTAAACATTTAGTAGCCAACATGATTTCACACAAATCACATTGATACCCCGTCTCATCATATCCTAATGCCAGCTTACCAACTGTCAATTAATGTTAGCTGTAATGATCAAGCTACAATGCTGTTGTGTCCGTCGTCCAATGGCAAACACCGTAAGATCAATCCAGGAAGTGTCAAAAGTTGCCAGTGGCTGTTGTGGGGAACTTGCATCTGGCCGCTACACATGACCCCAGTGAGACTGATGAAGATGCATCTCATGAATGACACTACATCCGTCTTTTTCTTATCCTGATCCTCTTCATCGTCTTCATGTCATCATCATCAGGGTTTGGTTTCTCATTGGTTCCTTTCATTATTAGCCTCTCTATCGTTTCAACATGGTAGTGGCGTGAAAAGAGTGCTTACAAAGAGTTGCATGTGATTGAACCTTTGCTACTCACTATCATAATAAATGGCCGAACACGCCGTGAAAATTGCTACATGGTCTGTGCAGTCATCTTAATATTAGGTCATGCGTCGGATTTTCCCCTTGATGACGCTCGCCAATTGCTGCTGTGTTCCACCAAATGACTCCAACTAAGAAAAGCTGAGCCTAAATGAGTCATCACCGTTGCAATAATTGTGTCATTTACCAAAGAATAGATTTTAATGAACTATAATGTGTTGACAGTAATGCTGTTTAACTGAATAGGCTGACGTAGAACACGGAATAACATATCACGAATCGCCAAAATATAATAATAGGCTACTGTAGGCTTACTAACGTGCATGCTTTTGTGTATGTTGTATAGCATTAGCACAGTGTATCTTCTTTAGAAGAGTGTCACATTTCTACAAATGCACACAAATCTCTATGCAGACTCTTCAATTGTACTTACTTGTGCATGTACATCACTGCACACACAACAACAATAACAACAACAACAACAACAGCAGCAGCAGCAGCAACAGCAGCAACAGCAACAACAACAACAAATACAACCACAACAAATACAACAACAACAACAACAACAACAACAACAAATACAACAAATACAACAACAACAACAACAACAACAACAACAACAACAACAACAACAACAACAACAACAACAACAGTGGCAGCAGCAGCAGCAGCAGCAGCAGCAGCAGCAACAGCAGGAACAGCTGCAACAGCAACAACAGCAGGGACAGCAGCAACAGCAGCAACAACAACAGTAATTGATTGTGAGACAGTGGGAACACTTCTGTTACTTTATATCAAGCCCTAATCTAACTGTCACGAATGTAAATTCCCCGGGTTTTACTGAGCTGTAAGCACTCGATAAGAACTATACATATATTACTTATTGCAATTAAACCATGACTTATATACATTCAGTAAATTGAAGAATCTAAAAGTCCCCATTTAGCAATAAAATGATCTATAAATCCCATTTTCTTCGTCAATAGGTCTATAAATTGATGGACAAGTTCAGTGAATTGCAGAGACGCAGACATCCCCCAGATTACGTCACTTATGAGCAAATGTTTTTGAAGCACTTTAATTGAAAAGGCAATTGATTTAGTTTCAATCCCACGTTTTAGTACAAAGCGGCTAAAACTGTTTCGAGTGGTTTGCAAATAAACTGAACATTTTGGCTATAAATGCATTGTTAAAAATATCAAAAGCACACACTAGACAAGAATGATGGTTGGCTCTTAAACACATTTATGGCGAGTACGGCACTTCTGAGGCAACGATAAAAATAACGTGAATTATTAAATTTTTCGATGTTTTTGTGTACCACACGGGTAACAACAGTTAATGGTTAAGCTTTCTAAAATGTTATTACAGTAGTGTGCATTTGTTTTTGTTTTTTCTGTGTCCATGCCCAAGTTGGCGAGTGCTAATATGGGTTGTAAAATTCATCAGTTCTTGAACACAGCATATGGAGTTGATATTGGAATTTGGACATTTCTAAACTCCATTGGAAAGAAGAATGTCCTTGTGATTCTTTTTTTCCTCTTTCGACTTGCCAACGTATTTCTGGGGTGTACACACAAATATAGCTAAATGATCATGAGTGACGAATTCCAGAGCATTCATAATATGGCACACTCATTTGGCAAACCAATTCGCAGAAATTACCCATTAGATCTATCCATTTGTGAGCAATCCATCAAGACTGTATAATTTATTGAAGAAGTCTTGTAAATGTAGTTCAATCTACAGTTAGAAGGTAATGAATGTGGTGGCAAGATTCTTTTATTCCGTTTTAGTTGCTAAATAGTGACATGGTTAGTTGCTAAGTAGACTTAGTATTGATGATTATTCGTACTCTATGGGAATCAACATTGAAATAAATGGTGTTACAATGGTAACATTTTTCAATAAAAACTAGGACTAATAATTCCTGACTTCCAAGTTGCGCAGAAAAGCTGCGCACTTTTATTTTTTCTCCCTTCTTTTTACTTAAAATTGTGACACAATTAAAGGTCCATATGGTCATTTCAGTACGTTTTAAAAAGGCCATTTACAATATCATATGTTTTACTATGATATATTCACATAATATGTAGTTGAACAATATTAGTGCTTTTGATGTTAATATTAGAAAGTACATTTTAAATTTTAGAAATAGAATTGAAAAAAGTAATAATGTTTTAGTTCAGACTCTACTTGACTGCTGGCAGTACCCAAATTCAATATTATACCTAAAATGAAAATAACAACTTACTGTACATTCTGTGATGTTTGTGATTTTATGCATAGTTTTATTTATTTACTATTTATCTATGTATTTCTGTATATTTTATGTCTTTTCTATGGAATTTAATCCGAAATAAATGTTTCTGTTCTATTCTATTCTATATGCTATACAAATGAGGCTCATTGACACAAAACGTATGTTAATATAAATCGAGGGCGTTATGTTTTTAAAATATCATTCTTGTAATGATTCTACATGTAATTATTCTATCAGAATATCGTATTAAACTTCTTTTAACATGTGCAATCTAGTTTGTAAGTGATACCAATACACATTTAGACTTCGCTACCTGTAACTGTGCATTGAATTTTAATTCATGTCGAAAAGCTTTATGTGGATGATAAATTTATTATGTACATGTACCTTACATGCTGATTAGAGCATGGGACAATAAAATCTTTTCGTCTAGAAAAATCATAGTAATTTTGACTGACACGCTATCAAGTGTGTTTACTAGAGTTATAAATATAAAATATAGAGAAGCAAACTCCGTGTGTGTTATTAAAGGGATGGTATGATATAATACATACAGGTTGTCAATCATATGAAACTGGCTTCTCATATGCAAATACTACACCACTCCATCATAGGCTACACCCATCCATTGCATAACATGTATTGGTATCATCGTGCGGGGGACATTGCTATTTTTGTAAACAATTTACACAATTGCATCATTCTACATACAAGTCACAGGCTCAGGGAAAATGCTGTCCAAAAAAATGTTTACATAGCAATGTGTCATGGCTGTCAAAGGCTGGCGGCAACAATCAGTTATTAGAGGTTTTCGTCTGCATAAGTTGAGTGATTATACATAGTGGGATTTTTTTTCTATTTATAGCACAAAAAAGAGTCAAAAACATCATATTGCTACACTAAGAGTTCGCCATGGAGACACTACAAATTGGTACACCTCAAACTTAAGGAGACCGGACGTCATTCAAACATCTCACTCTGCCCCCTTCTTCAGCATAGAGTTTTACTGTAGGCTGTAGTTCCGTGCCAGCCACTCTATATGATATAGGCTCATGGAACACAAGTTTTGAGCAATATTTTGAGACCTTGATATTCTGGGTGGTGGTGGTGAAAGAAGTTGTTAATTGATTCATCTGAAGATAGCCTTCTATCAACTATTCAATATTTTCTTTATATATCAAAGACACTCTATCCACAATATTTATCAGGCAAAATGAATTAATTAAATGTTATCACTTTCATTGCAGACACCTACCGCAGATCTAGACTTTGAATAATATAGTCCCCGTCAAATTTCACCTGCGTCATCTACTTACACTGTTTCAAACATAAGGTATTGGTTCAAAATGAGTCCATGTTGGCGTTCTAATAACATCCTAAACCCTCTAGGAGGGGATATGTAAACTGAGTATCACATCCATCATTTCTGTTGAGCTCCCGTAATCGGGCGCGGTGAGTGTTTATTCGCCTGGAGTGTTCGGGTTGTCAGTTGGCATACAGGCATTGAGACGTGCGTAAGTGGTAATGTACAACGGTTTACAAACGCTCAGTACAGACGGTATTTTCATCACTTTGGACGTTTTTTTTAGACAATTGGTATTATAATTATGCTTCACCAAATGATGTCAAGGCAAGAGTCTGAAAATATAACCATTCGAAACCGACCTCTACGCCCAACAAAAATAGCAGCCTTTTGGGCTGAGTCGTCGCGGAAATGGTTCGGGGGGGGGGGGGGCAGATGTTTGAACTTGAATATCCTGGGAGGGGTGGGCGCGTCAAAGGTTTCAAAATTGAAGGGATGTGGTGGGGGTCAAAAGTTTCAAATGGAAAAATATGGGGAGATCAAATCAAATATTCTGATTTTCAAAATCTTACCTGGGGAGAGGGGTGGAGGATTTTCAAATTTTGTAACTTTATTGGAAGGGATTGTGGTAAGCGTTCATATTTCTTGTAAAATGTGGGTAGAATATCCTGCTCTGATTTCTTTCTGGAATGGGAGTAATCATTTGGATGTATAACATATTTTGTAATTTTGTCTCTAATTTCATATCCTCACATGCAATTGAATTGCCACGGGATCGATCACAAATGATGTCATCGCTTTTTCGGGCATTTCTACCCCCCCCCCCTGTCATCATCATGCATCATTATTCTTCGCCCCCCCCCCTACACTATGACGGTAGCATTTTTTACTCTCTCGTGCTCCACCCCCGGTCCTTACTACTACCCATATCAAACAGTATACAGCATCTACTACATTGCTATGGAACCCAAAAAAACTATTCACAACATATTGATATTTTGCATTTAATACAATTCCATTAGAAAATTATTAAAAACAGCACTTTCTTACGTCTGCTCCCCGCCCCCCTCCAAACACACTCACAGTCCGCCATGACGTCATTTTTCTCTTGACACCCCCCATCCACCCACCCAACCATCATTCGTCATCTTTCTCCGAACCCCCATCCCAACCCCACCCCTCCGCGATATCTAACCAGGACGGTATATCACACATGCATTTAAGACATACATTTTCAAATGAAATGAAGTGAATGGGAAGTGGTTGTGGCGTACGCGTGTCATACATCAGGTCAGTTACTGAAGTGGGGTTGGGGTTGGGGTTGAGAAATTCACATTTCAGGCATATATTTTTAATTGCGAGGGGGGGTGTCATTCTTCAAACACAGGGAGAGGGGGTCTTATGTTTCATTTGCAAACCTCGGGGGGGCGCTCGGAAGTTAAAAACACTGAGTTCTAAAAAGATAAAACTTCTGACCCCACATCTTAAATAATGACTCAGCACTGATACATGCAACGTATGGCCATTTTGCTCGTCGGTTGAAATGTTTCTGTACCTTGTCTTAATTAAATATGCAACTGTAAAGCTGTAGTGATGTATTTTACATTGCATCGAAGGAGTTGTTTTCAAATAAGTTGAAATCCCGTAATGCTTTCTGTGTTATTGACCAATCTTTTTTATGCATGAATATTGCACGCAATGGCCTACTTGGTATTTTTGCTTGTGTTTTAGTGTTTTTCTGTTGAGCTTGGGCTTCAATTAGATTAAAATATACTATAAATATGAACATTTACACAGTTATTTCTGTTTTATTGCATCATCTTATTATAATATACTCAAATAAATCAATGTCTAGCAGTTCTAATTAGAAATGGTGCAGCAGAAGCTCCATGTGTTGTTGTTTTTGTTTGATTTGCTGCTATATATCTACCTACTACCAGGAATAACACATACAACTTGTATGTATCCATGTATGCCTCTAGGCAACATAACACAAGCACTAGTGATATTTAGCTAATTGAATGAAACGGTGTCTCATTGGGAGGAATAGGAGTACGAGACTGGGAGGGGCGAAGGGGAGGGGTAGGTACGGTGGCAGAGGGGGATCTATGAGTTTTTGCCAACAGAGCCAAGCTTCGCGTGGCAATATAAATTACATATTTTCCCACAATGCCCAAATTACAATCATGACCGTAAGTGACGGGGAATGACAACGAAGACCCTCCGCTCCAAAAATCACTTCAACTTCTTACCTAGCAAGTGAAATAACGCGAGGGGAACTACCCAATTTGTTTCAATCTAACACCAAAGAAAAATAAATCGCCCTTTCCTGCTGTACATCATTTATATTTAGGACTGCCTGATTTCATGGAGACCGTATATTTGTATTAGCAGCATTTCCAAGAGGACATGCAAATCTTTTAATGAGGCAAACGTTTCCCATCAATTGTGATAATATCCAGCCATGTGCTTAGCTGTCTGTAAAGTTGGATTCAGGTGGTAGTTAATTGAGTCCACATTCAACTAAATATCACTTGATGAAGCTGATATTTGTTAAAGAATAATGGGACGAGACAGCGGGGAGGGGGTAAGAGGGGGAGGGGGGCAATGGGATAATTTCCAATACCTTGACCGATTATAAGGTAGTAAGAGGTTTGTAACGCTTTAGCTTTCAAGTTAATCTTAAGACGAGGTCGCTTAATTTGTCCTGTGCGCAAATCTCTCGATTTTTTCTTCTCATCCTTTTTTGCATTTTTTGGTTCAGGAGAAAGGGGGCATCACTTAATTTACACTTTCACAGATTATATTGTGGGTAACCCAATTCTTACAGAACCTATACATGTTCATTTCACTGAACCACTACCAGTGGTGATATTTTACCCTTCCATAACCATACGATAAAGTAAAACTTTAACATGAATAAAACATATTCATTTGATTTGATTCTGTTGTCGTGCAATGAAAAGAAAGGTCCCAGCTCGAATCTCAGCAGCGATCCTTTGAAATTGATAGTGCTTGCCGACCGAGGCAAATATGTCACAACGTCCTCCGGTGTAGATCTATACTGTGAGACACCTGCCATGGTTTACAAACGTCAAACGTCCAACCTCACGGATACTGCACTTGTGTGTTATAGGAGTACTGTAATATAGATCGATGTAGTATTGCCGACTCCATGTGTAGATGCTAATAATATAAGAAATTAAAAAACTGTAATGATATGTTTTATTTAGTGTGTGTTATGCCGTGATGTAGTGCAACGTGCAAGATATATAGTCTATTAATTTACTACCTAATTTTTTTTAATAGAGTAGACCTCTGCACTGGCACTTCAACCACTTGGTCTAGACTGGTCGTCTAGACCAGAGTCTAGACTCTAGAATCTAGTGACAAATTGACCAGAACTTGCAGAACTTTGGCTATAATTTAGAAATCTTCACTGGCCCTTCTAATACATTACTACCCCTGAGAGCAATAAAGATGCAAAGCATGGCTAGGGGGTCTGTGGGCATGCCGCCACTCCCCCAGAAACTTATTGAATTTATTATTATATTTTAAAGATTTATCCTACTGTCAACTAGCTGTCACCATATCCTATTGGCATAGTTGTAGTAGACTAGATCAAACTTTTCGGTATGGGAGTAGGGGTTTTGCAAAATTCCCCACATTTTATGTTCGCCTGCTGAGCCATCATCTGGGAAACATTACTGGCCCTTCTAAGGACTAGGTTGTACTAGCCTTGGCTTGGGCCGACGGGCCATTGCCAAATTTTATCACTGCTTGTCACGAAAAACGAATGATGAAATTTAAATATAAGTTCCCTATTTATATATAATCCATCTGAGAATCTATACCCTCCTACTCTTAAAAGATTATGGTTTAATTTAGTATTTTAAGTTATATTTTCAGAAGACCTATATTTTTTCAGTTTAAAAATGTCTAAGATATCTTCAAAGAGTGATTCAAAGTACTTTACCACATCTAGAAAAGGTAACTTTCTAGAACACCAATCGCACATTTCGGCTATAGACGCAATTTGGCTGATTTTTTAACATATATCTGCAAAAAAATGAAAACATTCTGTCGAGGCCGAGGTCACAGCCTCACCTTTATCTTATATTTTTAACCTATCATTTCAAACATCAAATGTGCTCAAAGATTTTTAGATAGCCAGGGTTGTGGTGAAAAAAATTGAAAAACAAAACAAAAAACGAATTGTGTGCATAGCCGAACTGCGATTGGTATCCTAGTTTTTTGTGTCTTCATTTGCAGAAATGCAAATTAAATTCAAATGTTTCTTGGGATCACAAAACTGCATGTACTTTGACAGAAGCATCAGGAGGGACTTGTGTTATACAATTCTTAAAGTTTTTTTCACCTTACCTTGAGTAAAATGATTAGACAGCGAGTGTTGGGTGATAAGGTGCTCAGCGGCTGGTTCAAGGTTTTGATTTCTAGCTAAATCTTAGTTATATAAGAGTATGTGTAATAGTCAAACAACCTAACATACTTTGCTTGCATTAATGATTACCAGTTTATAATTATAATGATACTGTACAGTTAAATTCAATTTTAGGAGAGATATTTGAGTTGAAAGGTGAATTAAATAGTGAGAGTAAATCCAAAAAGCGGGATGCTGTAAAGAAAGTGATCGCATCTATGACCGTGGGCAAAGATGTCAGGTGAAGAAGTTTATGATATTCAATGTACATAATTTCAGAGAAAAAAAAATATTAAATGAAAATTATTTGTATTATATCTGGTTATTATATTTAGTGTCAGTAAATATACCCGGTAGATTGCAATTTTTCGTAATAGAATATAATAGATGATGTGTACATGTACTGTACAGTACATTACTCAAAAATCTAAAAGTCAATGAATTTGAACACCCATTTCTCGAACATTACAATCATTTTTGGGGGGTTCATATTTTTTTTTCACAACACTATATTTTTACCTTCATTGACAGTTTCGTCAGCTCCTGTTGGCATCATCAAAATGTTCTTCCCGCGCATGTCAGGAGGTCAAATATGCCGATCCTGACCTTTGCAACACAAGCTAGATGTTATACGCACCCTCTTATATAGAGGGAATGACATAGTGACAGAAGAATTTGACAGGCAGAAAGAGGAACAACACATAGTTGAAGCTTTGACAAGATGTGGCTATCCTGAATGGTCGTTCCGGCGAGTGAAACACCAGATTGAAACCAAACTGGAAAGGAAGAGTGAAAAGAACAAGAAGAGAAAAGAAGCATAAAAATCAAAAGGCCAAGTTATCCTACCATATGTGAATTCAATGGTGTTACAGAAGGGATCTCCAGAATTTTTAATAAACACTTAGCAGCTATGGCGGTGATGCCAATGCAGACTATCAGGAACATCTTAGTACACCTGAAAGATAAAGTGGATAAGATGGACAAATGTGAAATTGTATACAAGATTCCATGCAAGTCATGTGATAAAGTGTATGTCAGGGAAACGGGCAGAAAGTTTGGTACCAGACTGAAGGAACATCAGAAAGGCGTGGAAGCTAATCAGAAGGGAGCATACACCAGATCTACAAAGAAAGAGTCTCAAACGGAAATACACAAGAGTGCTATCACAGACCATATGAACCAGCAGAACCATGAAATAGACTGGGAGGGAGCTAGAGTGATAGACAGGGAGAGCGAATGGAAGACCAGAACCATCAAGGAATCAGTGCATATCCGAACTTGCAGGCAGGTCATGAACAGAGACGAGGGGGGCCACTAACTCTCGCGAGTGTACGATTCCATCCTTGGTCAGGATCGGCAGATTTGACCTCCTGACATGTGCGGGAAGAACATTTTGGCGACACTGTCAATGAAGGTAAAAATATAGTGTTGTGAAAAAAGAAATATGACCGAAAAAACATTTTATACCAACACAATGAACACATTCAAGAACATTACAATCATGTTGCCATATCTATGCTCTTATACCATTTTTCTATTCCAATATCAGTCCATTGTTTCCGGATGTGATAAACTGCATGCAGACCGACAATTTGGAGTTAAAGAAACTTGTCTACCTGTATATGATGAACTATGCCAAAAGTCAACCTGAAATGACCATAATGGGGGTCAATACGTTCGTCAAGGTATGATTTCTGTAATTCATAATTGGCAATCACTTAAATCAGGTAAAAAAAATGCTACAGAACTTATGACATTGAGTTGCATTCACATTGATATCAGGCCTGTCACAGAAGCTATAATATTGGTTAGGACTAAATTAATTTGATAAGGGAAAAAAGATTGACAGCTGAGAAAGCTGGCAAAAAGTCTGTGTGATATGCCTGCGTGTATCATAACTATTTATCCAACACTTTCCATCCTTGAACATTCATAGTGAAAACTATGAATAAAAATGCTTAATTATAACTTAACAAATTTCCATTTATATTCTTTCAGCAATAAAAGCCTGAAATGTTAAATACAAAGTAAGTGACAAATTATCTTGAGAAATACTTTGATTTGTTATCAAACTGTGCTCTAGGATTGTGCGGACAGTAATCCACTGATTCGGGCGCTGGCTGTGAGGACCATGGGATCGATCAGGGTGGACAAGATCATAGAGTACTTGTGTGAACCACTGCGCAAGTGCCTCAAGGTATGTAAGAAAATGAAAGATATTGTTTGCGTTTTCACTTCAAGCAAATCATGAATAAATCATAGAAGTTTAAGTAAAATGCTAGCATGTTAACAGTTATGGAGTATCAAGCTTCTTTTCTTTCATGTCAATAGGTGCAAAGTATGAAAAGCACCCATATATCTAACTCAATTCAAGTTCTTTATTTCAGAATATAGAATTCCATAAATGAAAAAAAAAAAAAAACAGTCAAAACAGTAAAATAAGTAAACAGTAATAATAGACAATAAATACATATCATGTAAACAATACCCTTTGCCGCCTGATGATATGGCTTGAGTTGGTCTTAAAAAAAAAGACACTAGATACAATATTCTGTCGTTTAGGACGATGATCCATACGTGCGGAAGACGGCAGCCGTGTGTGTGGCCAAACTGCACGACCTCAACGCCGTCCTGGTGGAGGACCAGGGCTTCATCGAGATGCTCAAGGACCTGCTGTCCGACTCCAACCCCATGGTGAGTGGAGTTTACAAGGGATCAAAATCATTCAACAGGCCACGATTTAGGTGCCTTTTTGCCACTGGCTCATTCAACGATTTACTTTTCCATTTTTTTTCCTACATTCTAACATTTGTCAGCTTTTTTTTCTGGTAAATAGATGTACTCCTTTCCTTTTTTGTGGGTCACTGAGGTGAATTTTATGGATTTTTATAAAGAAAGATTAACAGGAAAATGCTTATTCCAGAGCTACAGTGTTATGAATTTGGTATAGGTGGCTTAGTTTGTAATGTTCTCAGGTTTTTATGAAACAACAAAAACTACAAGCATAAGTCAACAGAAATACAAGTAGCATATATGAGAAACAAAAGTCACCTGAAATAGAGGAACATTGTGTTTCGTGTGTGGGATGGGCTGAGTGTCTCTTCTCAAACTATTTCAGTGGTACAAGCCGCTACAAGGCCATTCTGTGAACTACAAAAATGTATGTACAGTATGTAGTGGAACATCATGACAGTCATGGCCATTATGCAATCTTCAGATTCAACACATTAAGCACATTTTAAATATCAATTTATCTGTGATTCTATCATTTTATCAAGCAATGAAAGAAAAGTCTATAGTTGGTTAAAAGTCATAAATTAATCTATCATTTTTATTAAATCTAATCTAAAATGGCATTTTTTCAAATTTTTTCACGAGGGGAGGTCCAACTTTTTGAATCTTTCTGTAGAACAAATTATATAACTGGAGGCAAAGTATGTGAGTGGTCTATGAATGAATTTAGCTTTTATGTAAGGTTGCCTGAGCAATTTTCCCCATGCAGGAGATGGTAAACATTTTACCTATGTCTATTTTAGAGTGGGCTTACACATCATTCCCTCATTAAGAACCCAGCTGCCTTCTAATTTCTGCACACAGGACTGACATTCTCTCACACTTTTGTGATTCTAAAGTAGACACTTTTACCTGTCTGCAGGTGGTAGCTAACGCTGTAACTGCCATAACGGAGATAGCAGAGAAGTCACCGGACTTGGCCGAGAGGTATCTGGAGATGACGCCGCCTATCATCAACAAACTGCTCACAGCACTCAATGAGTGTACGGAGTGGGGGCAGGTGAGTCAGGCACAGACCAGCATGGGTCTGAGAGTCGTCAAAACAGCTAGGTGGGTCAGGGGTTTTCACAAAATGAGATTGGAAGGGAAGTCACAAGTGGGAAAAGTCCTATGCAGATCTGGATCAAATGAGACGGTTTTCTGGTTAATATGGTGTCAGATGTCTAAAATTACACTCTTAAAATGTAGTTTTATTATTCGGTCAGGTAGGTTTTGCAAGCAATAATGAGAAGCATTTGATTTGGTAACAAATACAAAAATAGTTACCAGGGCACATTTTTCCTTTTTTTTATTTTAAAGATATTGTGCTTTGGGCTGGATTATCTTTGGTTGCAGTGTTTGGAAAGAATCACTTTTCAGTGGCCTTGTTGCAGGTTTTCATCTTGGACTGTATCTCCAACTACGAACCGAACGATGAATTAGAGGCCAAGAACATCTGTGAGCGGATTGCACCGAGACTCGCCCATTCCAACTCTGCAGTCTCACTCTCCGCCATCAAGGTACATGCATTGCTGTTTACCATATATATATATATATATATATATATATATATAGGTATATATATATATATATATATATATATATATATATATGTATGAGATTGGTGTGCTCTACCTGTATGAAAGCAACACTCAAACAATCACGTTGTCATGTTATTTTCAGATCCTTGTAAAATTAGCACACAGGTGTCTTAATGCAAGAGCAAATATGCATGGTAAAGTATTGATCTGATTTCTGCATTGACTTTGTGCTAGAAAATACCACAATTCTATCTTGCTCTTCATAATTCAGGTTTACACTTAAAATGTGACCACTGGTATGAGAGGTGTTGAGTAAAACAATCTTGTTATATATTGAGGTGTGGTGTTAGGCCACACCTCGCTAGCCTACGGAACAAAAGCCTGCTGATGAATAAACAGTTGAATCAATTTGTGCTACCTCAATATATCGTACTTTCAAAGACTCTCTTTGGGTTGCAGGTGATGATGCAGCTGTTTGAGATGCTGGGCGATTACCGTGAGTTTGTCGACACAATGGTGCGCAAGCTGGCGCCGCCCCTTGTCACCCTGCTGTCAGCAGAGCCCGAGATACAGTACGTCGCACTCAGGAACATCAACATCATTGTGCAGAAACGGTATGATCATCATTGTTATCAACAATAATGATGTCGTAAAATGTTGGTGGTTTAAATGGTTGTAGGATTTTAAATCTTAAAATTTCGAAACACCATGCTTCCTTTTTCCATCACGAGATGGAGGAGACAGTTGGTAGTCAGTCAGTGCTTCCTTTGGATCAGGGAGTGGGGGATTACTTGTGAAATAATGCGTCACATTCTGACATCTACATGTAGTGAAGCGAAAATTGAGTTTCTGACAACAAAAATTGATAGTCAATCGAAAATTTTAAGGCAATAAGATTTTTTCAAGTATTTAATTAGATTTAGTCATGTTTCTTATTCAAACATCCATTGAAGTTAGTTTCTACATGTACATCAGTATCAATGTATATTAGAAGCGCAATATTCAAAGAATGTGCTAAAACAACTTTCTGAGCAATTGCTTTAGTGGTTTGTGAATGTGAAATGAATATCTCAAGCATGTTTCAACGATTCTAGGCCTGACATCTTGAGGAATGAGATGAAGGTTTTCTTTGTCAAGTACAACGACCCTATCTACGTGAAAGTAGAGAAACTGGATATTATGGTCCGCATCGCCAATGAGACCAACATCACCCAGGTGCTCGCCGAACTCAAGGAGTGAGTACTTTTGGTAGCAGATCAATACAATTAGAATGTAAAATGTCCAGTTGATTTTCGTTATGTGGTATAAAGCAGTGCGTCTCATGATTCAATTACTTTAATGTATTACCTGCTTTTGTTTTGAAAAAAACCCTCTAAAATTCAGATTTTAATCAATTTCAAAATCTACAGGTTCCTTTTCAAAAATAAAATAAACATTGTATGACATATTAACACATCAACAAGGTAGTAACCAATTTGGTATCCAATTAGTTAACTTTTTGTTGATGTGTTAATGCATGTATGTCATATGATTTTTTTTTTTTTTTTTTTAAAGGCATTTTAGAATTTGTTTCAAAAGAAAAGCAGATAATACAAAAAAATTATTGAATCATCAGAATGTAAGATATATATCAGAGCATTGAATTAGAATGTAAGATAAATTTGAACTAGTTTTCGAAAAATGTGATGATGAATTGAATGAAGCATGATTCAAGCAAATAGTGGCTGCATATCATGTTACTTAACTTGCCTTATTGCTGCAGATATGCGACAGAAGTTGATGTAGACTTCGTCCGTAAGGCTGTGCGTGCGATCGGGCGCTGTGCAATAAAAGTTGAGGCAGCAGCGGAGCGATGCGTTAGCACACTGGTTGACCTCATCGAGACCAAGGTCAACTATGTGGTGCAGGAGGGAATAGTCGTTATCAAGGTACGAGTCAGTGACAAAATTAGAAATACACTTTAAAACATGTACTTTTGAAATTTATAGATGTCACAATTCCAATGAAGGCCATAAGTCAAGACAGATAGATGGCTTCTAACTTTCTTCAGTATAAAATTTGGTCCAGTTATATTATGTCAGCTTTAAGTGACATTTTTATTGTCTTAATTTCAATATATTTTAGGACATTTTCCGGAAATACCCTAATAAGTATGAAGGCATCATATCGACCCTCTGTGATAATCTGGAATCTTTGGATGAACCAGAAGCAAGGTAAGATTAACATTTGCTTGATGATAGCTAGAAAAGCATAAACAGGGTGATTTAGGGATTTCCACGTTGGGTGATAATAGATAAAGACAGGCTCTAATCCACTAAGTCCCACTCTCATGTATGGAAAAGACTATAATCCACTAAGTACTTACTTTACGAATGAAGTCATCTCTTTTTGTCCTTCAGAGCATCAATGATCTGGATTGTGGGAGAATATGCCGAGAGGATCGACAACGCTGATGAGCTGCTGGAGAGTTTCTTGGAGGGCTTCAATGATGAGGGCATTCAGGTCCAGCTACAACTGCTCACAGCCATTGTAAAGCTGTTTTTGAAGAACCCAGCAGACTCCCAGGATCTTGTGCAAACGGTATGATTTGATACAGTATACAATCTCAAGGCTCAATTTACTTAAGCTTAGTGATTTCTGTGTGTTTCTAGAGGGTCCCCTGTAGGTACTGTATACTGTTAATGAGTACAATATGTCTATTACTCGATTAAAAAGTTTTGTACTACATAAATAATTGAAATTTTCAGGGTGCAATGCATGCACAACCACTTTTCGGATGTGTGCAAGGAAGATTGACCATGTACTCGAACTTGGACTCGTGACTGAGTAACAGTCTGAACCCTCTTTTTGTCACATACATTGTAGCCTTGATAAAAAATGTGACATGATGTCTTTATTTTTTGTGCTTCAGTAGCACCACCACAGGGATGTGTTGATCGAGACTGATTTGGCTTTATGTATGTTTTTATGTTTGTCACGACAATCTAGTAAGCTTTTAACAAAAGCATTCATGATCATATGCATATGATGTATTTACATTTGACCACCCCATTTAAAGTCTCTTTCATGGTGGCATTTTTTTCCAGGAACATACTCATGACCTTCAATAGTCGAGTACGATGCTTGTGAGTAAGGTAGGCAAACTTTCCAGTAGCAATGCCTACTGAACTCAACTGTTTCTATTTTGGCTTTGTAGGTACTGCTTATAAATCAGTCTTTCTGTGGTTTTTGCATACTTCATTAAAGTAGTTTTTCAATACGTAAATAATTGAAATTCTCAGCGTACATGCACCCACAACCACAATTCATGCATTTGGGCAAAGATTTCAGTCTGTTTGACCTGCAATCCCTGCCAACAAAAAAAGATTTACAATAAGACATTTTGTCCTGCAGTAAAGACAATATGATTGGTCACTCAGTCCTGGTATGATATTTTTATACTTGTAATCATGCTCTAACACTGTCATAGTACATGTATGTAATGCATCTGCCAGGTTTTAAACCTGGCAACACAGGACTCAGACAACCCAGACCTGCGTGACCGAGGCTACATCTACTGGAGGCTTTTATCGACAGACCCAGCAGCTGCTAAGGTGAATAATGGGTAGAGAATTGCATAGGAATAATTTGAAATTAAACTCTGGGATTTCTATTCTAAAAGATAACATAAATAATTTTGAGCTAAATTCATTTTTTAAACTGACAGTCTTCAGATTGTAACACATATCCGTTTAATAAACAGAAGTCTGTGATGAGATGAGAGACGTTGATAATGTTTAAAGATATTAAGACCTTACTTTTAAAAATAGATTTACCTTCCCATGAGTTTCTACACATGCAATTTCACAGAGATTGTAAAACCGCTGAGATAATATCATTAACTTTTTGTTTTGTCAAAAAATGTCTACCAGTTAATCATCAATGTTGCAGCGTATTGTGTTGGCCGAGAAGCCTCTGATCGCTGCCGAGACAGACCTGATTGAGCCGACCCTGCTGGATGAGCTGGTGTGCCACATCGCCTCTCTGGCCTCCATCTACCACAAGCCGCCCCAGGCCTTCCTAGACTTGAAGGGTGGTGCCAGTGTAAGGAAGATGCTCAAGGGGTAGGCGATTTTAGGATATTTTGTGACACATGGTATTGGCTAGTGGAGTGAAAGTGGTCAATGAATGGACGTCACACATGTTTTTTTTACATATGACTCACCATGCTGTAAGCTATGTTGCTGTGACAACCTGACCTTTGACTTGAAGAAAAATTTCACTTTTGTATTACTTTTGTAAAATTTTCTTTATTTTGGTTTTCAACATCGAAAATATCCTGACATGATTTGATGACTGGTAGGTTGTTGGCGTACACAGTCTGAGTCTATAAAGCTTCCAAATGACGACAATACATGATGATTTAGGATGGTCACAATCCTATTGCTATTTTTAGGATCATGGGAAAATTTTTGCTTTATACATACATGTACATAGCTTATGATCGAGAATAGTAACAAAAGTTGTGGCCGGTTTTATATGTCGTGGTCAATTATATTGTCGGCTCTACCACTAGGGGTAAACCCCTACTACTACTGTCAGTCTCCACATGTTGAACGAGAATCTCTTTCACTGCAGATATGATATATTTATTAGATATTCTATGTATTTGGCCTACAGCACTAGGTCTCATTATCTTTAGTGCTTAGTTTTATTTTTCACGATTTAACAATGAACACAAATGCAGCAGACAGGACTGTGTTGTTCATACAAGTGCAGGAAAAGGAAATCATAAGAATTGGTTCAAAGTAAAATGCCGTACTACACAAAAAATGTTGTGCTTCTAAGTAACCTAGAAAGATATGCACATCTACAGAAGTTTCACAGTTAAACATTTTGACCAGGTAAAGTCAAATTAAAATGTAAGAGCAATTTGCATAGTTGGTACAGCCTCTGACCTAAATCAGTGAAACTTAATAGCATAATGTAACTTCCGTTGGTCAATAATATCCTGACTTAAACACAGTGAATCACTTCCAATAATTTAGAGAACAAGTGTCTAAAGGAGAAAAAATTGTTACCAGCCACAAAATAGTAGTATAAAATTGGTGTTAGGACAATAGGTCTATTTGTATACCACATGACCAATATACATGTACGTCTATACTCAATTGAATGAATATACACAATTTAAATAAGTCCAGTATATAGCAATATTTGAGCCATGTAACTTTAAAATTTAAAGAAAAGTTTTTTTTATTTCATTCTTATTTATTTTGCCACTTATTGGAATTAATTATTTTTCTTGGAAAGTAGGAGCTTGCTTAAAATTCTAGTATATTATGTGAGATCTTATTAAAATGGTGACCGGCTACAGCAGGCAGTATGATTTCTGAATGCTGTCTTATGCTGGGGATTGTCATGTCTAGGCCCAGGTAGCAACAGTCACTCGCCCGGCATGGTCATGTCCACTAATATCAAACATCAAAATAATCATCATGTAAGTTTTTTTCTCTGAGTTTTTCATGTATTTGAGGAGTCAATATATATAGAGAGATTTATAAAAAGAAAATTCTACCAATAATATTTGTTCAGTATTTATTGAATTATTACATACAAAGTCATATTTCCAGTAACAAATCAACATTACTTCTATTTTGATGATAAATGAAGCTCTAAATGGCTGCTTTCAGCTACTTTCACAAAGCCACAATTTGTCACGCTTATAAAATATTCATTTTGTTTTTAATGATACATGTACATTGTTTATAATAGACTACAATATTCTATATAAGAATAAACCTGCGCATAATGGATTAGTTCCAGATTTGTATATCTTTATATAATTTCATTGTACATTGTAAATCAACCAAAATTATTTCTCTAAAACACTTAGTCAGAATTTTTATGACATCATCAATTTTTAACAACACAATATTCATCTACATGTACATGTACATGTACTCTTTCAATGTCGTTGTGGATGGAGAAAAACTCAGTCAAGATTTAACTTCTTGTCAATAATTTTATACAAACAATAATTGAAAATGATGTTTTATCTTACTGGTACATACATGTATTCATTGATACAAACATAATTATCATGCATGGGATATTGAATGAACATTTTTCTCACTGCTAAACATTAGGTGGAATTAAACCTTGCAACTGTAAGTCATAATATGTTTGCTTAGGATTTTGAGGTTGAGCAGGATAGAATCCCGCCTGCAATTGGCCAGAGACAGAGCCATTTCTGGTCTTATATGCATTACTTTGCATATGTGTTGGCGTATCTTTAGGCGTGGATTGTCCATTTGGCCATCCTGGATCAAAAGATCCAGACACGAATCCTGAATTTTGTGGCTGGCTCTGGACTGGAGGTGGCATTGAAGTTGGCGATGTGTGACTGGATGGAAATGTGAGGCCCCGGAGAGGGGTGGATGCTGCTGGTGCCAGCTGGTGGGAGGTAGACGGGAACGATCCATGGTAAGTTTGGTTGTCAAATGGTCCATTAAATGATTGCTTAGAGAAGCCATTGTGGAGTCCATAAACGTATATATTGTTGGATACATTTAATGATCCATCATCGGATTGCTTAAACACTCCACTGGATGATCCATAGCGAGACTGGTCAAATGATCTGCTGTCAGCTTTATTGAAAGTTCCATTGGTGGAATTGTCAAATAAACCACTGTAGGATTGATTAAATGATTCATCAAATGAATGGTTGTAGGTTCGGCTATTCCGTCCGTTGTAGGCTTTGGAGCTGCTTGTAGATCCATTGTGGTGCTGGTGATCACTGGATGGTCTGAGGTTGACTTTGTTGCCTTGGAATGATCTGTTGTGATATTGTGAACTGTTGTTGAAACTTGCACCGAATCCACTGTCATCGAAATAGGATGGATTCATCAAGATTCCATAGTTTCCTCTACCTGCTGCTATTTCTACAGAAAATAAATGAGAATTAGAGCATATTAGGACTTCTTAAGTTGGATAATCTTACACCTGCAAAAATATGTCTCGCTTTGTTTTTTCTTTCATATAACTGGTACTTCATGTTTATTTATAAATGAATATACAGTAAGTATTTTAAAGTCAGTATAAGTATGTAATGATATTTATAAACTGATAACTACATGTATTGTACACGAGAAATTTAACATTTTTTTCATAAATGTGTGCATTTATTTTAAGACTTGACTCACCTTTCTGATCAAAGTTGTTTAAAGAATTGCTGACATGGATTTGTTCATTGCTCGATCTCATCTGATTCACTGTGTGTACTGATTGAATGTTGCCGCTTTTTGGAGGCAGATTATGAGTGTTATTGATAACTTTCGCTAATGTGGGTTGTGCCTGAAATGTTTTAGGATCGCTTTGCTCACCGAAGTCGTTTACTTTCTTGGATGGTTGTTGTTCAAGTTGTGAGTTATCTGAGAATGATGTTGGTGGACTTTTTTCAGAATCCATGAGATTTGATGCTGGATACTTATTATGCACTTGTTTGTTCTGATTTGTGATGTGTGTTTTTTGTAGTCTTCTGCGTCTTTTTACTGCTGCAGTGTCATTTTGCTGATTTGAGTCATGATCAGAATCTCGTCTGGGCCTCTTCCTCACTGTCTTGAACTTGGCAGTAAAATCTCCATTTTTAAAGCGTTCCAAGTAAACATCTGCAATGGCCCAATAGTTGCTTCTCTCAGCTCTGCCAACCATCTCAAAACACTCATAATTAGACAGACAAAAGCGAACACTGTACTTCCATTTGGGATTTGCATTCAGATAATAGGGGAAGTTATCGATGATCCAATCGTAGATATCATTGAGGACAAGCCGACCTGTTAGTGAAGTCAACAGGGCAGCGGCATTCAACTTGTGATAGGACACCTTTGGTTTCTCAAACAAACTCTGGTTTGCAATAATTTCATCTTGTATCCATTGATACATAGTGGGCTTTTGTTCTCTCCAAGAAGTGGCCTGTGCAGTTGGTCTGATAGCATCACGGTCATCCAATGATGCTATATGCTGAGACTTTTTAGAAGGTTCTTTGTGCATTTTGTTACTTTCATTTGTTTCCGGTTGTATGATTTGAAAGCTTTTCTTTTTGCCTATGGATTTTTCATTATGGGTATTATGGATGGACTTTGCTGCAATTTCAGGATTCTTGTTCCCTTCGATTGTATTCATGCATGATGTATACAAATTTAAATTTGCCGCACTTTGTTGAATATCATCTGCTGATAATATGCCCAGTGTGTTGTTGATATTCTTCAGAATTACATCATGATCACCTTGATCTGCATCGAAAGCAGATGTTGGTCCAGTTTTAACCCCATAATTTGCATCAGCAACAAATGCTTGCTCTGTGGACATTATTAGACATCTATCATGTGAAATGTTCGCTGTCAAAAATTTGGCAATTTTAGTATTTGCAGATACAAATTGAGAATTATCAGAACTATCATTGCAACTATCTGAAGTGAGTTTTTCACATATTTTCTGGGCTTTTGTTTCTTCTGTTGCTACCAAATGAGCTTTTATATCCATGTCATCATTTTTAGCGTTGTTGATTTCTTCACTTTTACCTCTTGATCCAGATGTACATGCAGTTCCAAGTACTGAGCTTATGTTTTCACTTGACTTATCTTGAGACATAGTATTAATAACACTGAAGGGATTGGACAGGTTAGACTCTCCTGGTGAACTACTGCATGTTCCTGCACAACTCATATTTCGAGGTTCTACAGTTGAAACCACGTTGAAATCTCCATCAGATTTGGGGTCATTTGAAAAGTTATTCAAGTCCTGGAGAATCTCTGAGTCAGCATTTGTCTCTTTTATTTTACCCAAAGATGACTTACTTGGTGCATCATTTGAATTCTTATTGTAACTTTCACGGTCTTTGTCATCATCGTCATTGTTAGCAATATCAGACTTTTTAATTTTGTCATTTGTGGGGAGGTTTGTATTTTGCATATTGGATGAACTTTCAATGATGTCTGTGGAAGGGTGTGCATTATTAGTTGGTATGGCATCTGAGGTGATAGAATTAGGGTTCTTAACTTCTAGAAACTCAATCAAATTGAAATCTGTATCAAATACTGGAAGTTTTGTAATGTTAGTATTGTTAGAAAAATCAAAGGGGTCATTGGAAATCACAGATCCAGAATCTGTTATAGGTAATTTGGACATACATGTATTTTCATGACTTGTAGATTGATCTGGAGCAACATAGCTGGTCAGACCATAAATAATATCATCGTATCCATTATTGCCCTCCTGTAGGATTTCATTAGAAATTTCAGATGTTTGATTTGCTCGCTGATTTGTCTGACAATTGGAAGAATTTTCGCATCTGGTTTCAGAATTAATCAAGCTCAGCGATCCTGGTTCATCACTGGACACTGGTGCATGGGCCATTGTTGTGGATTTGTTCTTCTCTTCTTTGCTGTCAAGTGAATTGGCATTTGTATCAATTGCATTGCGTTTGTTACTGTCACTTTTCGGGTCATCCAGAATATTACAGCTTGCTTCAGTGGAGCAGATTCCATGTATCTGAATCTCACTGTTATTAGTAACATTACCAATGTCAGAAGGCTCATTGGAATTTGCAGAATCTATTGTAGCTAATTTGGACATATCTTTGTTGCTTTCAGATTGATCTGGAGTTACATAGATGGTTTGATTATCAATGACATTATCATATTCATCATTGCCATTTTGTGTGATCTCACTCTTAGAGATGTTACCAATATCAAAAGCCTTATTGAAAACCCCAGATCCAGAATCTATTGTAGCTATTTGGGAGAAATCTTTGTCGCTTGCAGAATGATCTGGGGCAACATTGCTTCTCAGACCATCAACAATATCATCATATTCATCATTGCCATCCTGTATGATTTCATTAGAAATATCAGATGTTTGATTTGCTTGGTGACCTGCTGGACAATTGGAAGAACTTTCATAGCTGGTTCCAGGATTTATCAAGGTCAACAATGGTGCATGGGCCATTGTTGTGGATTTATCCTTCTCCTTTTTGTTATCAAGTGAATTGGCATTTGTTTCAATTACAGTTTGAAGTTTGTTGATGTCACTTTGTGGGTCATCCAGAATGTTACAGCTTGCCTCAGTGGAACAGACTCCAGGTATAGGACTCTCACCATTGTTAGTAACATTACCAATATCAGAAGGCTCATCTGAAATCCCAGATCCAGAATCTATTGTAGTTATTTTGGACATATCTTTATCACTTGCAGATTGATCTGGAACAACATAGCTGCTCAGACCATCAATATTATCATCATATCCACCATTGCCATCCTGTATGATTTCATGAGGAATATCAGCTGGTTGATTTGCTTGGTGACCTGCCTTACAATTGGAACCACTTTCATAGCTCGTTTCAGGTTTAGTCAAGGTTGACAATCCTGGTTCATCACTGGACAATGTTGCATGGGTCATTGTGGTGGATTTATCATTCTCTTCTTTGTCAATGAATGAATTGTCATAAGATTCAGTTGAATTGGGTTTGTTGCTGTCAATTTTCACGTTATCCAGAATGTCCATTTTCCCAATGGAAAAAAAATCCAGAAACAGCAAACTCAGCCATTTCTTGTAGGTCTAACTACAAAATCAGCTATTTAGTAAAGTAGCCAAATTTACGTACAAATATTGCGGCAGTGTTTGTTTTTCAATACTTAAACACAAGAAAATACAATATTATGATGATGATTATATAAAAGAGTCCTTCTTGAAATATTATCCAAATGAGAGTGCATATTGTGCTGTGAATCATACAACAGTTTGGAAAGAACTGATGCTGAATTAGCTTTGGTCTCTCCATATATATGGTATCCCAGCCCCTGGTTCTTCTTGGTGGAGTGAATGAAGTGTCAACAAGATTTGTGAACCACCAGTCACAAACTTGAGTTATTCAATTGAAAAGAGAGTTAATTTCTTAATCAAAGTGTCACAACTGCCAGGTGAACTCTAGGGTGAGTTAAGAGTTATAATTGTTTAATCCCTCCCCAGTGGTGCTGGTGAACCCGTGTGATCCCATGTCATTCTGTGGTATACATGTGCATGTATTTTCTGGAAAGGTAAGTTATTGTGATTTGGGTGAGAAAGTGAATTGAATCATCTATTGGCAAACCTTCTGTACATAAAAATGATTTTTAGTTAAAAATCAACATACATGTATTTTGAAATATAAATGTTGTTCCTGGCAATTATCAGGAAATTATCTGTATTTCTGTTAGAATATATAAGTTTAAATGCATTTCACATTTTTTTATCTAAAAAGATACAAAAAGTTATTTTTGTTTTTCCCATTTTTTCCATACTTTTTGTTTTCCCATTTTTTCCACAGCTACATGAATCACTTATATGTGCAGTTAAAATTTAATTGTATGCATACATAACCCTCTTCTAATTTTCGTATGAATATGATTTGATAGAATTTTGTATACTTTTAAAGATGGGTTCTTCAACATATGAATTAGCTCATTCTATTGAAAATCAAACAAATATTTAAAAAATTAAAACATAAATATTCAGAATATTGTTACATGATGATATTTGTATAGATTTGAAGAAAATTTTTTTTCATAATTTCTCTAAAAATCTCCTGGAACTAAACAATAATGTATGAATCTGGCTCAAGTTATTTCCAATTACCTGTCAGACCTGTTAACTTATTGAGGTTAGCTTAATTAGGCAGTTACCAAGTAAGTAGAATGACAATAGCATTTATTGCCTTCCAATTAAAAAGTGACATGTAACTCAAGTGTCCCAGTGATGAAAGTTATTGAATATTAACTCAAGTAAAATAATTTCAGTTAAACATGAATTGACACTTGCCTATATATATGGGGAACCCAGATAAGATCTGGTCATATTCTCTTTGAGTCTCATAGTGTC
This sequence comes from Streblospio benedicti, assembly GCA_019095985.1. Lineage (NCBI taxonomy): Eukaryota > Metazoa > Annelida > Polychaeta > Spionida > Spionidae > Streblospio > Streblospio benedicti. The sequence goes on along the minus strand of CM032667.1, from coordinate 14,730,376 downwards.
CACATCTTCCTTCAAATCAGTGTTTTGGATAGTTTTCACCATTTTTGTCAGTATATTGAACAATTGAACAAACTGTTGTTTGATTCACAGCACATTCATTTGCTGTTCAAAGGATAACATTTAAAAAGACAATTTCTAATATATACACAACAAGTCTGAGGTGATTTAAAGAAATAACTCAGTTTTATTTCCATTCACCATGGCTAATCTGCTTGAATTCTCCTCTCTAGGTGAAGTTTTTGATATTTTGGATGCCGTGGAGGGCAACAGTAACAAACAGCTTGTGTATGATGGAAAAGGCAATTTGATGGATATTGTAGAAATTGAAAAGGATAAATCCTCATTGGCCAATGAAACATTGTCTGAAGATATACAGCAGCCAGGATTGTCTACCTTGGACAGTTCTGGGGCCAACGTTGAGGTGTCATCGGATTTTCAGCAAAGTGAAAATTTGAAGAATACATCTGTAATTTCCAAGGTCAGCAATATTAGATTTGATGAAATTGATAATGGCGAAACTTGCTCTATCACTCCAAATCATTCTGAAACTCATGACATGACAGAATTAAGTACAAAACCATTAGGCTCTTCAAGTTGCACTAAATTCCAAGACTTTTTGAAGGGTAGTAATTACAAACTTGGTCATGTATATGATAAAGACTTCAATTTAATTTGTACCTTAGAAAATGATAATAATAAGTCTCCCCTAACTGAAACATGTTTAACTGATCAAGCTGTTTCCAATAATGCAAATTCTAGAAATATATCCGGTCCCAAGATGAATAAGGATGCCAATGATAATTTTGATAAAGATGCCTATTCCTCATTTGATGTTGATATTTACCAAAATACAAAATGTTTCACACCATCAGAAGATGTGCATCCTCTCACTGCAACCAACAGTTTCACCAATTTTCAGCTTCCTCAGTGGATCCGAGATGAAATAAAATCTTGTCAGGGAACAGGACTTAAGCCAAATCTCTCGTATCTGCAGATGAACGCGTGTGCTCTGCTGTCTTCACCAACAGGCCGCCTTCTCCTTAATGATATCTACGACTGGATCATCGATAATTTCCCCTATTATATGAATGCAAATCCCAAATGGAAGCTAAGTGTGCGTTTTTATCTGACTAATCCAAAGTGTTTTGAAAAATGTGAAAAAGCATCAAGAAGTTTCTATTGGCGTATTGCAGATGACTATTTGGAGCCCTTTAAAAATGGAAATTTTAAGTCTGAGTTCAAAAGAACAGGTAAACGTCGCAAGCAAGATACAGATGATGATGCAAATGAGCAATATAACACTGCAGCTGCAAAAAGACCAAAAAAAACAAAGCAAACCCAAAATGCAAATAAACCCAAACCAATTGCCATGGATCCTGTTTTAAGTCATGTGGATGTTGATGATGATCCTGCAACATTGCATGCCAAAGCACAACACAATCAGATTCAATCCAAAACAGCAACACAGTTTGCAGAGCCTAGCAAATTACAAGACTCTCAGAGACCATCTATGTCAACTCAGGTATCTAAGACCAGCCATGGTGCACCTCAGAATAGCCATGATGATCCTTCAACATTCAGCTGGAACCAAATGAAAAAGAAGAATGAACTGCCCCAGAATCTCGCCCAGATCAGCCCTTCAACAAGTGATATCATCCAGAAAGGTCAGTTTATACATTTATGCATCATCATATCTCAAACTCCTTAATAATCATGAAAGCAGGTCATAAAATACAACAAATCAAAAGCCCCACTGCCGATATGTTTAGCGGCCTTAAGCTCAATAATAATAATGCAATATTAATTTTTTGCAACACTGCAAAGCGTTGCCTTTACTTCCACAATAATCCATCCTTTTCTCCGGCGGTCAGATATGATACATGGACTGGTAAAACAGGGTAAAGTATAAAGCGGTGAAACGGACAATCTCTCTTAAAAATAATTAAATTAATTTTTACATTTAGGAAAGTCACATTTGGGAATATTTAATGCTCTATAAGAGATGACTCCAGTGCCCATCAGTAGTTATTATCCACAATATCCTGTTTGTATTACACACACCCAATTAGTAATAAAGGTTTAAAATAATTTACAATAGTTTTGAAATTTATAAATTCATTGTTCAGGGCCTAAAATATGTTAAAATATTTAAGTTTTTTGGAAAACAGCAAACCTTTAGGCTTCCATTTTATGAAAATGTCTTGAGCTACTTTACAATGTAAGGCAGTTTGTAAACCATTGCGCTCGACTCTGAACCCTTGCCAAAAATCAACAGAAATATTACTATAGCTTTATGAAATGTCAGCAGATTTCTATTTTACTTAACTTTCCAACTATTAATGTGATTCACTTCAGTGTGATATGTTATTCAGTCAGTTGAAAATCTAAGTTAGAACTCATATTGGCTTGATTTTATAAACAAACAGTTGGTTTGATAAATTATTGTTTTTAAATATGTTGTAAATATCAAAGGTGTCATCAGGTCTGACGCTAGCGGGTGGGCCGGGTGGGTGCGGGCCCAACAACTGCTTTGGAATTTTTTTCAACATGGAGTTTTTGTATGCAAATATCAGTCAATTGCATATACCGTCCATGTAGATTCCTCCATCAGTTGGTCAAACCTCTTTTTTACACTAGGGTATATATACATAATGATCTATACCAGCTCTAATTCTATATATTTTTTGTAGGAATGGAAGCAGCTCGAAATCATTCAGTCATTCTAAATTCCAATTTTGATGATAGTGGATCCAACTCAAGTTTCAACAAGACTCCACAGGACCTAAATGGATCCTACAATCCTGCTCAATCATACAACAGAGGATCTAGCACCAACCAATCCTGTAAAGGTTCTTTTGGTAGCTCCCAAGTCTACCAGGGTCCATCTAACAGCAACCAATATTACAATGAATCATACAACCAATCCTATAATAGATCATTCGCCCAACATGATAATGGATCATTCAAGCAATCCTACAATGTTTCATTCAGTCAATCTTACAACATTTCATTTGGCCAGCCAAACAGCAGATCATTCAACCAGTTTCCCAGTGGGCTCATGTCTCCATCTGATAACATCTTCAAACTCAATGCTCCATCAACCCCAGAGGCAGCTTTCCAAATCTGGCTTTGCATCTGGATTACACCAGGCAGGATTTCCAGCTAGTCAATCCCCTCCTGAAGGCATGCCAACACAGATGCATAGTTTTGATTACCAAGCAGCAAGCGTCTCCCATCGTGACAACTTGCCATCAGGATTCAATCTAGCCACATCTTATAGTACAGCTTCTGCACCTCGGATGTCCAATTTGAGCCTCCATCCTGCACAGTCTGGTTCATACCCTGATGGTTTTTCTCAACAAGGACATCACCATGGTGCCAGTTCTTCAGCAAAAGCCTTTTCGACAAATCAGAATCCAAAGCAGTCTTATTATGATTTGCAGTTACAAGGTTTGATCCCACCATAATGTTTAAGAGGAGCCAGTGCAATTTTCAAGAATGTCAAACTTGGATTTATAATAGAATATATTCATTTTGCATTTTGGGTTAATTTAGATTCTAGCAGATCGATTTTACAATGTCCTGAAATTTTCAATATTTTCAAAATTGTCATTTCTCATTAATTATGTAAACATTTGCAAAAAAAAGCATTTGTTTAGAATACATACACTGATGTTTGCTCATAATCTTATAACATTGTGTATGCACAGTCCGAAAATAGATGTACAAGCGGCAAGCCTTAGCAAGAAGAACCAATATTTTTTATCTTTACTCATATAGAAATATCTTTATTCGTCATGGATTAATATCAAGATTCGATGTGCTAAAAGTTCAATCGTAGTTTGTTCTCATGTCATGATGGAATGAACAAATTTATATATGAATGAAAAATTAGGTGGCAAATATCATTTTTAAATAGGTCATTTTCCATTAAATGTATAAAAGTTTATCTAGAATATATGCATTGATGTTTCAGTATAACAAAGTTGTTAACTTGCCAATAATAACACAATTACAAGTTTGTGCCAGTTCGGAGAACGAAGAATAATTTAATATTTCTCTGAAATATTAAAGTTTCAGTGTTCAGTGTTAACAAATACGTTGCATAATCATATTCTGCACTTACTACCGGTAGAATGTTTTCACATAGCATATACACAATGACAATTATTTTGCCTTTTGCATGAATGAAGAACGATTTAATATTTTCCTTCAAATATTAAATGTCTTTTTTCATTTTATATAATATTAAGGAAGTTCTTTGCAACCTCTTTGGTAACATTCTATAAAGTATATATGAATAATAGTAAAAATCTACGTTAAAATGTGTTTATGCTATGATTTAACAAAAAGTATTTATATTTGATGCATGTAAAAAAATCACTTTGAAACAATATGATATGTAATAGTTTGTCAAACGCATTGAAATGGAGTTTTAATGTTCATTGAGTAAAAAAAATATATGTGCTTTTGGCATGGTCAAAATGTTAGAAGTTTAAAATAATGACACAATTACAAGCTTGTGCCATTTGGGAGAACCAAGACTAATTTAATATTTCTCTGAAATATCAAATGCTTTTGTTCATAGTCTTCTCAATCAGGTTCTTTGTAACCTCCTTGTGAAGATCCAGTTTTTTTTTATTATCTTTTTTTTTTTATACATGTTGCTATGCAATGATATGATGTGTATGTTTTTTGTAAACAACAACAACAAAGTACTCATTACTTACATATCCCTGAAATTTGCAATAATTACAATGTATGTTCAAAGTGTGGTGTTCAAAATATAAATATTGTTTGACATTTTCTTTCCTAAATGGTTAATTAGCATAGTAGTTCACAGTATTTTCATTGACATGACTGTGTCTATTTATGATGTGAGTCAAATCTGTATCAGTGATGTTTGAGTTTGTTTGAGGTGGAAAGGTGAAGGATTGAAATTCAAATATGCATAAGTACAATGTAGAAAGAAGTCATATTCCAAATGTCCTAATTTGACATTTTGGCAATCACCGTTAAGTAATAACAATTAGTTTTTCAGCAAATAATGTTCATCTTGCTCTGCTGATTGTTTACAAGTGTGTGTATTGTACTTTTTTTCATTTTCTGTAATATTTTACTTTTGTATTTGAATGTCTAGAAATGTATGGATGTATTATTTGTATTTGCTTTTTATGTAATATTGTACCTTTGTATTTGAAAAGTTCAATAAAAGAAACCAAACAAATTTCTGTGTCAATGTTTAATGTTAATGTTTATAGTACTAATCAATTAACTGGTCCATAAACTTAATATTGTTAATTCTCCATATATTAATTGTCATAATCTGTTAATATGTATAGATAAGCACTTGCAAATCCCTCATTATGCAATTCCAATGCATGGTCTCTGTAATGTGTACATGTTCGTATTTCGGTGTACGTATTATTTGTATTATAGGTGGGTGTTTCAACTAATACAATGTAACTACATGTAATTCAACATTGTAACATAAAAAAATATGCAGCCTTGCGTGCAGTTTTGAACTCTCTACGGGTAGCTCATTTTGTGAAGCATTTTTTTATTCTTCAAAAAGTTTTTTTTCTGTAGACTCTACTTCTATTCTACCTCCCTCTGAGCCTCTCTCCTGAAAATTCAGTAGTAGAAGTTTTGCATAGGACAATAGTACTTTCACTGATTTGTCTCTGTAAACTCAGAGTGTCACAGCATGTCAGTATATGTATTTCACAGGACCGCGGGGTAGTAACAGTGACCCCGGGTTAATGCATGGTGGGTCATATGACTTAATTCTTCAAACAAGAGCTGTTACAGCAGTTAAATGTGTAACACAAGGCACAAAACCAAAATTAAGCAATGTTGACTGTTTAAATGAATTTAATTTACCGTAAGTGTTTAATTTTTCAAGCCATCATTCTCTGTTACCCAATACAGTGGCTCTAAGCTAGAGTCGACCACTGAGGGTCTCGCCTCTTCCCATCCATCTCTTGTGGAGTCCACCGTGATCCGTGGCATGGATGCTATAGAGATGGATCTGCTGGATCTGGACCTCGGCCCCAACGTGGTGCAGCCAGGTCACTACTACCGGTCTTCTATGATGATGGCGTACCAGCCGACCAACACGCTGCCCACTGGGGAGTGGACCTGCTGGCCGACGATGCGGACCTCGCGCTGGTGGGTCAGCAGGTTATCATGTACCCTAAACATTCACTCAAAAGACCATGGCTTTTTAGCTTGAACTTTGCTCAGTTTGGGAGAAGGGCCACTTTGACAGTATCGATGTGGTCATTAGTACAATAGTGCTCATTTTTATATGATGTAATTTTGGCAGTGCTCGTATACTAGTAGACTTTTTTGTGAGTTAATGGTATAACCATATAAAAGTACAGGGGCCACGTAATCCCACATACCTAATTTGGGGGGCCTTATTTCCCACATACCTAATTTTGGAGGCCTTTTTCCCCATATCCCCCAAAAATTTGGCCTTTTTTCTCACATCCCTCTTTCATGAAATCCCATATCTCTCTTGTGTTTGCCTTTTTTCCCACAAATCATCCCTAAATTATTTGGCCTTTTTCCCACATCCCACTTCCTTATAAACCCAGAGTGTGCTTTCATTAGATAAAGTGCAAAATCAATATCTTTGTTCATGTACTGTACAACTATCCAATTTTGAAATGTTTTTGTTGTGTAAATAAAGTGGGAAACAAAAACTGGATACTACAGTCCTTTTTTAATGTGTGTATGCTAAATGAAGTGTAAAACAATAATTTATGTTTCAAAACAATGGTCTACATTGTAGTATTTCTACTTTCAGACACAGACCCAAAGTGGAGCCCTGAGTGGTCTGGGTGACATCTTTGGTGCCTCTCCCCAGTCAGCACCTTATGTGGCTCCTCGTGAGGTGAGTAGTCATACTGATACTACATGTAATGAATTATAGTTAACACTTGCTACTCAATTCCTTGCGATTGAACATTTTATAGAGAATGTGTTGCTACAAGTTTTTTTTAACCTCTGACTACTAGGTGTGGCTGAGTGCTGTGAAGGGAAAGGGCTTGGAGATCTCAGGCACTTTCTCTCGCAAGGGAAATGTTCTCTACATGGATCTCACTCTCACCAATCAAGCAATGAGCCCCATGAATGACTTTGCTCTACAGTTCAACAAGAACAGGTACATTTCTCTGTTATTAGGCTGTCATTTAAGGCATTCGCATACACACAGTATGACATTTACAAGGAACCTGTAAATAATATTATAGAACCACTGGACCAGTCCAGTTTAATGGCCTAAAAATTTGTTAAACTTACAAAACAGTGAAACGTCTTTAGAATTGATCAGCACAAAAGGAGTAGTGCTATATCGAGGGGCCGTTAATCTTGGCCCTAAACGTTTGCCAAAAACATAAATCATATTGCCGTCTTCAATTGAATCATGTAAAAGTAATCATAGGAGTCACAAAACTAACATTTTTTACTACTGTGGTTAGTTTTGGGCTGATCCCTGGCCAACATCTGCCTGTGACTGTGCTGCCCCCACACCAGAGCATCCCAGTGAACCTGCCGCTGCAGACCACCGGCCCTGTACAGAGGATGGATCCGATCAACAACCTACAGGTAGCAATAACCTCTTTCTCTTTCATGAGACCTCATGAGAATGGATCCTAAACAGTCCATTTTGTTATACTAAGGGGCAATATGGAAATAAGTAATTGAGGCTTTTTAGTTCCAACACTTTTATTGTTACCCTTTTTGTAATTTTTCATGTGTTTGCACAATTACTAATGTGCTGACAGCAAGTTCAAAATTGGGGATTAGGTACCATGATTGGAACAGCCAAGTTTGTTTATATTTTTGATTTGCATACACATTCATGTATCACCAATTATGTGACTATCCATGTGTATGCAAATCAAAAATATAAACTTGGCTGTTCCAATCATGGTACCTAATCCCCAATTTTGACTTGTTCATCAGAATAATCAAAATTGCAATGTAGATCTGGCAAAAAAATTAGCGTTTCATTCCTATAATTTTTATTTTGATATTCATTACCATTTTTTAGTTATGATTAAAAATGTATCGTTCTGAACTTGCTCTCAGCAAATTAGTATCAGTATTTCCTCAATATTTTTGTTCACCTGTGATTATAGTATTATTTTTTTTTTTATTGTTTTGCAAATGGCCTTTTTCTGCCCTTCAGATTGCAGTGAAGAACAACGTCGGGTGTTTTACTTCTGCGTGCAGGTGCCACTGTCCGCTCTCTTCGTGGAGGACGGGGAGGTGAGCAAGGAAGTGTATCTGGGCACTTGGCGCGACATCCCCGCTCAAAATGAACAACAGTTCGAGATCAGCAGCGTCCACGCAAGCGCAGGTGAGAGACCTACCCTGACAGACGCAGGTTTCCAAAACAGGGGTTTGAGGGTGGAGGGAGGTATTAAGTGCAACCAGTAGACGTCATGGGTTTCGTAATTTTGAAAGAGATGATATTATTACCGGTAATTGATATGGTGTAAGTAGCAAAATCACCAGAATTGCAGCTAAAAGAATCACATGTGTAGACCCTGAGCTTGAATTAGAAGAGGACCTTGACATTTACCTGTACTAACTTGTGTAATGTGGTTCCTACAGACGCAGTCTCTGAGAAGCTGACAACAAATCACATTTTCACAACGGCCAGACGCAGCAACGAGGGCACAGACAGTCTGTATGTGGCAGCCAAACTGACCAACGGTGTGTTGATCCTGTCTGAACTCAAGCTGCAGTCCGGAAACCCCAATGCCATGGTCAGTAGCTTATATTACTACCGTTACATTTCTTGATTATTATAAAAATTGTGTTTCCACTCAGTGCTTATGTGTCCAAATTTTGGAAGAATCATCTATTAGATTATAATTAATTTCTATAAATCTATTTTAAATTTCTAAATTTCCAAATTAATGTAATATTGGTGCAATGCTAACTCCTCAAGCACAACACTGGCAGCTTTCTCCAATCTGCCTAAACCAACCCCTCAAACACACACCCCTTTACCCCACGCGATGATAGCAATACTATTATATAATATGGGTTTTTGAAAAACCACTTGGGACCAACCAAATGAATTTCAATCATTCTGACCCTTTTACAAAAATCTGGTTCTGTCAGTGTTTGAATTTTTCAATTTGAATTCATTGTACGCTGACCTGATTAAGTTTTTGAGGTATTTATAAGTGATTTCTGTTTGCTTTTTTCAGCTTTCCATGAAATGCCGTGCATCTGAAGTTCTCCCCGCAGCTCACGAAGCTTTTTCTGCCATCCTGCACTCTGCCTGAGATGATAACAAAACAACATCAACAACGACAGGTCCTAGTTTTTCTGAGGGCTCTAGTTGGTGGTTTTAGGGTTGTTTGGGCTGAAAATTAACTATTTGGATGAAGTCAGGAATAGCATAATCACATCATTTTACATCGAGGTTTATGTCAACAGTTAGTATAAAGTTAGTAGTCTCTCATTTTTAATACTCGCCTCGCCGCTTTGATTAAACAATGCATTCTGAAAATATTTGTTGAATGTCCCTGCTAATATACCGTTTTTGTGTACATAGTTCGTCATAATTGAATAATGAATATTGTTAATTTGTCTATGATGTTTTTTTTGATAACATCCCTCACTCAATTGTACTATGTTATGGTCTATTGATTCCCTGTTAATACATAATTTTGTGGAGTGCTGTTTTTAAAATATACGATGTGTTGCTCACTGTATATGAAGCTATATTCTTGTCAATAAACAGTTTTTGAAAATGTATTTTTGATTCACAATCTTTTCAACTTAATACTGATGATAATTGAACTATGTATAATGAGAAATTGCATGCGTGTATTATGAATATAGATGTAGATGAAGGAAAAGTGAATGTTAGAACTAGCGCTGCAGGTGAAATAAACCCACACATGAATAAGAGAGTGTAAAAAATGCACACAGCTGATGTTACCATAATGCAAACGAAAAGGCAACGCCGGCGGCTTTATGTACAAGATCAACATCAAATTCAAACATCAGAGAGTCCTCGACCATACAGTAACCTTTTTTGGGTCGCTTCAGTAGCTGAAGCGAAAGCCTTGTGATCACTTTGTTTCTTAATATGTATGTATGTATCTATGTATGTATGTATGTCTCCGGTAAAGCTAGAGCTTTTACCGTTACACCGATTTTGTTCAAACTTTACACAACTATGAGGTATGAGGCGACACCAAAGTGATTCGATTTTGGGTACTCTGCAAATTAAATTGTGTCTTCTAGAGGCTATTTATGAAATTTTACTGATATTCAATGCACTTAGCCAGCAAGAAAAAAATCAATATTTAACCCAAGCAGCAAAGTCAAAGCCAGTGATAAAATCAATATGTCTGCTGCAAATTAATAAAATCAATACGTGCACACATGCACAGTACAATCACACTGATATTATTTGTGGCTAATTTAATTGTGTACTTTTAATCAAGATTTCCATAACGTTTTAGTAAACTTTTTTAACAGTTGAACTTGTCAACTTTGTTCTAGCGACGCCGTGTTCTTTGAACACTTCTGATCTAGTTGTGATAAGTGTATGCATGGACATGATTGTTGGCGTTTTTCACAACTCTGTGGAGATGCTGGAGTTGAACGAGTGCATGTGTATCATTCATTTGATTTGTATGGGCTTCCCTAAAGAACGGAAAATTGATATTTTAAGTTACAATAGACAATAAATTATATCACAAGTAAGTTTCCCATGATTCCACTAGCTTTTACAGTAATACATATTTACTGGTTATGGTCAATAATATACTGACAACAACTTGTACAAATGCAGGTACGTAATATACTTCTGGAGATATTGTCCTAATTCAGAAAACGAGAAAAACCGGAAACACTAATGACACTAATAAATTAAACGATGGGCGGGATGCTATGCCAATTAAATCATAACTTCTGGTCATTTTTTTTGACATTTCCCATGTTTTCTATATTCACAAAAAACATCTGATATTCGAATTAATTTTGAAAGTGTTCTCATGGTAATGGTTCAAAATTTTGTGAACAGAAATTGTGTTCGTTCGTTGTGATGCCCAGAAGCTGCCCGAGCCTGTTGTGTTTTGGACTGTACTGATGTATTCATGTAGACTGTACTGGTGTATTCACGTCTCCACCGGAACACGCGCTATGATCAAATTTTCCCAGGCACGGCACTCGACAGTTCATTGTGTAAAGAAACACCTGTTCAGTTGTCGAGCTTTTACACTACAATTTTAAAAGTGATTGTGTTATTTAGTCAAGTGGATATGCTGCTTGACTAATATATTCTGTAAAACTAGTTACTACTATAGTAGTTTTTTTTTCAGTGACATGGCAAATTATGTATAGTACATTATAAAAATGTCATTCCAGTTGTAAGTAGACATACTGAATGATCAGTGTGAAATCTATGTTTTGTGCACACACTGCTTCAGTTACAAGCCTTTTAGAGTCTCGACACACATTGTATCCCATTTAAACGTTTTTGCTCGTGGGCCTGTACAGTGCGAACTAAATGCAATCAAATGAACTAATATTCCTGGAGCACCCAAAATGGCATATTCACCTTTCATACAATATTGAGCAAAGCGACCAGACGGTGGATTAATCATCTTCTGAAAATAGTCCGTTGTCTGATGCCCGGCTGCCAATTACCCCGCTTCAGATACAGAGAGAGCGACTTGTTCTGGTGCTGTCGAGTAAGCAGTGAGACGCGGGAATTAAATTCATTCGCCTTTCAATTAGACCGCTTGTTTGGCAAAGTCTGCAGGGGTGTCACCGGTGGATAGGCCGGGTTCACCCCGACCCAATCACTATTTTTACGCAAATTTAGGTTATTCTAGTCCCTCTTTTCTGCTTGACAACCCAGGTCTAACACACCGCAGACCTGCTAAACAACTTGCTGCCGAAGTGTCCGTAATGCTGGTTAATAATGTGCCATCGGCTTAAGGTAAAAATGCACGAAACATCAACTCAGCAACATGGCATTGACCATCATATATAACGGAACTCCCAATGCATTCTTCAACTTCAGAATTGTACGTGTAAACTGATTTTCGCATGTATTGCCAGAGTGAGCAACTCATAAATGGTGCCAAAAATTAGAACTACATGTATGGGCACAAGCTGGAGACAGCCATTCACTGCAGTGGGGATTCTGACCGTGCAGTGACAATACATGAATATTCGCGCATCAAGTCAAATGCAACTCTTCTTTACGCAATCACCAATGTTCAATGAGCAGCATCGCCATAACGTGCACTGCTCGGTGAGTGGGGTAATTGGCAATGCTGTAGGTGATAGAGGTTTTAGTGCAGTGAAACAAATAAAAGCCTAACAGACAGCCACTAGCATGACTATGGTGGATGAAAGACGACAAAACATAAGACACAAAACCCGAGGACAATCTGTTGGTGCTAATTAACGTCACCGAGGCAAAGCCGTGGATGGTAACCCGGGAGTCACCCGCGACAAGAATAAAATGTTTTTGTTGTCCTTTTTTCTGTTGAAATGAAATTCTGGTACTTGAATTCACATCTTAATAGATACTAGGTTATACCCGCGGGGAGAAGAACTAACAGGGAAATATACAGTAACATGCCCTATTCTTTAAGTAAACGCCATCCATCCCACACCCCAACCTCACGATTCAAAACAAAGGATATTGCATAGTAGGATTCTGCTGCATTCGCACTGTCTTGGCAGCCCCCTCCCTTGTCCTGACAGCATCTTACGATCCAACACTGTTCCAACGATCTAGACCCTGCAGCGACCCCCCCCCCCCACCCCCACCCACCCCGGGCCCCCTGCAGACCCCACCACTGCATTGATATATAGCCCATCCCACTCCACATTCCGACACCACCCGCCCATGTCCTAATAGCGCTTATTCAGATACCCATCCACCCACCCATCCCCGATATATATATACTTGCATTGACAAGTATGAAAAAACGAGTATGTATGCGTTTGTTTTTAACGTAAGTCTAGCCCGGCAAATATTCCCCTCTAAAAGGCATGGGTAGATCTTGCAACACTGAAATATATATGTCTAGTGTATTCCCGTAGGCCGATGATGGTATACTGAGTATTTCGATAGCGCCGCCATAAGAACATGACACCACAGACCCCAACATGGCAGCCATCGTCTGCAAATTTTTGTCACAAAATCGCCGAAAATGTAGTTATTAATGTGCACCCCTTGCTCGAAACATGAAGGCGGCCGAGCCACATCGATATACGTTGATAGCAGCTGTGTACCAGAAACCTGACAGAGGGGGCAAATCTGTGTGAACATAACAATGCAGGGTCATTTCAACACCTTTTTTATACAATTTTCACAGTCAAACATTATTGGATATTGTCGTCTGCTGTGGCGAGTTTTTCCCGATAATAATGTCTCGCCAGCCAAATGAGGAGGGCAGGTGGAGCGATAATAGCGCTGTTTGTAGTTGTATATCATCAACCTCATATTATTCTGCCTTCTTAGACGTTTCTCCCGTTCTTCAAAATAATTTTAAAAGTCGTAATTCTGGTTTAAGACCATGTTTGGCCAAATCACCGTCTGTGCAATGAGCTCTTACCTTTGCGCACGCAGTACGTGGCATTGTTTGGTCACAAGAGTTTTTATGCTTTCCATATTTTAATGCTGTACACAGTCTATATTTGAAAAGGCTAGGAGGATGGGGGTGGGTTGGTGGGGTAAGGTTATTAAGCATAAGGGTGTGCGAAAAAGGGCCGTGGAATAGGGATGTTGAGAACCCGGGTAAACTTTAAAAGAGTAAAGGGATTCCACGGAAGTGTGCAGCAGGATGTGTGGAAACGCAAAGAAACGATGTAAGATCAAAGCGTTATGATGTATCAAATGGTTGATTTAAAATTTGTTACGAACACTGGGGGACGAGTATTACCCTTCACAATTATATAGATTTCCTATGAATACACTAACTTAATTATCCTCCCAGAACTGATTCAAAGACATATCTGCCCACTTGTTTGTATTTCGCTCAATGGAATCTTTGCTTAAAATCAATTATAATGGTTGTTAAATCATGCAACAGAATTCCCAGCAAACCAATAAAACGCAACTAAGATAAAAACTTGTTCTTTCCTTCTCCCATCTGTTTCACATTGGACTATTGTCAGTTATTAATGTCATCATATATTACCCTAGTTATGTTTTCTCCAATACACGGTATTGGAAGAAGGGCGCCTCTCTATTGGTGATGGAACTTTTATGATGGATAATTGCACAACTTTCCAGTTTAGTTTCGATTTGCAGCTTTATTTTAAAAGTTTATGTTCATTCGATATCTGGCACCTGTTATGTATTATTCTAGTGAATGAGTTTCAGATACAGTTAAGACAGCCACTCTGCCTGTATCCGTACACACTAAAACCTCGTCATCTACATGCACTACGTGTTGCACAGCAGCTACAAAGTCGGGAGTTACAAATTAAATGCTGACCCATTTAAAACTTGATAAGTAAACTATTGTGCATGGTACTGAGTGGCAGTGCTACCTTACATTTTTAGGAGCTAAATGACGTTGTGTGTCTCATCATGTCACAACGGGCATATATATTCAGATATTTCTACTTATTTGCTGGTCATTCATAAGCACATCACTGACGCTTTTCAAGTGTCGTTTATTACATGTATATACACGCAAGTATTTAATGAAAATCATAATAGTATACATAACAGACCCATCCCATGATGCCGGGGTTCATGATATAGACAATGAACGATAAGTACACTATGAATTTATGCTTTTTTACACATGATATACCACAAACTACTAGCAAAATATATGTAACAGTAGACCCCCTACCCTTGATGCATGATGGCACCTCTTTGATGAAGGTGGCGACCTCTAGCACCATGAGCACCTGTATCATGGTATGTATTACAACGCCATAGGTAAAGCTCATGGCTGCCACCATTGCTTACCCCAACTAGTATGTCATTGTCTGTAGGACAGAAAAACAACAACAAGCCATTATCTTTACTTGTCGAGATAAGCTATAACAGTACAGGTGCCCACTTCCAGCATCGGTGTAGTGAACAGTGACACTAGTAGAGATCTCTGGGCAATCCTTCCGCCCGAACCAGGTCTAAGAGTGATTGATTGCCTTGTGTGGATAGTTGTGTAATTGAGGAGTTAAGAAGATGGATGCACATGACTGTATCTCTGTGTATGAATGTGTGGAGGGGAAGGGGGTAGAAAGGGTCAAGAAATAAATCCCAACATTCCACTTTTTGCGTTTTATAACACATGCTACAAATGTTCCTTATTTTTCGACCTTTTCCTCACATCCCACTTCCTTCCTTTCAAACCCGCCGCATGCATATGGCTTATAGGTCTAAAAGTTCATAGCTAAATCTTTTTTAGAATTGACAACCAATATTTAGGATAACACGATTGACAATATTTTACAATGCAATTGGAGAGTAACTACACTCCCCCCCCCCCCCTCTACCAGCAAGCGACTGGCGCACGTGTCTCTTTCGGGTCTTTGGGATTTGCAACGAAGGTGGGGGGGGGGGGACCAGAGAACTATCAAGAAGTGAAGAATCATTTTATTTGAAATAGGTATTTTGTCTCTAAGTATTTGGTATATGTTCTCAAACTTTCTGCATTTCGGCTCGCAAAAATCACATTTAGATATTTTCTTTTTGTGGAAAACAAGTAATACAAACTGAAAGAGAAGTAAGTCCATAAGATATTCTTCATTAGTGGCCATGAGAATCATATACGCTTACCTAGAAGATGATTGACCCTATAATTCTCCTAGTATGCATGCTTTTCACCTGTTCAACGTTAAATGCAAAGAGGGGCAAACCTAGTGTTTTAATTCTTTTTTAAGTTATGACCGCTACGATATCGCGAAATCCAGAAGTTTAGAAGTTTATGACCAGTTTTTTTAAATACCCATTGATATAAAAAAAAGTGACGTATGCATGAATGCAAAAATAATCATTTTACTACAAATAACATTATGATGGTAGAAAAAATGGCACAGTTAGCATTGAAAGGCCAAAAAGAAAATTCCTATTTCCAAGCAGAAAAGACCCATTAGCTCGCCGTCACCTTTTGCGTTATTGTAGGACAATTTGGGAAATTGAGGCAACCAACAAGTGATTAGCAAATGTCCTGCAAATGCTACGTAAACCGTAATGGCCATGTTGGTGGACCCAATGTCTAGTAATGGGATGGCGTAAAATGTGCCTGCGCTATTTCTACCAGTGTGTTTTCCCATAAAAAGTATGACCAACTGTGTCAAAAAAAACAGATCAGTGTTTTTGGTGCAAATTTCAAGTAAGCGTACACGTTAGTTGTATATGTGACATTTAGTTAACATACATGTACCAGATTCATTTTGTTTACATCACACTGCCATGCTTTGAAAATTGTATGCAGACGACCATGCCATTCGACCGTTTGCCTTTAAAAAGCAGTCTCATAGACATGTATTGATCTAAATCATTGTAAAGAAATAGAATTCAGAAGCAATGTATAGCTGTTCAAAATATTCCAAATGTCGTGTTTCAGTAAACATAATACTTTACCAACAATGTCACTTCGACCGAAAATATTAGCATCCTGAGACCCATTGGACGGAAACTAACTCACTCGTGGACAATTCATTCCAAGTAGATTATGCGTATATCTCCAATAACTTTAACTGCTGTCCGCGACGGGCCCAATGTACCTTTTTGTCATTTTCAATCACAATAATATAGGCAGCACATTTTTTCAGAGAGAAACAGAGTTATAGCATAATTATAACAATACCCCAGTACAATTTCAAGGGAGTAGGTCTAGAGATTGCAATGTATTTAAATTTGCTAAAAGAGTGATAAGAACAATACGGTTGCCTTGTAAATTACGGTGGTTAAAAACAACTATGTTTCATTTTTATAATTGATGGTGAACAAATACACTGTTATCTAGGCTTACATCAAATGTGCATACATGTGTTTGATTTCACTTGATAATCGCCTAAGATTAGTGAGCATGCACACGACTGAGAACCTGATTCCTTACACAGACGTCACTAATGTGTGTATGTTTATTAAACTGGTTGAGTAGAACCCAGACTTTGTTCCATTCAGGTGTGATAGCTTACAGTACCGAACCCTATACGGCTGCTGTATTTGATCAACTACGTTGTTTGACAGACGTCGTCTCGATGTCGTTCACATTGACCACTACTATGAGCTATGTCTTCCGCATGCAGTGCAGCCTTTTTTAGGGGGAGTGCTTTGGTTGGGAGGTGACAAGACATTTTTAAGTGCACAATGTGACACGTGCAATTCGTTCGCTCATGTTGCAGCACCCTATAAATATTACATCGATCCCATATAATTTCATAATTATAATTAAATTTTGAAAATTGTTTAAAAAATGTTGTTAAGAGTGCGTAGATATGAGTGTAATATTGTAATACCATATTACCAGAGAAGCTTCATCCCAGTCACACATTGATATTACACACTATCTATCAGATTGTAAATTATCGGTAACTCACACATAAAACTATCTGTTGGATGATGGCTCACGAGTAGAAAAAAGCTAAAGAGGTTCTTCATGCATAGTTCACACCAACGGCGAATCTTGCGCTTTGAATTGGCGAGCAAAGCATTTTTCACGATCTTCTAATACTACGTAGTTGTTGTCCATAAAATAGATCATATTAGGAAAACTATTGGCGGTAAGAGATTAATTTAAAAGGTATGTGGTTCTTTATTGTTTATAGTGTAATTAACATGAACAATGTGAAATTTGATTGTTTATCTCATATAATGTTATAGGACTGCTGGGGAGTCACTATTTCTTCTTATCGAGTAGTACATGTATCCACAAATCCTCATAAAAATCTTGCCCACAGTGAACCACCCCCTCACAAAAAGTCTGACAGTCCACACCACCAGATAAATCAAAAGCATGGTGACTATTTCCTCCACGATGAGTACGGCTATGAACTTGGTCAACACTTCCATGTCCAGTGAGGAGTTATGCTTCAACACCAACTTCTGCACCTGTCAACAGAATAAAATTATGTTAATATATGAGCTGCAGTCTAACCTTAAACGATTATCACTTAACAACTTTTGCACATAGCTGGCTATTTTTATCTAAAGGTTTAAGGGGAGAATGGGTAGTACAACTGAGACATTTCGTGCTATTCTTACATCTTAGACCTACTAGAGAATTCAAGGTTATTTATGAATTAAAAACAAGTGTCTAGAGAGTTGTGTTGTGGTAGGAAAGATTGTGGTTTGTAGTACATAGAAGTATAAAAAGAATAATGTTATGCACCTCTACAGATGTCAGCCTCTTTGCAGCCTGTGTGATGATGGTGCCTGCCTGCCTGCTCAGTTTACTTCCTACAGTTGCTGCCCGCCAGCCAAGCTCGCCACCCATGGTCACTACCTCCTGACCCACGCCCGTGGTGAGCCTGCGGACCTCCATCCCCACCTGCACTAGCTAGCTGACGTCAGCACCAGGATCGTAAATCGCCAGCGTGTAGTCCTTGCCTCCGGGGGCTGGTCTCCACCGGCGTCTTCCTGGCTTCCTTGGAGGGTGGACACTGCGTCCACATGCTCGGCTTTCGGGGAATTGTACACGGGGCTGTTCTCTGGGTGTCTTTGGGGGATGGTTGCGGTATCCACATCCAGAAGAAGGTCTCCATCGACGTCTTCTGGGTGTTGTTGCAGGATGGTTCCCGCTTCGATGCATGGAGGTCCATTTACTGTGCACTGTTGGAGGCTGGTTGCTTTCTGGTATCCAGTGATGTGCTGTTGAAGAATGGTAGTTACTTACATGTATTTGGTCCCCATGGACCTCATGTCCCACAGCGTTCCAGACCTCCATCACTGCCTGCACCAGCCGGCCCACTAGCAGGTCTGGTGCCCAGCTCTCGCCGGTTCCAGGGTCATGAAGGGACAGCGCCTGGTCGTTACCTCCAGGCGCTGGTCTCCACCGGCGTCTCCCTGGTATCTTTGGAGGGTTGTCACTGCTTTGCGGCCATTCACTTTGTGTTTTTTGAAGATGATTGTTCTCTCCAAGGGCTGGGTCTTTAGTCAAT
The DNA here is from genome assembly GCA_019095985.1 of Streblospio benedicti. NCBI lineage: Eukaryota > Metazoa > Annelida > Polychaeta > Spionida > Spionidae > Streblospio > Streblospio benedicti. The sequence continues at coordinate 14,711,245 of CM032667.1, read as the reverse complement.
GGACTCCAAAGTCCTTCCCCGCGTGTCTGTGGATGAGTTTTTGTCTTCGCCTTATTTATGGGTGTCAGAGACCTAGACTCGGCTGACTTTGATCCTTCCTTGGGCACTGTGGATGATGCTGAACATTCTGGCGATCCAACTGAGCCATCAACATTTAAGTGTCTGGCATCAACCCTTCTTTCCACAGGCACGTTCACAGGGACTCTGGCGTCTCTTGCTGAGTGGCTTCCCCTGTCATCGGTCAGCAGAGGGTATTTCTCCCAGGTCAGGTAGTTCTTACGCAGATAAAATTCCGGTTGATGTGTAAGCCACAAAAAACACGATGATAAATATTAGGGTCCTTTGGAAAAAAACAACAACAACAACAACAACGGCAGCAGCAGCAGGAGCAGCAGCAGCAGCAGCAGCAGCAACAACAACAACAACAACAACAACAACAACAACAACAACAACAACAACAATAACAACAACAACAACTAGATCAAAAGTGTTCAAAGAACACTGCATCGCTAGAACGACGATGACTGGGCAGTTAAGATATATACTGAAATGATGTGTACTTTACAATCAAGCAATTTATGAATTTGAGTACAAAATATCATAATTAATCAGAAACAATATATCCAGCAAAAAGATATTTGTGTTCCATACAATAGTACTATTTGAATAACAGATAATAATCAATATCAAGTTTCAAACCCAATAATCAAAATTTGCTGCTTGGGTGGAATATTGATTTTTTCTTGCTGGCTTAAGTGCATTGAAAATCAATAAAAATGTCATAAATGGGCTTCTAGAAAGCACAATTTTATCGGCAGAGAGCCTAAAAATCAAATCACTTTGGTGTCGCCTCATACCTCACAGTTTGAACGAAATCAGTGCAACGGTTAAAGCTCTAGCTTGTCCAGACAGACATACATAGTTAGTTAGTTAGTTAGTTAGTTAGTTAGTTAGTTACAAATAAACATAACACAATGCTTGCTTCAGCAGCTGCGCTGGAGCGACGCAATAAACAGATAAATAGAATAAATGAATAGTGAAACTAAATTATATAATTTTTAAACAAGTAATCATGTGCGCTCTGTACATTACGATGCCTCCCTAAAGATGCCGCAGCTGCATCTTGAACAGTCATGTTACACTGAAGTCTTACATTAATTCTTTGGTGTTAATTTATTGAGATTGGAAACTGGCACAATTACTTTCTTCTGTCACGATTGTGTGAAAGTCAGAAAATATGATGTATTACATGTAGTTCTTTCATAATTCTATGTTTGTTTTCCATATTGATTATTGGTTTGCATCATCGGTATCTTTTAATTCTACGCTATGCTCGCTTAGCCTTTCCACCTATATATGATTCGAGGCCAACATCTGCCGAAGGGAATAAACAAACACCATCAAGGAGCTACTATAAATCAATCCAAAATACATGTAATTGTGCACAACTAGGCGACCATACAATTGCTATAAATCTATCAACCATGCTATTGCTTCTCCACATCTTTGTCAGATGGTGAAAGTGATGAAGATAGTGAATTTATTACACCGTTTCTTGTCTCATTCTATTTAGTGCTTATTTGAAGAACAAAATGCACCATAAAAGTTTACTATGGGCAGACCAATTCACCTTTACTAGGTGACATTAATGATGTGCATGTAATCAGACGTAAGAGGCAGACATTATCGTGAGTTCACGTTGTGTCTGACTATTTTTAACCAAAGATTTTTATCTCTGATTATTGAATTCTAAAATGCCTCTGAAGAGCCCTGGCAATGAAAACAAATTGTTATATACGATAATTACATTTCATGAACACTTGTTATTATTATGCCCCAACCTATGCCCCACCTGACCCCCAAACATAATAAAACATACTTCGTTCTCACCCAATTCAAAATCGCAATTTAAAGCTCATTCTCGACGACAAAGGGCAAAGGTAGAACATCGACTAAGACCCCCTAAGACCAGGGCACTTGCCTCCATAAATAATGGCCTCTGTCCAGGCTCGCAGCAGTCTTGTTAGAGAGGCGGTCTTAATTGCAGTTCATCCTGTAATTGTGTGCTATCTGTTTAAAACAAAGCCGTGCAGCCGATGAGTTGTAATCCCTTGTCACGGTTGAGTGTAATTAGTCACCGTGGCAGCGCCGTGGTGATAAACGAGTGTTGTGCACACGGCTGACAGAGAATAACGAGCGGGGACGGCGGCGGCGGCTGCAGCCTGGTTTGACGTGAATGGTTGTAATTGTGTGATGATCTCACTCACAGGTCCTGATTTTTTTTTCTTTTTCTCCCAGGGGGGTGGGGGAGTGGAGTGGAGTTGGGGTGGGTGGGGTGGAGTTGGTGGAAACTGTGTGAAGTTATAGGTAATGGACGAGTTGAGGAGGTTTATAAGGGTCAAGAAATCAAACATCTCTATTTTTGGGCCTTATTTCCCATATCTCTAATTGTGTTGGTCTTTTTCACAAACCCCACATTGTAATATGTTTCCCCACATCCCACATCCCTCCTTGTGTGCCCTCTTTTCCCACAGCTCTGATTTTTTTTCGGCCTTTTTTTTCATCCTGCTGGTATTTGAGCCCCATCTTGGTCGTCCTCACACTATACACCCACACCTCTTACAACCACACGGTGCTAGTAGTCTATAGGTCCAAGTAGTCGAATGTATACATAATATATTAACAGACGTAATACAACCACTTTAAAATGGCAAAGTGGGTTTAACAGTAGACGTTTTTAAATGAGGCAGATATACAACACTAACATTTCAGAACCGGCTGACACATTTACCACCGTGTGACCTTGGGAGCAGTCCGCCACCATTCAGAGGTGGTCATCTAGGTAGATAAAATGACATCGTTAACAATATTTGGTCAAATAACGCCACGTGCTTGTCAAAATGTAAAGGTGGTGTGGTCAAGCAATTGAACAGGGACAACATATTTTTTCTGCACCAGCGGTTGTCATAAGATTACAGCTAGGCATACTCCTTTTCATGAAGAATTTAGGATGTAATGCCTTTGAATGTGGGAAGCAGGTGGAATTTTCATGTAATCTAAAAGAAAACTATATACTGCATGCATTCTAGTGGGTGTTTGTTTATTTTGTGTTAATTATGTCCTTGATCAATACATAAAATAGTTTTGGTGCATTCATACCATGAAAAGTATACAGTATCAACTCCAGGTTTCAGACCCTTTTATGCCTTATGCCTTATGGTCACTACGGTTAGTGAAAGGTACCACTCGCCTGGCTTCATTATTAGGGATAATGTAAAAAACGATGTTCTAATCGAGATCAAAATGATAAAAAAAAAAAAATACGTTATGTATTAACGTTTATTCTTAATACAAATGAGGATATTCCCTTGGGGGACAAAAGTGACAGTTGCCTCTCATCTAGTTTAAACAGAGTTACTTTGGACATGAACAAATACATCTGAATATCACATTTAATAAAAGAATTAATATTTGGTATTTTTTGTGTGTGGCATCACACGTGTTCTCTGTAAACCCCTCTTTGATTACACACGTGCATCTACACTGAGGCAACAATCATTAATGATCATTTAGAAGAACAATATTTTGCTGTTTGATGTCTGTAAATGTTAGCATTTTTCTATCAAACACGCACATCTTAATGGTCGCCCATTGGCCTATTTTGACCAATACAAATGGACGGTGTAGTGTTGCACAAAGCATTATGCTTTGATGAGATAGAAGTGTTCATATTATATGTTAGTATGGATACGTTCTCACGGGTGGCGATACATTGCACAATTAAATCCTTGAATTTATAGCATAGCATTGGAAACTATTCAGACTATTGACAGGCAAAGAATTCTGTAATTTCAGTAATAACCTTTATATAGCTGAATATTAAAATAACAATGTCACAGGCTTACATCCCACTTCTTATTGACACTTTGCACTTAGAACCCGCTTTTACACATTAAACCTGCTTTACACCTTTGCGAATTCTGCCTACGTAGCTCTGCGTGCAATGGTGAATTGGCAAATTTGTTAGGAAATTTTGAACACGTTCAAAATTCGTTGACGAATATACTAGTGGTTAGTTTATTTTTTATTTTTATTTTTTCAAACAGTTATGCTACGTCTATGGGTCGTAGAACATTCGCACATATATAAGTAACACTTCGTTTGGCTCAGCAACTCGTTGTAACAAGCATTTTTACTACGTTCAATGTCGCCTCGACACGCCCAAGTTGATAACGTTGCCAAAATCGCATCTATGCGTTGCATAGATCCGCATATGATCGCCTATGTGTAAAGCGGGTTTAAGCGATCGTATGCGAACCCGTAGGCAACGCACATACACACACGCAGTGTCAAGTCATCGACTGTTGAGGCGGCATTGAATTTAGTGAAAATGCATGGTGAGACGAGTTGCTGAGCCAAACGAACTATTCTTTATGATTGCGAAAGTTTTGCGATCCCCAATCCGCTAATGTGTAAGCCACGCCTTAATCAAACACGATTAGTAAAACGTACAACACAGATGTGAACATTCTACAATCACTTGGCAATAATTAGCTAACAAACAGGGATGATACAACAACTGTAAGTTGTTACCATTTACTGGCGTTATTCAACATAGGCCTACATGACCTGTAGCTTGATATAGATTTATAACAATAACAAGGCTAACTGCAAACTTTATTTTACTTTCATCAAACTATCATTTCTGAAGACAGCCGCCATATTGCTTCAGGGACCGTAATCTCCACGCGTCTTAGGGTTACGTCATCATAATCACGTGGCAGTACAAATATGCTCGTATTCTAGTTCATATATGATTAAGCCTCGATATCTAATCACTGCTAATCTTGATCAAGTTGAATAAGCAGCCACGGGAAGTGCGTTAAAATTGATTACACCAATCATCTGGTGGACATTGTTCTAACGTTGGCACATTTACAATACACTTAGAGATTTTAAAGATGCTGCTAAATTACATGATAGTGTTGTGAATCAATTCTACTGGATTTTAAATATTGTTAAATTGCAGTTACTGCTCTACATCCAAAAGGTATAGCGCCCGCCAACTGGCACCCTATACACGCAAGTACACGTGTACATCAAGGTCGCACAATACAACCCGAGAACACGCTATAACACACTGTGTCAACACATCTCTATCGATTTGATCATCGCACAACCACCTGCTACTGCCACCACTACTCAAGTAGTCTTCATAGCCATACACATCACAGCGTACAGAACAGTGCTCCTGTCAATGGATGATAGAGCTGTACACGCGTATAAATAATGCCTGCTGATAAATCACACTGGGAGATGAAAGGCCAGGCATTGATCACCCTCGCTGTAACCTCTCTTGCTGATGGAGTTGACAGAGAAGATGCGGCTATGAAGGCGGCGGCAGCATTGATCACGACATTGTATGTGATGTGAACGTGGTCGATGCGGTGGTTATGTTTGTATACAATTACGCGCATGCCATTAACAAAGTACCATTCATTTCTTTTGACTTACATACGTACGTATTTTTTAATTATACACGTAGCAGCATATGTGAAGGTGACTCGTATAATGAGGGCCTAGAATGGTGCACACCTAGCGGTGGGTTTTTGCAACTGTGAAGGGGTAATATAAAGTTATAAACGATGTGAGCAAGGTATTTATGAAGGATTACTGTTTGGCCATATGCAGATGACTAAAATATGTGTTTTGACTTTTAATAGCGATAATACATAGCGTAGACCGTCATCTTTATCAGCCTAATATTGGTAAATGTGAGTTCTGAAGAGGATCTACATGATCTTGGTTAAGAAGTCTATAAAATCAATTGAAGTATGAGATCTTGTTGCCCTGGATTTAAGGAATATGAACGAGCACAAAGAATTGTTAAAATCATTTCCAAACCATGTTCTTTTATTTATGTATATATGTTTTACAATTAGTTTATATGCTACTATTGATGTTAGTTATTTTTATATACCCAATTTTAAAAGATGGCCACTAAACCTTACATAAATGTATCATATCTACCTTTACTAATATGGAATTGGAATCGGAATTGGAATTGAAGTCAATGGAATTGGAATTAAAGGCTGTGGACTTGGAATTGGAATTGAACCTTGAGGGGAAAATAGAATTGGAATTGGAGTTGGAATTGACAAAAGAGAATTGACCATCCCTGGTCAATATTTGGTTTTATAGCTATAATAAAGCATTTGAGATTTCTAAATTAGGTGTTCTTTATTTGTCATTTAAAATCATATAGACATCATATCAAATCTGTAAAATTAGTCCTGTGTAATTGCCATTTCTCCAAAATATCGTAAGCAATCAAAATATTTGAGATTTACACAGTTTTGAACAATGACATAACATAGCAGCCATAACTTATACTGCGTGTAACAAAAATACAAAATTTGTTTGCACTAACTTGTTTAACAATACACCATTTATGTGAATTACACTAACATAAAGTAACACCTTTGTAATTGCTGCACTCTTGATAATACAATATTCACCTTGCTTAGAAATATTTAATAACTAGAGTTACACACAAAATACCAACGCATATTTTTTGTAATTGTCTTAAACTGAAACAGGGAGGAGGGGTTCTTCAGCCTACAAGACCATGGCTAACATAGGCCAGTCGGGCCGCACGAGATGGCAAAGCTATTACATTCAAAGTGTGTTATCTCACGTTTTGTGATTATAATATTGTAATTTAAACATGCAATATTATACTTTAAACATACAATTGGATACGTCACTCATCTCTATCACAGTTTGCTTATTACATGAGACCAATTAATACAGTAGAAATGCACTTAACGATCAACCCTAAAAGATACATTCAAGAAAACATGCATTATAGAATATTAAGATCGTTTGAGCACGCCACGTCATAATACACATACCTGTACATGTGAACTATTGACTCTTTTACATGCAGTACAATAGGGGTAACAACCCTTTGATGTCTGTCTTTCACATTGATCACTATATCAAGCCTTTTAAAGGCGCATTGTATGGCAGCTATACAACTTATTATATGCATACAGAGACGTTGCAATTTACTACCAGCTGTTTTCGGCCCGTTTTTTGTATCACAGTTCAGCAAAAGGGACATTTCTCATGACTCTTCTTTTCAAACAAAACTTCTTCAGAGAGCTTACAATACTAAATGCAAGTTACATTTGCTAGCATTCGATCCTAAACATTCTCAACCTCTTTCCCCACACTCCACACGTTTCTGCACCCGTATCACGCATTAGGCATGTGACTTACTAAATGGTCCCTCAGCAACACGTGACGCGGAAACGCCTGTCCGCAGTGATGGCACGAGAACTCCGTGCGGGGGTGAGCCCGCATTGTCTGACCCGCAGCGTCCCTCTCTGGGTGACAGAGGCCGCAGTCCGAGCGGTGATTGAAGAGGGCCAGTCTGCTGGCGAACTTCATGCTGCAGGCGTCGCAGCAGTAGGTCAGCAGGAGCTCGTTATGTACGTTCATCACGTGACGTTCTAGCGCGTCGAACGTAGCGAATCGCAGGTCGCACTTTGAGCACCTATTCAACTCTTCGGGCTCTTTTACGTTGGGTGAGTCTGTGTTGCTACTGCTGCCAGTGTCTGAAGAACTATCCTCCGAGTCACTAGAATCCGAATCACTTGAACTGCTACCATCATCACTACTACAGTCACTGCTATCGCTGCTGCTGCCACTTTCATCACTACTACCACCACTGGAGCTCGATTCACTCTCCAGCATATTATTTAACTGATCAAGAATCCTTTTCTTCTGATCGTACTCAGTTTCACATGCTGCCTCCCGGCTGCCATAATTATGCTCCTGTGTGATATTGTCTCGCTGAACATTTCTCCGTCCTATCAAGTTATTATTAAACTCCCGAAGGGGCGGGACACTTTTGGATGATATTACGCCATCCACCAAGTACATGGATTGGCATGGATCAGCATTCGTGAGAGCATCGTTTTGATTTGGCGGTACAGCAGAACCACTCCCACTCTGATCCTTGACGTTTGATTGCTCTTGGGCGACGACGACGCGACAATCCTCCGTCGATGACTGCTCTGGCGGGCTGGTCACCCCAGCGTCCGCACAAATGGACGTCTGCGGGCTCAACATGGGCACGTCATTGTCACAGAGAAAGCCAGCATCATTGACACTCATGGGGCTGCCGAGGAAAAAGCCACCGCGACTGTGTGGGCTGTGAGTCGTACTGCTGTTTGGAGTCCGAGTACTGTTTCGGCCAGTACTACCACCGAAGCCCTCATCGTCGCCAGATGGTGCAATACTGCCGTCTTTGGTAGTCGTGGAACAATTGTCCATGTAGTGTCTATCAAACCCAAACGACGGGTAGTCAACGCTCTGTTCGCTGTTAGGACTGTATACTGAGCACACACCATCTATTGCTCGACTAGCTGGGGTCAAACGTAAATTTGATGATGCCCTAGGGGCTAGTTATAACACCAGTATTAGAGATGTTGCTGATTGCAGGGATAGAATTGAAATTGGTGCATTTAATGTCAGTTTCCTGATAGTTAGTGTGTGCGTGTTCGCCAAATGACAACTTCTTTAAATCGTCTCTATAGTTCAATGAACTCTTGGGCACCATCTGTCCCATGACTGTACCATCCACACGGCTATGTCCACTTTCCTGACGGAGGTCAACCCTGCTTCTTCCAGCCATGTTACACACCTGCATCCCTCTATTTGAAACCATTTCATGGCCTCGTAACCCATTAACATTGTTAGATGAATTTGGGGCACTTCGCACCGCGCTGACCCGTCCATTGGCCTTGTTTATTTGAAAACCAAATTGTTCAATTACGTTGGCATACGCCATTTGATCCTTCCAACGACGCTTTTTTCTACGACTTCGTCTTGACTTTGACCTTGATTCATCTTTATTACAGTCAACTTTGATTGTGCTGCTATTGTGATGGTCATTAGCCGCCACTGACCCATAGCAGTTTGCAATTAGGCTATTGCAAGGGTATGCGGCTTGAGGAGGGCCTACCTGTGGATATCCCTTTAGAGCACTGGAGCATGGCAGTGTGTCACATTTGTTGAATGCAGCTTTGGAATCACAATTATTGGGAATCATGCTGTTAATCCTATAAGCACGAGAAGTTGTAGAATCCACACTAGGGCCAGAACATGGAACTCTATTACTCTCAACACACCCATTTAGTCCGTCACACATTAAACGTCCCTGGTTACTCATGCGATCATTTCCACGAAAGTTAGCACCATACATATTTATCTCCTTTTGGGGTTGAATCAAATTCCCATTATTTCCGTTGGTCAAATGGCCATTAGCACCATGGTCATTCTGTCTTTGGGCTGCTGAATGCATCACACGGTGTGCCATGCTTGGGTTGACATAATTTACATTTCTGTCCAAGCTATTATCATGGAACGAATTTCTATTTCTGTGCTTTCTGCTGTAACTTCTCCTGGGCATTTCATTTATGCTGTCTCGGTTGGGGGCTTTCATGGGCACTTGCTGACTGGTATGTTTGACACCAGCGGAACTGGGCACTTTACATGCTCCACTGACCACACGAGGGCTCACTCTGGGCGGGATTATATGCTCCATGGTTGCACTTAAAAGTGGATCATATCCACGAACTAGCACACCCTTCTTAGTCTTTTTTGCGAGGTCTCCACCAGGCTCTCCAACATCATCAAGGCCCAAACTGGGCACAGCTGAATCCATCTCCTCGTCGCCGCACATATCCACATTAGATAGGGACAGTTCGTCATTGAGCCATGCAGGGTGACCGAGGCAGTCGCCATTGTGAGCCATAGACGCATCTATGTGCTGAGTATTACCACTCAACAGTGGTGTAGCCGATCTAATCGGAACGTCGTCACCACAAAACGTATCCAGTAAGCCCTGCCAATCCACGCTCTCCAAAAGGTCGCCGGAAAGGTCATCCAACAGCGGATGGGTGCCATCGTCGTTTTGGGTGTTACCGCCAAAAATGGACTCTTTTTGACCAGCATTGCTCTTTCCTCCCCGGTACAGGGATTTACCTTTGCTGCACTTTACACCATCATGCAGCTTGCTGTCCTTCTTTGCGTGTATTCTGGATTCTTGGATATTTTTGAAGGTGGATCGTCTGTGCTTCATGTTCGTGGGATTGTAAAGTTCTGCAAGCCTCTGGTGGGTCTTACAATTTTGTTCTGTACATTTGCTTGCATTACTTCGTAAAACCACCCGATGGCAGTCTACATATGACGTTTTCCTGTCTTCCACAAAGCCATAAAAATGTCAATTTTATCACACCCAGTTACTAAACTTAATAATAGTCCTTGAATCCAAGTTCATTGCGAACAACCATTGAAATGCATCCCAATAAAAAATCTTCGAATGCAATGCCAGACAGTTTACGCTCATCCAAAAACCACTTTCCACAAGTCGAATTACTCAACTCTGCACTCTATTATAAAATCCTTTCAAAAATAACTGACAAAAGAGCAGCACTAACACACGCAGAACAGCGTGATATGCCACATATGGCCAACCTCACAGTGCTGGCGATCGACCCCACGTATGTAAAAAGCTACTCTAATAGATTCACCACCTCCACTTTCGTCGACGTCTTGTCGTGAACAGGTAGATTCGCCATCTGCGTCTATGTCGCCTGCGCTGCTCTAGTCGTGTAGTTGCGCATTGGCAGTCTGCTTATTGACAAACAAGAGCCACATTGATGACTGTATTGACCCCGCGTCGTGCCATTCAAGCTCGTAAGGACCGCCAAAATGTGAGATGATCAATACGTGCTTGCGCTAATGTACATGTGATAGATGATGCAGCCGATGATGCTTCTACATTTCTGTTGAAAGCTGTTGCTGAACATTGCAAATCAAATGGCTGATTAGTCCTTAACATTCCATAACATGATACACAGGGTACGTTTTTAAAATAACATTTCCATCACGTTATTTGCTTTAAGTTCTCTGTGTGATTTTGCTGATCAAATCACCGTTATGATTCTCATTATCCAATAATAATTGTTTGTTCAATAACCATGAATGGGACCATATAAAACCAGCTTTTGTCGTAGCAACATCCAACTAGCCTCCTTCAGTTTTCCCAAATGTTATTGAGACAACAATTTAGTGTATTGTAATTGATTTCACTTAAGTGCACTTTCACTTCTAACAAGATGCCTCTTTCTCAACGATTTTTGCAGTTTACTTTTTTGTATATGCATAAATTAACTTGCATCAACAATGCTCTATACAATAAGACATGTACACATCTTCGAAACGTTAGTCATTTACAACAATGCTAATGCATTATCCACAAAGTCAGCCACGTCTTATGTATTATGTAATACTATGTAATCCAAGATTGTACTGCTCAAGATGCTCACTAAAACTGGTCAAGTTACTTTGAAATCCATCACATAAACTTACAGCATATTTCCGAATGAACAGTTTTGTCACAACTCTTATCCAATTTTCTTAATTTGTCATCTAGTACTTATATACCTATTAACTAGATTTATCAATGGAGCACAACCCCTGCAACGTGGCTATCTAGAGTATAGTGTTTACATCTACCATTGCGTGACTACTGTATTTAAAGCAAAACACCACATAAAAAAGTGAGACCTTTTTTTATAAAGCTTGTTAAACCAAGCATTATGTTTACATCATTTAGGTGCTGGAATGTCATAATACATTGTGGCCTTGTTGTTTTATAAGTTTGGGGCGTGTCCCTGTTCAAAGTCACTAGTTCGTGCCAAGCAAAACCGTACTATGTAATGGTATCGTGTGTCCATGAATTGATATTAGTTTACAGTTGTCATCAGAAATTATGAGCTATCCATTTTTGCATATGCTAGGTAACATACATATTGTGTCCATTGTAAAATGTTCCAATAAACATTTAGGATGATTATACAGACGTATAAGCACATAAAATACTTCTGTCTATAGCATGTGAGGCTAGCGGCTATGAGCATATCCATTATCCAGGCATCAGACATATTCCAAAATAGCATCCACAGGTACCATTGCAATGTTGGGGAGTCTACGTGGCCATTCCATCTTTTTCCTGTAGCAGCCTTTACTTATTCACGGCAAAAAGGTAATCTTATATCATAAATCGCGCATATATCCTCGTATTTTTACTCCTTCAAAGATTCTAATTAGTCCAACTTATTTGAAAAACCATCTAGTTTTATTTAAAAAAAATACAGATTTTATCCAAGTTTATCAGCCAACCCCTAAAGTTTGACCGCAATAGTTCTATAATAATGGCCTGCAACGTTCGTGACCATAAATGGTATAGTGACTGACCATTAACTGTGGTCATCTATGGACTAGTCCAAATCGGCTGTCATTTGCTTGATGTCTGACCTAAATAAATTCAAATGATTCGACAACAAAAACACCAGACATGAATTGCCATAATTGTGAGCGTTATACCACTGGACTGACTGGCTATATGCTTCAGCATTTTACGTTGAACTTAGAAAACCCGCAAGTTACTTTACAAGGTCCATGCGCACGCTTTCACCCAGAATAATTATGTAATTCACATGAACCCATTCATGATGGCAGAGTTAACCAAATCATCTCACAGGCTATGGGGTTTTAAAGCACCTTAACCTCTCCTATCGGCATGCGCCGACGACGCCATATGCCGGTTATTTCTTTGAATATAATAAACGAAAGGAAAGAGAATACTTGCATCCTTTGGCAACCTCACCTAAATCATAGAAATCGCTGTTCAATATTTTAGTACATCCTGCTTTACCAGGGGTACTATCCCATCACTTTAGTTTCTATTCATTTAACAATCACACAGATGTGATTTGCTCTGAGGATTAGAATGTATTTTAGTAGCACATTGTGTATTTTTTAACTAATGTAAACGCAAGGATTTTCTGTTCTACTAACGGGTTGGTCTCACCCGAATCAGCAACATTCAGGGACACTCTTTCAGCATCTGTAGCAATTTTATGGGAAATTTCGTTCGGAATTCTGAAGATGCTGCCATTAATAGAACATTTAGGCCATGCATTAAGAGCGTTCTCTTTAACTGCAACTATCTACCCTATGAATTGACCAGTGGTCGTCATGCGTGAAGGACCTGGTGACCACTAACTTTGTTTATGGGTTCCCAAAAGTTGACACCATATAAAGACGTGGAGAACACGCCATCATACAGAAAGATTGCCACGACATCAAACTGTCAACGAAAGTCCATTATGTCAGGCAGCATTATATGGCCCATTATAGACCTAAAGGTTAATTCTATACCTATATTTTATTGTGATGTCCATTTGATCATTGTAACACACAAACCAATAGCAACTCTTCTATAAGATTACTAGACACCCCCGGGCCGACCCCCGCCGACCCCCTGGATTGTAATCGTGTCACAACACTCTCTACGGGAGGTCATTTTATATATATATATTTTTTTTTGTGAATTATATTTTGTATCATTGTATTAGATAAATTATTTTGATGGTAAATGGTATGATATAATGAATATCTAATTTTTTATAATATATTTTTATGAATCGTGCTTCTTCCTTCGGAAGCAATGGTACTAGTACAGAAGAACCACTTTTTCAAGACATACAGAAGAACCACTATTTCATAAAATGTAAGCCTATCGTAGAGAGTGGTGTCACAATATACAACATCATTAGACAAGATACATGTACTAGACAAGAGTTATTCTGCAGAAAAAGTTTTAAATTCGCCCTTCACTTCAAAATCACACTACCGTTTCAAATTGTATACAAAACATTTTTAAAGAGCAAAACTTATAGTCAGTTTTGAAGTTCGTAAAACCTATCTATAAACTCCACGTCATAAATTAATAGTACCCACAATATTGCTACTACGACATGAATATCATTCATCGTCGTTCGATTTAAGGCGTTCCCATTCACCTTACGCGCCCACGCCCAAAGAGTGAGATGCACCCGATAAAGCTTTGTCCGTGCCACCAGCCCGTGACGTGGTTACGTGGTCCAACCCTCTATAAGGCCACAGTCTCCCTTGTGCTAGTAGACTTGACACATTTTGTAGGAAATGGACATGTGAACGTTCTACCATATTATATTATAACGATTATCCATCCAGTGTACCAAGAATTTTTAAAGTTCATGGCAACGTCTGAACATTGCATATGTGGTCATTTCCAAATATGCTTGCTAGATATGCGTGAGAGAAAGCTGGAAGGTAATAGCTACACTAGTCCCAATGATACAATATCCACGTGCATCTAACAGGGATCAATATGGTTAAAACTACCATACAAAATTTTATTGTGTTTGTAGTGATGGCGTATTATTCAGCGTGATGCAAAGGTGTCGTTTATGATGAACCTAAAAATGCAAATGGCAGGTCGGTTGTTTAATCATTATCACCGAACATTGAAACATGTTACGCTGTTAGACAGCCATTAGTATTATATGGCATGCACTTAGGTGTACTCCGCAACCTCACTTACAAACACATGCAATAGCCGGAGAGGGCTAGGCTGCTTATAGGTGGGAGCAGGCACATCTCAACACGATACAGTCTATTGAAGTCATTCTTTATAGCACTGTTTGTAAAAGCCATAACCCATAGCCATTTTATTTTTACATCAAGATTAAACTCAAACATTAATATGTATTTCCCAGTGCTAGCTTGCGGCTACATTTTCAAACTCTCTCTCTCACACACATCTTTTTAGCAAGCATATTTCTACCAACGCTATACATACATGTCGCTGAAGACGGGTTTTACAATCCTAAGCTTCCATTTACTTATATCAAGTCTATCGCTGGTAGAAATATGCTTGCTAAAAGATGTTTGAGATAGAGACGTTAACAAATAATTTAAATGCAAGGAATAGATTTTGGTAAAATGAAAAAAGAAAATAAGGTACTTTCTAGACGTTGCTAAAAAGCAGTTACTATTCATGGGAGGGTTTATAGGGAAGTGGGATGTGGGACAAAAACCTGAAAATTTCTGGTATGTGGGGAAAATACTAAAAGAAATAGGCCTGGAAATAAGGCCCGCACAAGAAAATTAAGGATGCCGGACTTGACCCCTTATAACCCCCCTCTTTCACTTGATATGCGATGCCCATTAGGCATTCAGGTTTAAGGATATCGTAATTAAAGTAAATAACTACATATATAGCATTTTCAACTGGATTCTTTGAACTTTAAGAAAGTATGGAATCTGACATACTTCTTTCTTGTCACGTGATTGAGGAGGAGAAAAGCCCATGACGGGCGGAGAGACTGAGCTGTTTTCATGAGGAGTTGGACCCTCGTAGATTGGAATTCCACTATGCGGCACCCCTCCATATTTTTACTCAGACTGATACATTCCGGCTATGTTATGATGAATCCAAATAAAAAGACATTTATACTGAAGAAAAACATCTGCGATACAGGTTCACGTTCCCTCATTATTTCAAGCTGCATAAAGTTGAGTGGCCGGGGAGCTTTACCTCGCGATAAACCTACTCTAGATGGCGCAACTCACTTTTTATTGACTCGGAAATTAGTTCTCGCCCTGTCCGGAAACCAAGACTGACCGTCACAAACGGCACTTTAGACTTGTCGGCAGTTTGCCAGAAATGCGTCGTGCTATGACAATCAATTATATACCACCAAGGCCAGAACAACCACCGCTCAAAGGCATTCAAATGACAATTCTTCGGTAAAGTGTTTCAGTTTGGAATTCCTTTCTTCAAGACCCACGTTATGTAAATTATCATCATAGAGATTCAGCATCCATGGATGGTATAAACCATAGGCAGATCCAGGTTTTTGGAAAAAGGAGGGGGCGCACTTAAGGATTTCATCAAAAACCCTACAAAAATAAAGTATTTTGTTGGGAAAAGGGAAGGTGGCGCCCCGCGTCCCTGTATCTGCCTATGTAAATAGTAGCCACAATGTCAATGGTTTGAGACTGTTGAATGCACCAACTGCTGTTAAGGACAGCCTCATTTCAATGTTAAACAGGCGTACATAAACAGCAGACCATTCCATGATTTTTGACTACGATTGACATTATCTTGCCCAGGTCTTGATGTTTTATTATAGTCATCCAATGCTTAAGGTTTAAAGGTCAATGCTTGGGAAGCAATTTAGAAATGACCACCCCCTGTTGAAAAGACACCAACGTCAAGGTCGCGTCATTTCAAATAAGAACTACTGGATAAACCCATATTGGTTGCCATCATGGCCAGTCTATTTGAAATGCTCGTCCAAGCCTGTCTTAATGTCCATTAAGCTGTTACCGCTACTTCGGTCACAATGGATTATTTAGGTTTAATTGGGTCTTATGACACTTACGATACTATACCTGATAACCTCGGGTGGCTCTTCTGGACAGTTCTTTTTTATGTCTTGTCTTATGCGTGGTGGTGGTCGCATGAAATGACCATCTCAATTTAGAATATACGAGGACCATGGACGTGGTCTTGATAGGAAGGTTCTACTATACACAAATCAACAATATCAGCGCTCAGTGGGTCCGCCATTTATCTGCCGCCCACATAAGACATTCGTTCCTCCAGTGACAGGTACTGCGAGGTTCCGTAGTTGGCCTGCAGCGGTTCCAGGTACAGACCAATGAGACCATGCAAGGCATACGTCCTGTAAGTGATTTGATCAACTAAAAAAAAAAATGAAGGTGGTGACAAAACAGTCAGTGCTTGAGTGTTGCATAAAGTGCAACGCTGATATATTTTTAACCTTAGCAGAAGCGGAGCAAAGGTAGGCCTACTTTACATTTTCACGCTTTAATTGATACAGATGATATACATTTTGAAATACTAAACCATAGTAATCATATATGTCCAGTATATATAAGAACATGCGTTTCTCTATAACAAACTTCACAATTCATTACAGTGTACTAAATAGAAGACTAGCTGTGGGTATCAATACGTCATTTGAAAAAAAATTTTTTAGGCTTGTGGATGTGGCGTAGTTGGTATAGCGTTGGTCTGGTGGCTAGTCGCTTTGCGGCCCAGTCAACCCAGAGGTCCGGGTTTCGAACCCCGTCCAGTACAAGTCAAGGCTGTATCACTCTTCTTGGTTCTGAATGTACTGATGCACTATGCATGTCATTACAACTATAAACCTTACTAAATTTCATAGTAATGATGTTTGCCAACATTGATTAACTTGGTTCAAAACACCAATCTGGGCAGCAGGTGTTAACATAGCAAATAACTTGTACATAAAGTAAATGCAGGCCTATTGCTGCTAACATATTACTTTTGAGTAGCTGGGCAACTACACGTAGCCCAGCATTCTCGTACATAATGCATTTTAGAGGTACCGTACGGGAAGATTTCCTTGGTTAAATCTATTTAATATACTACTGCTTTTAAGTGCATTTTGTTTCACATTATAAATTTCGTGATTCATTTGTCTATTATAAAATAACAAAAAGATACACGAATCTCAGTTTCTACTGTGATGCAGATAAAAAAAAACTCTAGAAGAAAAATACGTTTTCTTTTTTTAAAATTCAAAAAAAAATATTACAACAAATATGTAGAAAGTAGTAATAGAATAAAATTATTATCATTACAGTCTGAAGTCTCAGGTCTGTAAAAATTACCGGAATAATGTGAACTTCTAACATCATTAATAAAAACACACTCTATTGTCATTTCAACCACACAAATATATACAGCTATGTACGGAAGCCCGCGGGGACATCACATTTCACGTTTCACACTTATTTTTAAACCAATGATTTATCCGCGAACAGCAGTTCATACTTAAAAATTCACACTTCACATTTCAAACACTGCTATCAAAATGAATTTCAAAAAATACAATCATACAAAATATTATCCACACAGTATGTTGCCTCAGAAATCTGAAAGGTTTGCACTGTATTTCTTATGACAGTGCTGCCATCTTTTGTCGGAGATAGAATATGGCGATTTTGATTTTATGTGTGAAGTGTGAACTATGAACTGTGAACTGTGAACTATGAAGTGCGAACCATATTTTAGCCTATTTGAATTTAATATCTGTACTACCTGTGTCATATATATTCATTTATTTTCATTCTTTCAAAGCATTTATTTATTACCTTTTTACACAAAAGCAACAATACATTTGGAATTAAAAACACAAAAAGAGATACAAATTCAATCTTATTATTTGATTGTAACTTTGATACGGAGATGCCAATCTTGAAATTGAAATAAATGTCATAAAATATTTGAATTTTGAATTAGTTCATTTCAATATCAACACAATATGATGCATACAGGAAACAGAAAATACTAACATGTATGTGAAACAATTTTCGGGGTCCCGCGTAAAATTGTTTGACAATTCGCACCCTATGCCCGCCAAAAAGTTAGAATAACGGAGATAAAAACATAAAATAATAAATGATAATAAATGAATAAATAAAGATATAAGAGATAAATAAGTAAAAAATAAATGGAAATAAATAAATAAGATTTAAAACGAGAAATTAAAACAAGGCATAAATATGATTAATTATGAAAGAGATAAAGAGGTTAAATATATACCTTTCTGAAGAATTCATCATGTCATCTTTATAAACTTGGATGTGTTAGTATATTTGATGTGAGTGAGTGAGTATTAATCTGAGTGTTACTTGAAAATAAAGCCTGTGTTTATAATAGTTTTTATTTCAGAGGTGCAACCATGACATGTTTTGCTATCACACTGTGCTGCCTTATCCATACAATACATACTCATGAAACACACAATAGATCTGCGATTGAAACGTTTGCGTGAACTAACACTACGATAGAAATAAAAATATTTAACATACAGTATCCGGCTAGAGCAGGTTCAAATAACCCTTACTTGTTTGTATCATCACAATGTGCACTAACAAATAAATTGAAATCTGGCCTTGCGTATGACAACTTCAGTTGTAAATTTGAGAAAGATACTGAATTGTTTTGAAAGAAATCAGAACTTGTTACTCGCGATCGCGGACATGTGGAAAATAACCTGAACATAAGATACTTGGCTTGGTAGGGTTGGACACCTTCTGGATCTGCTTATGTATAGGAACATCGGGCTACATATACTGACTTACTGAGAGTAAATAATGTAAGAACACTAATACTATCATGGCTATCAGTATGAAAATATTTTGCAATGATTTTAGAATGGTCTTAAAGTTTCTGGGTGCATCCATAGTTTTGGCAAACACTGCGTTAGAAACTAATCAAAACACCTCACCAAAAGGCAGACGGAGAATGAATGTTCCTACAAACCTAGAATAATCAGGTCATCTACTAATCATCACGAACTTCACGGATGGATCCATGTTTTAAGAAAATTGAGGAGGATGCAACCATTAGATTTTCATGGGGTTTGTATGCATGAAAGCTTTATTATAAACAGTGGTGGCTCGTGCCCCCTGCGCTCCACCAGGAACATACCCATGCAGACTAAATAGTAATGATTTCAATACAATATGTTATTTAACTTCACAAAATCATAAAATCAACATCAGTGATGTAATAAACATATACTATATTGTACTAATGACAAGTACTGTCAATAAATGGTTTACCCCATCATGAATACGGCACACATCACGCTCTGATCATATACATGTATAAATATATAAAACTATAATTTCCTACACTATAACACGCTGTGAGTTGACCGGTGGTAATCACAAGTTCATAAATCAACAGACCAGCACACTCTTAACATGTCCACTAGTAATCATTAATTGATAATACTTGTCACACCATATTTAAACTCATTTAGATATGTCACAAGAATAAACAGTCAGCCTTTGCTGAAAACAGAAGAACCTACTGCTGCTTTTTTTTAAAAACTTGATATCAACGACATTGCATACAAAATAAGGATAAAATCATACCACAGTATGCACATTATACACCACAAAATGACCCTTTAGAAACATTTTAAATTCAATTAATTCTGGATTTATGTGGTTGGATCAACGAGTTTGGATACACTTCATTCTTCATAAATTAACTTAATACAAAATTTAAATGTCATGATGTGATAGGTATAGTAACATAGTTAACGTTTTGCTAATTAAAGCAGTCCAGATGGGAATTAGTAGCTTATGATGAAAACATGAATATATATGTGTTATGGCGAGTGTAACAACATCCAATGTTTATTCCCTGAGAGTTTATATAGATGATAACCAAAGCTCATAATTTACAGCATGCATTGAAATTTTAAACTCATATAAAAACTTGATAATAGTTTCTCAAGCTACCTGCTACCATTCTCAGTAAATATAACCTCATGCAACCAGATCAAATAAAACTTCGACACTGCATTCATCATTCTTGTTAACACCTTGTTTGTTTTAAGATATAACTTTATAAAATATTATTTGAGATACACTTTGCATAATTTATTTGTCTAGCTATAGGATAATGAACTGGCTTTGAAGTCTATAACCTTGAAATAGCCATCCTAAATGCTTTCAGCTTAGAAACCAGATCTTTGCATAAACTAAACAGCACTACATACAAAAATGCTTCCCTTCTGACTTAAGATAAATTACTAACAAGTTTTAATGAAAGTACACTATATATTTTAGTCATCAATAGAATTTGATTTAAGGTCTAGCATCTGAACATCATTACTTTCATAACAGATACATTTTGGTGGTTTGAGTCAAAGCTCAACAGTATGTCAGGGAGATTGCAGGCTTCTTCAGAGGACATTTCAGTGAAATCAGACAGCGAAGCTTCAGTATCATATTCGGTACCTCACATTCTTGTAAAAGCTTAGAACGACAATATTTAAAAAAAAAAAAAAAAAAAAACAGGGAGACAATTTCTGCAAATTCTCAAGATCCACCAGAGATTCTGGAATGTGAGATACCGTACAAGTTCCTCAAGCTTTTCTAGTCTGGTTGTTCTGAACTGTCTCTTGGAGAAGCCGGGCATTAACTCTGGGGGAAAGCGGTGTTTCAACTCCAACCATGCAAAAAATAATAATGCAACTAGCCAACACTGTTACGATTACTTTCTTGTTGCCATTACAACCAATGCAAAAGAATGCAATGGTGTAAACCATTATTTTCTAAGAATGGTAGAGCAATTCCACAAGGAATATAAGCATAAGTGGTACAATAAGAGTATTTACTAAACTTACATATTGATGATAAGCAGCAGAACCACTATGGGGATATATAATAAACATCATTTATAAGTTTTAAAAGCACCACGTTTTACACCCTAGACATACATCTGAGCACAATACGTTATGGCTATATTGCATTTTGAAAACTAAAACATCTTGCAAGCTCAAACTATACTGTAATATTGATCAGTGGAATGAAATTCCACTCACTGATATTTGGTAACAAAATGAAGGAATGTCCATATTTTCTTAATTGTGAAGAAAAAAATGTTAAAACCTGTTGGACCTTACAACACCAAAATACGTTGTGTTCCATTTCAAGGTTTTCTGCTGCTAATAGTTAACACAGTATTTTATCTATGGAGAAAAAGACAATATGTACACGTAAATATGGAAACAGAGTACATGTACGTCATTTTCATTGATAAAAAACTTCCAATACATTCACTCCTTCATTCATCTCTGATTTGAATATGTCTATAATCTTTTAATTGTGGAAAACATACAGAATTCTACAATATGCTATACTGAATCTGTTATAACTAATGAAAAAGCCAGGGATAAATGTTGTTTGAACAAATGAACATTATTAAATTATACCCACTATGAAATATTGCACAGTATTAACTAACAGACACAATAGGTAGAAGTTGCACTCATACATTTCATTTGACTCATCACACTACAGGTATTTTAACTCCCTAACAGAAACTAAACAAAGTTATTTTTGGAAATTGTTTTCCTACAAATGCGTTTTTGACAGATTTTTAGAGAAGTGATGATACTTGCCAATATTAATCAACTTTATAAAATATACTAATTTCTAGTAAAAATTATAACACAGCAAAGAATCTATAAATCTAGGAATCACATGACAAAACATATTGCTCAATACTTCTGTTTCAACATGTATCTTAACCAAGTAAAATTCATTTAGACCTTTGTATAACGATTGCACTGGAATCTGACTAATTCTCGAATTTTCAATCATGTATTTTAACAACAATGAAATATTTTTAACGTCTGTACAAATAATTATCTTGTACAATCATATATGTGCGAACTTCAATCAATTTTGACACTGTTATTCATAACGATCATGTTTATAAAATCTCATAGACTTCAAATATCTACTTCTAACACAAACTTTATTATCATCAAGCCACACAGCACCCAAGTCCCATTCACTTTAAACCATCAGTACACAGACAATGCATTCACTATAACTGTCAGTACAATAGGGTAAACAATTTCCACTTTTTACAGCAGAGCAACATCTAATCATGACAGTACATATATATTGCTAGTACAATTATAATGTGTACTTCAGCGCACCATCACAGCCACAACAAATAGTGTTTGTCAGATATTGAACGATCCATACCTGGATTGAGTCTTTCCATAATGAATTCTGCACGTGTTTGGGTGCCGAATAGAACACCAGTGCTCCCATTATGTCTAGGGAATAAAACACACTCATCATTCAAGTTTGGCTTTTTTGTCATTTCATCTACTTGCTATGTATTTATTATGTACCTTATTCCTTCATACTGCATTGTATTAGTGGATTGAGTGTAATTACCAGTTGAGCAGACAATGTGATAGGTCACGATATTTTTAACTAGACATATTCAACATTGCACACATTGCACACCTTACCATAAAAGCTGGAATAAATGTGTACCTGGGAGATTATTCATATCACTGCATTCTTTTCATTTGTAATTTCATTGCTTTTGTTTTTGTTCAGTACTGAAGCATAAGATCACACATTTGTCATAACTTGAGCTACAATTGACAAACAATCATATGGTGTTGTAGAGCACTCATGATTTTTTCTAATATAATACAGTTTGTAAAATGTCCAGTCAGCAATCGCATTTCAATCTGTAACCCAGAATAGTGTTTGCTGCTTTGACCCCATATTCCATCTGAGAATTCAAAATAATCAGAATCATCAACCATCTCCGGTTATGTAATGCTCATGACAATTTCATTCATTGATGATGGACCAGTTTTAAGTTACTGCTAGGCCAATCTCCAATTTAAATGATGAATAGCTGCCATTCCATTGATAGCACGATGATGATGGCCATGGCCGCAGGAAATGACACAGTACTACATCGTCATAATCCAGATCAACACTATTTGATTGTTGATAATCGTCTCGTGAACACGAAATGCACTAGCCAATATTTTCACCCATCAATTTCTACTAAGTTTGTTCACAAGGTCGATTCGTATCCTATATCTGACACATTGAACAAGTTGATCATATTATAATAAAGAGCAATAACAAATGGCTTATGCAGGAGCAGATGGGCAGAGGAGTCTTGTTAGTAGGTAAACAGTCAGACGACGGTAGTGAGCTTTTCACCCTGTCTTCCTTCGTCACCACCACCACCCTCCTCACCACCCATCTGCCTCAGTCACACGACTGTCGAGGGATTTCCGCCCAGCCCGGCTGTGCTGGTGCTGTGGTTGTCAGTGCCGGAGTCTGCAGAGGAGGAATGTCTAAGCTGTTGCTGCTGATGTTTGGTGTCCTCCAGCCCACCTTCACTTGGCCTGCCACTATGCATGTGCTGATACAGAGGGTGGTGCGGTGGTGGTGCGTGCTGGTGGTGAGGGTGGTAGTGCTGCAGATCGCCAGGGCGGTGAGGTAACCGGGGAGACCGGTTAGGTGACAGCGCCTGGTGGGGCGTCTGCTGGCCACTGTAGGCTGGTGACTGTGTTGCGGGTGCTGGGAGGTGTGGGTTGCTGTTGCTGCTGCTGTTGCTGTTACCAAGAATGCTGGGGTTGCTACCGGTTGCGGGGGATCTGGCTGGTAGGTTGGTTGCTGGGTTTTGATGGTTATTGCCAGCTGGTGATCTAGCTGGTGGTAGGTTCGGGTTCTGGTGGTTGGCCATCGTTGTGCGCCCAGGAAGAGTCTGATATGGTGCCTGCGGAGGGTTCACCGGGATGGGAGTCCGTGGCAAAGTCGTACTACTTCCGTTGGCATTAGTGGGTGTCCGAGGAGGAACGTTATTAGGCGGTGGGGGTGGCATGTTATTTGATAAGTTGTGTGGGTTGGCATAGTTACCGTGCACCGGATGCGAATGATGATGGTGATGATGATGTCGGCCCGCGGGCGGAGGAATTGGTGGCGTTGCCATTGATGAACTATTTGTGTCTGAATCTGGACCGGAACTACTTTTAACGCCGCCGTCCGACTCGGTGGGACCGAGTCGCGCCTCTTGCTCCTTCTCCAGCTCGTGCTTACGCAGCTTCATCTCTTGTCGCATGCGGTCTTTCTGGTAGTAAACGCCAGCGAAGATGAGGATATTCAAAAGAGCAGCGAGCAGCCGACTGCGATGGTGACGGACAGCGATAGCTTTGAGTCCATGCCCATTAGCCCGCCAGCCTGCGGCTCCGTCCCCGGTGTGTGCGTGGCGTTGTCCCCCGTTTGGCAGGCGGCTTGCTCGGTAGGCGGGTGCGTGAAGGCCGGGTGGGTGGGGCTCCGGGCCACCGCAGGGTGGTGGGCGGTGGTGGCGGTGTGGTGGTCGTCGTCGTAGTCAGGCGCGTGGTGCTGGAAGTGGCAATGGTCGACGTCTTCGGGGGGAACGGTGGCGATATGGGAGGCGGTGGGAAGACACGTGACAGGTCGAGCTGGCGGGTGCCCTCGTCGAACGTGGCGTTCTTGTCCCAGTCGTTGAGCAGGTGGTACTTGAGCTCCAGGTTATCGGACTTGTGGATCTTGGGAATGAGGTCAAGCCACAGCGCCATCTTGGCACCTTTGTAGTGGTCTTTGATTGCAGGTCGCATGCCTGGAAAGGGAAGATTATTCAGTTTACTGTACCTTAAAATGTCATTGTACAATTATGATAGATATTTAATAGGCATGATGCTCATTGCTGTAGTACAATATCTATAAAGGTGAAAATTCATCGAGGTTTAAAAACTAAACTGAAAATGAACACTAACTACTCTTTTGATCGTTTTTGTTGATTGCATTGTAACATCTGTGATCCAGAGTTGATATCTCATGTGTAATGAATGAATTGGATTATTCAAATTGAAATCTTATTATGTGTGCAAGACTCTGTTTGCCTTATTATGATGGAACCACACACCTTGCAAAGCCTTGTCTAAAGCAATCAATCAGTGAATAAATTAATTAGCAATCTGTTGAAGAATGTAGAAACAACTTGTCGTGTACCTCTAGAGAAAGCTGATTCTTTATCAATAATACTTAAGTTTGATAAATGCAAAACATATTAAATATATTGTATATGGCCTATTCTTAAAGTATACTATGGATATGTAACAAATATTTAATTTAATATATATACTTGTACATAAAAGAAACACAATATAAACTAGCAGGCAAAACAATTTGAAATCTAAATCTACAGTATGCAGATCATTCTCTGAAATAAAAGCGAACATAAAGTTATAAGAAGCCATTTTGAAAATTCTGATTTGTACATTACGTGGCATGCAGTAGACTAGTGTGTGTGGTGATAGCTAATGTGGGTATTATACAATAGTCTTTCAGTAATACATATAGTTATTTGTAATAAAAATATATGCCAGCATTCACATATTGGCCATGCAAATAACTTCGGCATTTTATATTACTCCGTTCATGACATCTTAAGCCATGTTTACGGCCATGGAAAACTATTTCAGGGGTAATCTTATCCATGTTATACAATGATATCCCCTCCATTGCATACATTAACCAGTTCTATTTTGAAGCTGATACATGTATATTTTTTCATGTGGATGTTTGTATATGAATTCAAGTCTTCCACATACATTCTTCTAATAAACAATATAAGATGAATGACGGTTTTGTATGAAATCCAGGTAGGTTGTGGGTAGTGAGGGGAAGAAGGTTGTTGCTGAACATATAACAATCTTGTGCTTGGAAACAAGCATGGGAATGTTGAAGATATATACAAATAAAATGGCATTGGCGTGATAACATTGGTTAAATGCATGACTACTGTATTTAAAGTGCATCATGCATTTTGTATTTAACATAATTCTCATCGCATTAACGAAGACATCAATGTAGCAATTATTCAAAACCTCTAGATCTTCTAACAAGCATGTTGCATACCTAATACTAAGTAAGTATATATAATACAGATGTAAAAATCTGCATGTACAGCTAAGTACATATATGTACAATTAGTTTTGACAGCACATGCTTTAGTAAGTTACCATAACTCCCATCATCTCGGTCAGAAGTCTTGCCTACATAAAATCAGCCCATTTTATTTCATTAAATAATTTGAGAGCTTAGGCTTTTAGATGGAGACATGATGCTGAATAAATATGGACAATTCTTCTTAAAGCACTGTAACATTATGCTGTCCATGTATTTAACTAAAAGTGTATTGAGTCTTCAACTAAATACTCAAATGGAACTATTTTGCTCTTGTCTTTTTAAGTTCTGTGTCCAACTTCTGATAGCATGATAATGATTTTTGCTATTGCTAACTGCTAGTGTAAGAGCCCTACAGAGAAATCATTTTGTTAAATTATAGTCTGCAAAAAGCTATACCCGTTGAAATCGTATTCCTACTTAGTAAACCAGTATTGCACGAACCTATGAGACTCTGCCATCTTCCCCTTATAGATTCAAACTTACTTCTGACAAAAGTGTAAGACCCAGGCCATCACCACCAAATTTGAACTCTAAGTGCTTCTTCTTACAACATTGAATAATAAAAATGTATTAAAACAGGCTGTGGCAAATTTGTTGACTAAGGGAAAAATGTCAGATTGATGTCAAAGGTTATTTTTGCTACAGTGGGGAATAATATCAAGTCTGGAAAACAAATGATTTGCTTGAATGGCTGAGTCAGGGATATGCTTTTCAATCAGTAAACAATAAAGAGATTTTTATTGTGTTGGCTAAGATTTTGATACATGACAAGACGGATGTCAATGAACATTCATGTCAAGATTTTATGACATGCAATATCATTTTGCGTCAGTGTTTCTTATTCATACAAATGAACATTTAGCTCTTAATTATGACAAACATCATTGACTTCAATACTAGGGGTAAGTTGCAAAGCTGTACACCAAGATTACACTAAGCACTATAAAAATCTCTTTGTTGCATATTATTGTCAGCAATTATACATCTTAAGATTTTACTGACAGTGGATTTTCACTTGTCAACAAAAGTAGGATTGAACAGGGATCATTCATTTCCGTTTACTTACAAACACTGTCCGTTAAACATTGGTCAGACGAATCTAGTTTTGATTAAAAATAAATGGAAAGACATATTGAAACAGTATGAACAATATTGAGTTGGAAAAACTACATTAAATCTTACATCTATTACAATAGAACATGACTACTTTACACAAACTTTCGGAGGAGGTGAGTATGGTTGAATAATTAAATGAAGATGATAACATTGTCAATTAACTTTACATGATTTTCACATTTTATATTTTTGTAGGTCCGTACATGCCTGTTTTAAATCGATGTTAAATTATGCATATGCAATAACATACTATAAACTTTGAAAACACATACGCTGTATTTCATTTGTTTACAATAATATATGATAATCGAAATAATATGTACATTTTTGTTAAACTATAAGAAAACTTGAATCATGAAAAAATGCACTTCAGAAAATGCCAAGTTAGTCATTGCATCCTTCAAAAATTGGCAATCAAAAACAAAACTTCCATCTGCCTACCATGACAAAAATCTAAATAAAAATGTACAGGCTTATATTAACAACAGTATGTACAGCATACTTACCAATATGTAGGTACTGTTGGTCATCATTACTGAATACTGGCCACTCCACCTCAGAAAAGCGGTTTTTCACCTTGCCACCATGAACCGAGGTTTCACTCTGCTTTAGAGGCAGGTTTGGATTCCTGGATATAACAAGAGAAAAACATTTATAACATCGCTTTGTGCAGCAAATAAATATGCCATATAAAAGGTGGTTTACAGTCTTCTTATTTCAACAGTCAGAAAATAATACATTGCTGGAACATGGATAAGTCCAGCTAGCTAAAGCCGTTGTCTAGAACAATGTGATACCAAACACAGTAGTCTGATAGCGTAGTCTGTATAAGACCGGCTGCCGAGCTCTGCTCGGAGCCTTTGAACAATAATAAACTGTGAGCCTGACTGAATGCATTGTACTACAACATAAACATGTATACTTCCCATTTCATGCTTTAGGCAACAATTACACATTAGTTACCGATACATATGACAAATGGCATTAAAAAGCCATTCAACATAAATTTCCAAAACGCTTACATTTGTATCTCTGTACATACTAGGTCATCATAATCACCATGTGCTTGTACATAGAAAAAATCAATGCTGTGTTAGGCCATCATAAACTAATCAGAGACCGTGCACGATAACATGATTGAAAGTGTGAAGGCCTCAGACAAGCGCGGCACAGGGCTGGCGTGCGGGACTAATGACGACTGACGACTCGCCAATTTCCACAGCGAGATTCCTTGATTTGAAAATTGCTTCATCGATCACGTAAATAGCGGCAGTGGCGGCGGCAGAAAGATGACCACAAAGTGAAACACGAGAGGTAGCCGGTTTTCTGCTATATCTACTGGATATGCTTGTGCAGCTGTTGCTGTTGCTTCTGGGTTTTGTTATTAATGATGCTTTTGTTGAGGTTTTTGTTGTTAACATTGTTGTCAGTTGTTGTTTTTAATGTTGCTGCTGCTGCTGCTGCTGTTGCTGTTGCTGCTGCTACTGCTGCTGTTGCTACTGCTGCGGTTGCTGCTACTGCTGCTGCTGCGGTTGCTGCTGCTGCTGCTACTGCTGTTGCTGCTGCTGCTGTTGCTGCTGCTGTTTTTGCTTCTGCTCATGCGTATGCTTATGCTTATGCTTAAGCTTCAGTTGCTTCTGGTTCTGCTTTTGCTGCTGCTTTTGCTGTTGCTGCTTCTGCTGCTTCTGCTGCTTTTTGCCTTTGCTTTTGCCTTTGCCTTTGCCTTTGCCTTTGCTGCTGCTGCTGCTGCTGCTGCTGCTGCTGCTGCTGCTGCTGCTGCTGCTGCTGCTGCTGCTGTCATCGTCGTAGTCATCGACGCATCAACGTCGTCATCAATGCTGTCATTGTTGCTGCTTCTAATGCTGTTACTAATATACAACAAAGATACTGTGGTGTGGCTCCTGCTGTCATTGCTCCTCTGCTGTTGTTGCTGCTGTTGCTGCTGTTGCTACTGTTGCTGCTGTTGCTGCTGTTGCTGCTATTGCTGCCGTTGCTTCTGCTACTGGTGACACCGTCACTGCTCCTACTCGTCCCCCCCTCCCCTCACTTCCCTCTTGTTCCTACTCCTACTACATTTACTGCTTCTGCTGCTACTAGATTACTACCGAAATGCTATGCCATTGCACACTTTAACAGGTAAGGCTAACCGAAAAATAATAACAATTGGGAGCTAAACAGTCCACGTTAGAGGATACAGAAGGAGCTCTAAACACCCCCGTGGGCGGCTAATCCACTGAGCGGATTATCCAGCCGCCGGTATTTCTGCATGTCTCAGATTGCTTTCTGACGATGACGCTCGCCATAATAAATCACTGATGAGTAGGAGGGATTTTATTCATTGAAATCTCTAACTGGTGGCTCCAGATTGGCTCCTGTGGGGATTGAGGAATGTGTGAATTGGGCAACATATTAGGTATTGTCATTCATGGAAGATGGAGTTTTGCGCTTGACAGATTCTCAATTTGCCTCCATTATCATGGCATTAGAAGTGGCATGACTGTTTTAGATTGCGGTGACTAGACTTCTTTCTCCGCCTGTTTTCATTTTAAACGTTTTAATTTATGGGTGTAATGTCACATTTAAAGATTAATTTGTAAGACTTTATTATTGCTTTAAAGGCGTGTGTTGGTGTTACGATATATATAGATCTACTTGTGACCAAATTTGCATTGAATTTTGAAACAAAAAAGGAAACTATTCAGGAAACATAATGCTTTAGAAAATCAAGTGTATCCATTAAACTACCAAAATGGCTATGATATACGTAAGAATTGTCAACGTTGTGTCTATCATTATTAATAACATCATTGGACCACAAATAAAATGTAGATATACAGTAGCCGAGCTCCCATGGTTCCCGAGTGAGTCGTGCCAATAACGTACAACAAACGTCGTACATCTACGTCATACGCCCCACAAACCGCCCCCTGACGTGGCTGTAAATCGAGCACGTTTGACGTACGGCCACTTCAAGCAGATTTATGCTATCTTTGTGTTTTGCAAATGTCACTCCTAAGAACAAGACGACGCGGGTTTCGCGGGCTCAGCACGGTCTTTGGGGCAGACTACATTTTGATGTGTTTGGTCGGTTCACAAGATTGACTATTGATTCCGCTCCGTTTGGTTCGTTCAAGACGCATAGAAATGTGTCCACGTAGGCCCCTTATGTGGCCGAATGTATGCATTGCAAATGTGAGCACTAAGTGATGTATCTATGCTGCTATATAGTTGGTCATGTTGACCATGCATGCAGAGTGAGTGCGGTCTTTTATAGACGTGTTTATACTGGTATGTGTTTATTACTTTGGTGGTACTTCATGTTGAGATATTGCTTATGGTGATTCTTTATTTGCTCAGGTGACATACATATTACACTTTGAAGACTGTTACGTATACAATAGTTGGAGTATCCATAGGGTTTATTGTATTTGGAAGCAGGCACTGGCTATTTGATTATTTTCATTGCATTCAGCTGAATGTGATTGATCTTAAATGCTCAAAGATAAATACTTTTGGTACTTTTTCCCCAATAACATGTTATTACTGTGTTACCATTTCCATTAGATTGCTTTCAAAGTTTTGTTTGTCATTGATAACATTGAAAAAGTGCACATTCATAATGTTTCTAAAATACATGTTTAAAACAAACTAAGTTGTTGAAAATTTGTTGCCATTGTAAATGCATTACTTAAACAGGTACAGTTAGCTCCTGGCTATTTTCAAACTGTCTAGTTCCATATTCATTCCTCACAGTTCAAGATTTGATTTGATATATTTTCTATCACTTCCACTGGTAACTCTCCTATCGTTTCAATACAAAACCAAAATTGCCCTACTACTCACCCAGTCTTGATGAAATTGGTCCAATACCTCATCACAGCCTCGGAAAGCATCTTCTCAGACCTGAAATTGCAGCAAGAATCATCTCATGTCATGCAAGGTCATTCTTTTTTATTTGCCGTGAATTTGTTACATGTCTGAACGTGTGAAATGTTACCTCCTCACAGCTTTTATGTGGATTATAAACCAAATGACTACACACACTTGAACCTTGAACATTAGGAATCGATATCCACTGATTAGCCTATCACATAGATCTTAATGATTATATTCCATCAATGCTTTTTACCAGTCACGCGCAGCATTTATGATTATCAGCTTCATACCCTCACTTGCTCATCAACTACATGTATAGATTAAGATATGATCATTGTCTTCATCATTTTATGTAAACTTTTGAAAGACTACCATTAGTTGCAACAGATTGCCTCTAAAGCACTCTTCAGTAGTAGCCATACCGTGTGAAGGTGGACACAAAAGGTTCTATGCCATCCACCAATGGGGCACCAAATATGTAGGTCATGTCATCACCATGGACGCCGCCGGCCCAGCGCGGGTAACTGTCCAGCCGTGACGGGTAGCTGAACCTGTGGCATGAAAATGAGTTTAAAAAAATGTAAGTTTTTCCATTTAAAAGTTCGACAAATGTTATTTTTTCACAGCTACACTTTGCCCGACTAAGGAGAATGAGTCACCCGCAGAGGTCTCCAATGTTATTTCATTCGACATATTTCAACAAGCACAATTTTCAAAGTTCACTACATCACAAAGTGGAGATATCGGGGCGACCGTTGTTCTCTTACTGCCCTATTCATTATCAATACACATTTACCAAACAAAGGTCACAGTCACGAGGTGTGTATCCCTATGGCAGTACCAGCACGGCAGCCCTGACTCACGTGTACATGTAGGTGCTGGCGCCGGCCGCCCGGCGTGTTGCGTGCTGCTCGGTGAGTTCCACGAGCGGGGCCACGTACTGCCCGTCCCCCAGCAGCTCCATCAGCTCGTCACGCACCACGTCTGGGTCTGTGGGAGGACAGTGCAACCACTTGAAGTCAGTTCTACGGGTGGTCTCAATATAGAGAGGCGGAGGTGGCTCTTTTGGGTTGCTTTGTGAACGTTTGATAGCATAAAAATGGTGCTATTACAGAGGCGGTTTCAATAAATAATGACAACCTCTCTATTAAGAGCACCTGACTTCAAGTGGTCTCAATAGAGAGGTGGAGGCTCTTTTTTGGTTGTTTCATGAACGTTTGGGAGTATGATTATATTGGTCATATTAGAGAGGTGGTCTCAATACAGAGGTGGCCCTAATTGGAGGTTGTAATGTATTGCTGACTGTAAACTAACTTTGTGCAGTGAGAAAATTTGGAATAGCGCTGTATTGTAGCTGTATGTTGGCAACCTCGGAGGTCTTGTTTCTTGTAAAATGAAGTCATGCATGACCAGCCTTGGTGAAATTGTTTTTCTGACATAGGCAAATCCAGAGAGATTTATGGCATATTATCTATCAATTCCGCAAGCGAAACCCATGAAACATAGATAGCCATGAGGCATAAAAGTTTTCCAACATTGTAACAACAATACTGGAGCTGCCAATACCTGAAGTCTGTTAACACTCATTTACTGTCCTTGTTTAGGTCGCAGGCTGAGGCCAATTACCTCAGCAGGTATTTAATAAAATTATGAAGACTATCCCAGTGTATGAGTGTGTGAGTGATTGAGTGTGTTAGTGTGTGTGTGGGGGGGGGGTGACTGCTGCTCACCGGACGGGCGCTCCCAGTCGCTGTAGTGGTGCATGATGATCTCGTAGATCTTCTGGCGGTGGTACTCGTACAGGTTGCGCACGTACGTCCGAATCACCTTCATCTACAGAACACAAGGACATATAGCAGAGCTGTAGAGGTTGTGGGTTTGCGTCCCAGTAGCAGCTGTGTGGTATAACATTATAGATCTTAGAAGAAGAACGGGTAAGTGCCAACACCGCATATCTGCGTCATCTGCGTATTTCTACGGCCTTTGGCATGTGCTGGCAATGTATGTAAATTATATGAATACCCGTTTGAACTCAGATGATGACTTTATTTCCAATATCTTCACTGAAGACTTCACTGATGACTACTTAAAGTGTTATTGATCATGGTGGTGTAAATAACTGTGCAAAATTTACTATACAAACATAATGTACATCCATTCTAGGCTGCATTTATGTTCTAGCACATAAGTCATCACTTTGCGTTATTCCATAAGCTGACCCAGTCCTCTGCATAACAATTCCACTATTTCCACGAAACTGGTAGCCTACCATAACGCAAACTAAATCTTGTCAATGAAAAACAGCTTCGTAGTAGTGAGATTTGTGGAAATATTACGATTGTGGTGGCAGCGCTAGAGGACTGTGTCAGCTTATAACAATAATGTAAAGTCATAAAGTATTGACAGGACATAAATCCAGCCTAAACGGATGTCCTGGCTCTAATTATGTTTCTGTAGTTTAATACCCTACTCTATTTCTACATGAATATACAAGGAATATTTTTTGTATAGTAAGTGTAGCATAGATACCAACCGAACGATGCTTGGACCCGTGTTACTGATAGATTTGCTTAAATAAACCTTAACATGATATTGGGATTTACCTATACATTATAGTTTATTTGTTTCGCTGTTTTATGTGTTTGTGTGAGCTGTGATAAACCTGTGTATCTCATTGAAAGTTAGTCGCATAAATGGATATGGCTTCTAAAAGATCTAACAATCAAACACAGGTTTTAAAATATTAAGATACAATGCACTGACCTCAATCAATAATGTAAAGATTGTAAGAAGTAAATAGCTCTCTATATAGAAGGTTTTCTTCCTAGGCTATTCCCGCGAAAGGGCAATGTCAAAAGAGCATATTTCAAGTTGAAATGTTAACACTATAAATCTCGGCCTTCTCTGGCTGCTGGGAAAAGGGAGAATAGGTTACAATTTGTAGAAAGACCGGAAACACGGAGTGAGGAAGATCTGTGTGGCCACGCCCACCTGCCACCACGCCCTCTGCTGACGAATGGCAAAAGCAAGATCACGTGACACAAGGTTAAGCTTTTTTCTTTGGACTAAACTCTCATTTTGAGTAACAATGTTGATGTTATTTTTATGAGTATGAAAAAATGATAAGCACTAGCGTAGTCCTACTTCATTAATAACTACACACCCATTGAACCCTATAATGAATGTGTAGAAATGATGATAACTGGAAAACCATAGTATGCAACCACACATTTTCTCAAAAGGTATCATGGAAGCAATAGTAATCAATTTGAAAAAAAAAAAAAAGACAAGTAGACTCGATGAAACACGTTGTTTTGCTTAATTGCGATTCTGATGAATTATAAAGGGCCCAGCTGCTGAGGAACATATGTCACTCAGCTACAGCTCCCTCTGGCCTGATGTGGATTTCACATCCCCCCGCGAGGAGCACGCACTCAGGTGCAGGGAGCAGAACTTCAGCCCCACATTTGCATGTTGACAAACATAAGACATATAGGCAAATGCAAATGGGTGGCACGTTTGCCATTTGGCGTGGACACATAGATCTGGCAACAGCAGAATGTTAAAAAGTACAAAGCCGTGTTTATTCAAATAGGAGCACAAGATAAAGTGGGCGGGAACACAAAGCAGGGAGACGGATGTGACAAGCGTGGCCCGCGAGAGCTGCTGACACCGCCACAATGCATCACCGTGGGGACGGCAGGGGCGACAAAGGGGCCAGGAACGTCTGTTACTACTCGCCCCCACGCGTAATATTAAAGGTTGACAAGCTAATTAACACTGTTGGAGAAAGAAACAGCAACAACAGCAGAAGGTCTGTGTTGTGTTGAGAATGTTCAAATCAAAATGGTGCATTCACTGCAGTACAGGAGTTGAAGGTGTATGGTTGTAGACGAGGAGTTTTTTTTACTATTTCTGGGTTAAAATGTATGCATTGACTGTATTCAATCAGTGATGCACATCAATGACAATAGCAAGCGAGGAGAGACCACTTTACACTAAAGAACACATTTTTCTTGCTGTGTATACTTTACACAATAACCCATATAACATGATATCAAAGACAATTACCCCATATAATTACTATTTGCCACGTTGATATATCACTGGTGTATTGTATGAAGCAGCACTATCTACCAGCCAAATCTGTGATACATATATAACATTGCCTGGCTCAGAAATTGAATATTCCTTCCATATTGAGTCATCGACCTAACAATTTGGTAGATTTGTGTTGAGTCATTCTCTGTGCACTCTCACTGATTTGTAATGTCAGAACAAACCATGAAAGCTTACCTACAGTTAATTCAACAAAGATGCATGTGTGTAAAGGTATTCTCAATGTAATCACAGTAACAGAATAAAGCAAAACCACATTATTGTGTTAACAACCACAACCAAATTAAGTAAATTGGGAGGAATGAGAAAGAACAAATCAAACATACAATAGGTTTGAAGAACATGCAATCAGATCCAACAATTAGGGAGATGAAGAAAAGAATGAAGACAATGTGATGATAATCTAGATTACGTTTTACTAAAAAAGCTTACCTTCTTTGATTTGCTGACTCCTTCCTCTATTTCTGACTGGTTGAAATATAGGAATCCTTCGTTTTTCATCAGTCCCAAAAGAATGTCCGTATCGCCAAACACAGAACTTGACTCCTCCATCAGTGTCCTGTAATAAAAATGCAAGGCTAGACTCTTCCATCAGCGTCTTTGTTATATAAAGACAGATGTGTGTTTACAGTGAGAAATATCACCTACTGGAGACACATACTTGCTTTAATTACCGCTAAGTATAGTTATATTTGGCTCAATCCTATTCCTGTGTAACTGTAATCACTTTGTAATCGTAAATAGGACGTCAGAGAAAAGCATGACCTACCTTAAGCCAAACAACTTTAAAATTAGCATGAAAAAATAGTCTGCTATTAAAAAAGAAAGAAAAAAAGAAAAGAAAAAAAAAAAAAATGTTACCGAGCTGGTAAGTTGTTTTTGCAAATAGTGCACGTGTTCGAAGATATAGATGATTCTCAGGGATGAATTACGGCTGCTATAATGTAGACCAACAATATTTCATTCGTTATATCTACAAGCCGAAAGACATATGTGCGGAATCTTCTATCATTCCAATCGCAAAAGGGAACAGATTACAAGGGAATCAATCACATCTTACAATGTGAACAAAGTAATCTGTTTCTTGCCTCCTTTTTGTACCATCTTCCATTGAGAAGGACAACATTTTACAAGCGTCTACTGGCACTTTGGTTGTAAGGCTTATTGGATGTAAATGTTTGTTATTGAAGATAGTTATCATTGTGTTACCATTTGCCAATCATTTCTATTAGCATTCATAATTTAGCAATATAGGGTACTTGTATTTTAAGCACAATGACTTATGTTTATACATTATTTGCCTTTTTATTCCGATGATGTTTGATTATCAACAGGCACGCTGAGCATTAGGACTGAAAAATACATAAGTAAACCATACATATCATTCAGAAAATGCAATGGGATTCACATGTATTACTTTGGTAACATTCCTGTCATCATTATCGAAGCTTGTGATCTTGTGAATGTATCATCAACTATATATATGTCCACGTAGAGCATTGTCTTCAAAGGAAAGCACATGTATCATATTAGCAATAAGCAAGCGCAGCATAAGCATACATTTTCCAAACTAATTCAACTAGAGAGATTTATTAGGGTTTGAAGATAATCACTGGCTGTTATAATACACAAAACGCCCTCTCTTGTTCGTAATAAAGTTTGTTATACACATAACTAGTGTTATTATATTCGAATTACCTTAAGTACAATCATACTTATAAGTACTGACTATATGTACATGTATTTGTTTGCAGAAGAATACGGTAGTTCATGAAAAAATTCACTGCTGTGTAGGAAGAGAGCATTTAACATGGGCCGTCCCTGCGGCGTGAAGCGACCTAATCATACAAGCAAATGAATCTTTCTCTTCAGAAGAATCGTGAGAAGATGATTAGTTCTTTTATGATTTTGCTACTGATGTCATCAGAAGAGATCTTGTGATGAATGTCATCATTTGTCAAGATATACATACGTACAAATGTTCTGCCTTTTTTTCCTTTTTCTTTCTTATACAATTTGGAAGATTGTAATCAAACTTGTGAATAGCTGTTTAGTTGAATGCATCAGACGCAATCATTTATTTTATTTGCTTTTATCAGAAGGATGAATTATTTGAATTATTCAGTATTTACGTGTAGAAAACATTGATTACTAATGTCTCATCAAAATGAAGAACGAACCCGATACTGTGCATTGATAGCAAACATAGTATGAATAATTGTATATATTTGCTTGACAGAAAAGTGAGAATAGAATTGAGCAAATATAGTCTGTTAGGTAGAAAAATAATTACCGCAACTTCTAAAACATTCGACTCCGTTTTTTATATGTTTATCATGTCCCATTAAAAGCACCCACATTAGAGCATTACCTCATGTTTAGGAATTATACAGTCTTACAAATTGTATCATTTCCCTTCAAAGTAGATTTCCCGAAAACATTGATTTTGAACTGAAATTATACAAATCCGAGTCACATTTGCATGCTAGGAATATGAAAGGCTGTATATTTCAGTGTAAACAGAGTTTCTATGTGTAGTTGGGGAATACAAATGCTCTGCATCCCAAATACACCCACTGCAAAAATTGTCAGGGGAGCAAGAGAAGATGAACGTATGCGAGTTTATCTGCGACACCCAATTTGCCACCATTTTGCATAAATTCTACACAAATCGTGAAATGCGACATAGCTTTTTGAGGCGTGAGTGATAATGGGGGTTTGCGATAAAATACTTCTGTGGCCAATTTGCGATTTCGTTCAATTTGCAGAAATTCTGGTTGTCCGCTTCTCAAAGTAAGTTTATTGCGTCACTTCAGCGGTTGAAGCGAAAGCTTTGTGTTTTGAACAATTCGTTTGTAACTATTTATGTTTGTATGTATGTTTGTATGTGTATGTCTCTGGACAAGCTAGAGCTTTTACTGATGAACCGATTTTGTTCAAACTTTACACAACCACTAGGTATGAGGCGTCACCGAAGTGATTCGATTTTGGGCACTCTGTCAATTAATTATGTTTTCTAGTAGGCCATTTATGACATTTTACTGATATCCAATGCACTTATTACTTACGCCAGCAAGAAAAATCAATATTCAACTCAGCAGCAACGTCTACTTGGTGCAGTTTGCTGTTTCCTGCTATATAGCAGGAGGAGCCAACATTCATTAGACAATGGCTATTTATAGCTGATAACATACATTGTAATTATGTACTTTTAATAAAGATTCCATTGATATTTTAGTAAACATCTGAATATGGATGAGCTAGTATGAACTATGAACAATGACTAGACACAGTACTTTTCTTTTGATTCGCTGTACTTACATACATAGCTTTGAAACTATTATTGATTATTATGCAACACACAGAGCAATATATCATATTTATTATATTAATATATTATATTTCGCTGAATATTGATCACTGCTGTAAATTCATTTTGTCGTTTTCTCCTCATATTCATAAATTTCTTAATTGTAAAGTATACTTCGTTTCAGTATGTATCTTTATGGCCCATAAGTCAACGCTGTTCTAGCGACTCTGTGTTCTTTGAACATTTTTATCTAATTCAAATTGGCGAGGAGTTCATGAATCTTGGTTTGTGTGATTGACATACTGATGTTCAAGTGTTACGGACACTCAGAGTGAGCCTTGAAGATGTCATATTTGTATGATACCCACTAACACATCCCCCTTATATGGAAAAAAGGACAAAACTAGTCCCTGTGTTTCTTACATGTATGCAAAATCTAGCGGAGATGCCAACCTCCCACAGTGAAAGTGATATATCTTTGACAAAAAAAGTAGTGTGCAGGGTCATCTCCTGATGTCTGGTATCTGCCAATGATACTCGTGATGACAGCTCTTCCCTACCTGACATCGGTGGGCAGCACACTGCGCCTGTCGATGACAGGACCGAAGGGTGAGTAGTACTTGGGCGCCTTCACATCAGCGTCAATCAGCTCGTCCACCGACTTCTTCTTGAAGCACTGCAACAGGTCGGGGCTGTTGCCCCAGTACTCTGTGCAGTTCACCTGCAACAAATACAGGCATGGTGGGACTCAATCATTAAAAGTGTCATTGAAATTAAATACAATTTTCTATTTCTTATTTTATTCTCTCTTTTCTTCTTATTGTTATTTCTATTTTATTTTTATTTACTTATTTGTTTATTTTTATTTTATTTTATTTTATTTATGTTTTTTTTGTTTTTTTTGGGGGGGGGGGCACAACATGCAGGCCTTGTACACTCAACATAACAGCCCCGAGCTCATACCTTCTCAGCAAGTTTCTTGGTGTAGTGTAGTGGGTTTGGCGTGACGGCCCAACTGCTGAGAGCCGACCCGCTCTGTATTATCGCTCGTTGGAACAGGTTCTTGCCTGAAACGTGACCCCTGCACTTCAGCATTCCGAAATGTAGTAGTCGTGATATAGTACTATGAATTATGACAACTAAAACAAAATATGCATATTGTATCTAGTTGCTCAATAATTTACGTATTATTTGAAATAATGTGCTTTTGGTTAAATCAATTTTGGTATGTTCTCATGTACGCGTGCATGAACATGACATACGATCCAACGAACTTATATTAGCAGCATATATACGCTGATAAATTACCACTTTTATTTTGTCTAGGAACTGGAACTAATAATCATTAATAGTTCTAACTAAAAGTGTGACGCACGTTAAATATCAGGTACAGAAATGTTTATCTTAAGAATACATTACAATGGGAATATGTACATTTGCATTCTTACACAGTGTTTGAATTTTACAGCCGAGAACATTAATTTCCAACTGAGGATGTTATGCTAAAGCTATGTATCAATCATATCAG
Source organism: Streblospio benedicti (assembly GCA_019095985.1). Lineage (NCBI taxonomy): Eukaryota > Metazoa > Annelida > Polychaeta > Spionida > Spionidae > Streblospio > Streblospio benedicti. Next base: position 14,670,983 of record CM032667.1, on the reverse strand, counting down.
CAGTGAGGTTGCATGTCAGGCCGCATTAATGCGGAGAACATCAATTGATCATTTATCAATTTCAGAATTACGTGCCAATGTAAGAATTGGAAGTGGAGGTCGGTTGGTCATATGCCAAAGATCCACAATATTCCAGAATATGAAAATGAATGTTTTATAGGAGGCTTACTTATGATCTAGATGTATACTATCTGATTACCAGTCAGAAGACGTTAAAGGTTTTTGTGTATGTTTTTCATTTGCATTTATCGACTGGATTGTTGCGAGATTGTTTTGTAAATTGGAATTGTTTATATTATCAAAGTATCGGCATAGTCAATGCACAGCCCTCGCAGAAAACAAATTCTCAATACAATGTTCTCCTTGAAATAGACAGACAGACATGTAACCCACTTCGAATGGCATGATTACAAACACAATACTAATTTAGTTATTAATGATGATTGCTAAACAAAGTACATATTGGTCATCCTACACAATTCAATTGAACATATTTCTGAGTGCATTCGAAATGAATGTTCAATAGTTAGTATGGGAAATTTTATTTCGATAGGTTTAAATGAAAACCATGCAAAGATTTTATTATTTCACATGCCTCAAATTACGTTGAACATATTGTATTTTCACAAGCAACAATCACTTTATACGATTACTGTTGTTGTTGTGAACCAATAATCACTTAACAAGAGATCCCATAACATGCCTTGACATTACTCAATTTATGTTATATATTCAACCATGCCATGGCAATAATAATACAAGTCATGTTCCAACTATTTTCATGAATTTTAAAATCACATTTTGTATAAATGTAAAGCGATTACTGGCGAATTCAAAATTAGTTCAACACTGGAACATCACGATAGAAATAGTCTCCAACAATCATCAAACCTTTCATTTGAATCGTTTTTAGACTTTGAACTGTTAGCAAACGGTCTTAAATAATCATTTGCATAAATTGTTGAGCCAAGATTGTGATAAAAGCAATTGTGCATTGGGAACGTTTATTGTGAAACATCCCCGAGAAAAGACTAGGCTGAACTGACATTTATGGGATCTCCGTGACATATTAAGAAGAACAAAAAGGGATAGGTACCATGGTGCATTCCTTGATTGGACAAACCTTTGGTGACCGGGGATACCAGCAGTAAATGTACCAAGGCTGCGCCGTAGCCTTGACCCATCAGCGTCACCTACCGAACACACAATGCAAAATGTGGATTACCAAGGCTAATCATCAATGAGGCATTAGCGACGACGCCGACTGAATTCCATATCCATTCAAAAGTAACGCGATTCACAAATATAGCAACAGCTGTGCCAATAACTATCAACCTTAATTCTTAACCTGTAATAGTAGTGCCCACCCCACCCTCCAACCCAACCCCTAGTAGTAGCATGTGCTACTTTAGCCCCCGCCGTTACCTGGTTCTTGTCTCCCCCGAAGGCGGCGATGTTCTCGCGCACCCAGTGCAGCGCCGCCACCTGGTCGAGCAGGGCGTAGTTGCCGGGTGCGTCTGAGTCGCCGGTCGACAGGAAGCCTGAGGAAGAGAGCGGGTCTTCGTGAAGGAGCACCACTGCTATTGGCGTGATTCTAGGAGATTCGAGCAAACAATAGGACCCCTATATAAAACTAGATGTGTGGATAATGATCTAAAACTTGGGTTGGTCCCTGGACCCATCCTAGTACCAAGCACCACCCACCCAAACATAGACTAGCAGCTTCCTCCCCCACCTCCAGACAAACACCCCATTTTACCTAGCACCCCCCACCTACAAACAGACACCCACCCCCCTCTTTACGCGCCTCCCCCTCACGTACCGAGCACGCCGAGGCGGTAGTTGAGCGTGACGACGATGACGCGGCCGTACGCGGCCAACACGGAACCGTCGTAGGCGTTGCCCGTGCCCATGGCGTACGTCTCGCCGTGGATGAACACCACCACGGGCAGCAGGTCGCCGCCGCTACCCCGGCCCCCGGTGCTGTTGTCTGGAACCACGAAAAATGTTGTTGTTATTTCATGTATTATCATAATTTTCATGTTCTTCATTGTGTAATAATACAGCGGGATCTTTGACGACTGGATTCTTCGACAGTTGTCTGGAAAGAGAACAGAAAAAAGAAAAAGTGATAAAAAATGCTGACGATTCCAAGCCTTTAGGAAAATCTATGAAGAGACCACTGTATTACATTACAGCCTCCTGCAGCAGCTTATACAAGGGCAAGAAAGTGCCACTGTCTACAATATATATTGTGTATACACATATAAAACTTTACTGTTGCAGCATACATTACAATCAACCTTGATGTTCATGTTGCCGAAAAATGCGAATGAGACGTGACACAATACAACATCTAGTCACGTTCAGAAAGTTCAGCCAAGTCCACGTCCATAATATCAACTAAACCAGCCGTCTTAAATTGACACTTAGGAGAAGATCCCTATAAAGTGAAGTCAAACCCCACACAGAAGAAAGCACCAACCATCTCAACCGCTGCATCCAAAGAAAGCAATCATCAAACAGCACACTAGCAAAGGCCCAGATTGAATACGACTTAAGGTATCAACTGACAGCGTACACTTTATCGCCCCATTACCAAAAGGAAGGGCCATCTGAGGCTGGCTGGTTTGTGGCTGGTGGCATGAGGCATTGTGGCCACACATGATAAAACAGTGCTGCATCAGACGGCGGCTGCTGGATGAAAGAGGTGGACTAATTTATTGGCCCAGTAATTCTTCCTTCACAAGAGTGGGGTGTGCTCACAAGGTATGTCTCGGGATGGGCGTAAAGTTGTAAGTTGGTTTCATGTTGGACTAATGCTTTGTGTGCTCTAATGAAATTCAGTCTTATATACGCTGCAGTGACAGTATTGGTGGGAGGAGGACATGAATACGTGATGTAGACATTGTAGATCACGTGATATTGTGTAAAGTGGTCGGTGGTCGGGGGTCGCTGCATGAGATAAGCAATATACGACACTATGTGATCCTTGCAACAGCAGTAGCAGCAGCAGCAGCAGCAGCAGCAACAGCAGCAGCAACAGCAGCAGCAGCAGCAGCAACAGCAGCAGCAGCAGTCGCGGCAGCAGCAAAAACGTTGCAGCACAAGTAAAACAACCCAAACTCAACAGCAAAATATGACCAAAGACATTTAGCTTCTTGTATATTAAAGCAAACAATTGCCCAAATAGAATAAATGCTCAAAATCATCATCTTTTATATTTATATTTACGAAACCCACGACCTCTTGAATAATAAACATGAGTGGAGTGCGCGATTTACCACCTGATACATCACCGTAGCCGGGTGTAAAAACTTAATTGTCCAACAAATTGCTATGCAGGAGTAAATGGGCCCAAACCCATTGAGGTTGTGGGAGAGCAGAGAAAACAAGGATTCACAGCCGAGAGATTTACTTGTACGAATTTAACTGCATTGGGCATGAAATAGATGGCGGGCATTAAATCTAACCCGGACAAGGACTTTGGTGTGTTTTATAGCGGGCTTGATCTTTGCTGGGATTCGTTGGTTCATGTTTAACTGTGGGGCGACAGGTTCAACATTTGCTTTAAAAAAAAAAACTTTGTCTGGATCGGTGTGTTGTGTTGCATGCTGTGTGGGTGGGAAGGTGGGTAGCTACGAACACTGAAGTACAACTGTTTAAACATCACTGCTAACGATACATGTACATTCCAAGCGTTATTTTGCAGTAGTTATGTGCCAGGCACCAATACACCCCCACCCGAAAATTTATATTTGGTTGTAGTTGTCATTTTTGCTATTGTTTTTAATCTCAGTAAGCTTTCATGCATGCGAAACCTACAAAATACATTACACGTGCCGAGTCCCTTTTCGGAAAGCCTGGATCTGCCTATGTTATATAGGTTCACACTATTGCGGCGGGCCCATGAGTTGAGTTGAGGAGCTCTTCTGGCCTCTCCAATCAGCACGAGTGTGTGCACGCAAGCAAGGAGGAGCTCATTTGCATATTTGCTCTATCGCCTTTCTGCTTGAATGAGGCACACTCATATATTAGCTTTTATTAGATTTTTTTTCTTTCTTCAGAGTGAGAGTTTCATTGTAACAAGTACAGAATTACATGTAATTACAGGAGAAGGTCTCTCCTTACCTTGCCATGATTAAAATTATACAAAATTCATATAGACATTCTTAAACTTCATTAGATATCCGTCGTTTATGCCTCAATTGTCAATGTTTTAATACTTTAATTTTGAATGTCCTTCGCGTCCCCAGCAGGCGGTTTGGGGTAGATTACCTCCTGGGGGACGCAGCCGAACATTAGCACAGTCCCTGGCGAAGATGTGTTTCCACTGTCATTTCTACCTTCTAATACCCACCCGCCTAATACTGCATGTAATAGGGGGGGGGGGCATTTGGACTCGTAAAATAATGTGACGAAGAATACATTATCATGATAAACTTACGCCGTGGTTCTCCATGTCTGTGGATGAGGTTTTCAATAGGTTCCGCTTTTGATGATTTAAAATGGTTCGGATACTTGATGCATCTGAAGAAGCGATGATGGTCCATGAGTATGTGGGGTCCTACCCAAACTAGGCTGTCGTTCAAGAGCTTCATACTGGTTTAATAAATTAAGAGATTCATGGGAGATTCAACAACACGTATCTCCAAATGCCTGATATTAATCAAAAGATGGTCAGCAAATTGGTCAGAAATACATGTATGAACTTAAAAATGTTTTTGTCCCTTTTATAAGATGGATCTGCCCCACGCTCGGACAAATGCTGCCCCCCCGCTCTGACCCCTGACACTTAAAGAACGAGGGCTACCTCTGGCTTCAGAATGGTGGTGGTGGTAATACGGTGGTCTTGGGCAGGGGGCCGCCCCTTCACTCTGTCTGATTGAGTCGCCGCCACCGTATAGCCGGTGTTAGTGTGTGGACGGACGAGAGGCGGGTGGAAATGCTCCTTAAGAGGGACAATACTGCGTCTTATGGCGAGGTGTCGGAGGAATGCGAATTAAAGACTGCTATAAAATCTCCCATTAAGACCACCTTTAAAAATAGTCCACCTTTGTAATAAGACAATGATTGTTCGTAGTCCAAATCCTCTCATCATCTATAGACTGACGTGATCACCTCTCCATTGAGGTCGTCACGGCAGGTCAGTATCTTGGGACATTAGTGAGGTTCTGCTGTATTGTTTGCGACGTTGTTTGTGAGTGTAATGGGTGCGGTTTGTAATTGGACTAATGCGTTTTATGTTTGTAGGTGATGAAGCAATGATTTACGTTGACTGTATCACACAGCAACTGGTAGCAGCACCTAAAGGCATTACCAAGAGAGTCCTAATCCCAGAAGCAAACATACTGCACACATAGTTGTTCGATAAGACTAATAAGGTCATTTTCATTGTATATTAATGTTTTTTCTATTACTATAGCAGGGCCCAGGATATCCTCCAGTGTAGGTGTGGATCTGTGCATCAGCAAAAGAACCGTGGAATGCAGCAAGTCGAGGATATCACGATGATAAAAATGTTCAACACCAACACCTTCACACGCCACCGTAAGATTAACACCATCTCTTTTTCACGACTCCAGGTCCCAATCCTCAGTAGAAAGTCCAGTGCGCGGCGAGCATCATAAAGAAAATATCTTTCCATTGAGACCCTTGGGTGGCCCTAATAGAGAGGTTCTAGTGTATGGGGATCTTCGTAATTAGGTCACGGCCGCTGCCTCTTTCTGTCATGTTAACACCACATAACAACTGCAGTGCGCCGGTAAACCAAGGAAAGAAACCACATTATCGCTACCCGGAAACAATCGTCTGATGGATGGAGGCGTCATAACGGCCTCGCCGGTGGGCGCGTTATGGCCAGCGTGATGGAATTACTCGATAAAGGCCTATTATCAACATGGTGCTGGGATCTTTTCGGGCTGATGTTTTTAGTTTTAGTTTTATAGTTGTTTTATGTTGTGGGTTTTTTTCTTCAACACAAACTTGACTTTGCAAGGTGGCTATTCCCTACTTACCTAATATATTGCTTTCAGTTTGTGAGTAGCACTGGTTTGAAACAGACATAAACAGAAATGTGGTGTGTGGCAAAGGCAATGAAATGTAAAACGTCTAGAGAATGTGACATTGAAACGTTGGTTCACAGTGGCTTAGAATTTAAATTTACAGTCATACTCTTTTGAAGTTAAAGGAATTTTGGGAGGTACATTTCTGGAATGTGGATCAATGGTCCATACGTTAGTCTTAGAATCACATATACATATTAGATATGAAGACGTACAATTTCCAAAATAGTGAATGTCTCTTCAAATTCAACCTGTGAATGAGCCCTTGTCATCAAAGATCTTGTAACATTTTCCCCACATTCCTCAACGGTGTCATCGGGGAGCTGAGACAACAAATGACCTGAGCATATCGCTACATTATACACATGACATGAAAATTGCATACAGATTTATATACATTGTTGAAACACAATGAAAATGTAAGGCGGCTTTACTGTGTTGCATGTTGTTGCGTGAGAAAAAAAAGCTCAGCACAGTGATGGATTAATTCAATAAGCTGCTATAGGGTCGCCGGCCTATCAAGTAGCTCCGGATAATCCTATAGCCTCTGTCCTACATCAGGGAAATGCAAAACCAACAACAACAATATTTTCATATAAACGCTTAGTAAGGGAAAGTCCGCATCACTGTGATATACATTGTATATGAAGTTCTTTACAGAGATTCATTTTAAATGACGATGATGCAAGTTGTACAGAATCAGACGTTGTACATGTAGTTTAACAACTAGACAGATTACTGAGTAGCCACTCATGAGTGATACACTGTTAATACAGAGGTCGCACATCTTTACATCATGTTACTACTCACATAAGAAACAATTTAGTACACATTCTACTATGTCTAAACGTCAGCAAAACTGGTGTCTTTACCCCGTGGTTAAGCGAGTCCCGGTGGACTCTCTTCATATAAGCGTTTTATGTGACTTCATTTTACAAGAATTTCCCTGGGGATGAAGCTCGGAGATTTACGTGCCATGGACTAAGCTAAGAGCAAGAACTGAGCTGTTTGGACGGCGACTCCACGATTTGGTGGAACCTGTCGATTAGGACTACTTGGGCGCTGGCCGCAAGTGGCATAAGAAGACAGAGGGTCGCGCTTCGAAGACTTGGGAGAATGAACAAAATGTAATTAATATTGTAACAATTTGTTGTAAAGGTGGTCTCTATATAGAGATTTACTTGGAGGCTAGAGCGTATGCAAAGTACGTGTCTTGCATTGCAGTAATTATAGTTTGAAGTTGGGATATCACCATAGGCAGATCCAGGGGCGCACAGGGGCCGTGCACCCTCCCCCTTTTACCACCAAAATACTTCATTTTCGAAGGGTTTTTGGCATGTCCACCCTCGATCGCGCGTACAAAACCCATGAAATCCCTTAAAGTGCGCCCCCCTTTTCCATAAACCTGGATCTGCCATTGATCACATACTCGTGTTCAGCGAAGAAGCTTAATAACGCATTGCTGTGTATCTAAAATGGCAAGTAGTTAAATAGCTCAATTATATACTGACACCCTTCTGTTAAAAGTAACGATTTTCAAATGTGACTGGGGTAGTAGGGTGGTGATAAGTCGAATTCCTCCAAATCCCCTGAGCATGGACCTTGTTTATAGTACCAAGTTCCGTCATGGCTGAGTCTGGGCTTTAAGAGTCTGCCGGTGTTAACCTCATTCATGCCCCAGTCTGACAGTCACGAATGTTCATTCCCGTGCCTTGCTTTGCTGTTTGATTGGGATAAACACATGGTAGAAATAATGGTCTTGCGTAAATGGTAAATCATTGCTATCTCAGCTTTAATATTTGTCAATGTCTAACCTTATACAGTAGAAACTCTCTATTAGGACCACCTTTGGGACCAGCGTTAGATGGGCTCAATGGAGAGGTGGTCTCTATATAGAGGCTCATTTTGGTAGCTTTATGAATTTTGGGGACTGTGAAAAGTATTATTATTATAGAGGTGGTCTCAATAGAGAGGTGGTCTTAATTGGAGGTCCTACCGTATTAGCAGTTTCTATTTTGATGGAGTGTCCTGGATTGTAATACAATATCCTAAAGAAGTTCTTGAATTAACATTTTGCTCTTGAAACCAGGTTCCCATGGCCTATTAGATCTTCAATTTCCCACAAGGATTGAATTCTTTACGCAATTTCTTTGGAGTACCAGTACCGTCCCCTCTCAGTTTTATATCCTTTTGATCCAATATTAGACATACGACATCAGCAGACTAATAAGTCTGATTTAAAAAAAAACTATTTCACTTTCCTCGTCCAATGAAATGTGTCTATGTGCGTGCTGCCGTCTCACTATATTAAGAATATATAACAAAATTCGTTTTATAGTTGATAATTGTTGTCTAAGAAATATGTGTTGCCGCCGAGCGATGTAAAATCAAAATCTCATTCTATGAGCTCTGGCAGGAGATTTGTTCTAGCATTGTTCTAGCATTCTCACAACAAACTTTAATGACCATAATATTTAGTGCCTTTCTCCTGTAAGTCCTATGTCCAGCAGTATCAGTATGTGCAGCACACAACAGTGCTGATTTGACAAAGAGACATCATGACAGTCAGTCCGCTGCTAATGTGGCCGTCTATATGATAAGCCTCGTTAATGAGCGACACCACACGGCGGCAGCACGGCGCTAAATGGAAAGGTCATCAGCAAAGGTGGAGTTTCAAATGTATATGTATATGTCCAGTAGGACCTAGCCAGGGAGCACCTCGTCAATGGGGGGCGTTTTGGAAATAGTGACACTTGTACTAAAATGCTTCACTTATGGGACATCTCCCGAAAAGAGACATTGTTTTATATTCCCACCAGTGTCCTACATATGTACAGAAAGATGCTTTATTGCACGTGCTTTGATTGTCATTAAACGTTGAGTCACCATTTATATTGTATGCTGATTCGAGTGTTGAATGTAACACTATGATTTCACTCGTTCTCTGACTGACGCATATGTTTACTGTATGACAATGAATGTAAAGTGAACACTGAACTCTTCACCTCATGAGGGGAAGCAGAACGTGCACTTGGCTACAATGATCTAGTGTAAATTCTGCATGTGCTGAGCGAAGGATTATCAGTTGCACCCTGGCAAACTTAAACTGTATGTTTCTCGCATAAAGCATTTTATCAATAGTTTGGTGTCAAGTTGAAAGTGGATAAATATCTGTTATTATTACACGTGCATAAAGTATGTAAAATGTGTCCTACATATTACATATCCACCTAACAGCACTAGTAAGTAAAATCTACGCAAGCACATATCTATAATTTGTCATAAATGAAGCACATCCCATGATAATTTTCATATGTAGCTTTTAGTTGTGTGTGAGCACACTAGACCCATCAGAGGACGCTTTCCATGTATACGTGATGTTGACATATCGGCGCATCCAGGCTCTGTTTCCATGGGGAATCGCAACAACCATGAGCGCAGGTGGTTTATTAGTTAATTAACACCTATAAATCTTACACCTACATTAGAGGGCAATCTAATTTGTCGAAGATTTCTTTTGCCTAACCTACAAATAATAATGCCAAAGGGTTACTTGCTACAGCACACTACTAATTTGAATTCCCTTAAAATTAGATTTATAGAAAACAAACATAGCAGGTTATAACTCAATCTATAAAGGACTTTTACGTGGTAGGGCTTGAACTTACAAATGCCATTTAAAGTAATCAGGTTGCATAGGATCACTCTATTTAAGGTTTACAGGATCTAAAGACCATGGTTCGGGAACCATAACTCTTTTGGATGAAACCTTCTTTGAACCTAGAATGTCCATTACCATACGAAAATAGACTTAATCATTATAGACTAGCAGCCATTACGTTTCTAAATGTGCCTTAATCACCCCAAGAGAGCATCCGTCATGTTACCGGCGCAATACTGTTAATTATACAAAAGCGACCGTTATAGTTTGCACAGTAAGAAATGTGGTGCACGTGTAAGCCACGTGATTTATGAGGTCATTTCGAGGCTCATGAATATTTCAGCGGCCCTGGCTTTGTTTGTACAGCATGGAGTGGCTTTTATTTCCACCATAACTTATACAATGATTAATTATTGCGCTGGGTTTTGAGAAGACAGTTAGAGTTCATGCAGGTGTGTCCGTCGGGAGGATTTATATTTAGGTGCACGTGTGTCTGCCAGTCTGCGAGGGGGATGTTATGTGCACATTGTTATGCTGTGCAAGGTATCTCGCAGATCCTAGTTTTCGAGAGAAATTGATTTGGGTGCAAAGTGCTAAGAATTCAATGTCAAGTTTCGAGAAGGCTCTAGCCACTGAACCCCACACACGTACACCCACCCACACCCCACATGAACTCACACCCCTACACACACACACACACACACACACACACACACACACACACACACACACACACACACATAAGGGGCGGGCGGGGTGGGTGGTGAATGAGGAAAATGTGGCGGTCGCCAATGTTTTCCCCTGTAAGTACTAGCGTTAGCTGTGAGTGGGGAAGATATCTAGTCAAGAGTCTTCTGATACCTGACAACGTACAATTTTAAAGCTACTATTACAGTATTCGTAAAGTAACTCTCGCCATTGTGTTAACAGAGAGTGGGGGTCAAGGTATACCATAGACCATTCAAAAACAACGAAACAGCAACATTGGAGTAGGTTAGCACTGCGTAATAACAGCCCAGTCACGAACCAGTCGAGTACCAGAAAAAAATGTTATACACAACGTACCCAGGTGTCACTGGGTATGACTAAGACAACGTGAACAGTCAGGAACCGGAAGTTCGATGTCCCATCGGCAACCATGACAGGTGCGACAGACAGGTGTCTGATGGCGGCTTGCTGTGGACGGGTTCTTCATGTTACTGACGGGGTTTGTACGTGTTTGTGACGTCATCTCATATTTCGAGAAAGGGCCGACAAAGTATTCACATTATTATAATGTTTTACTGAGTTTTGTCAAGTATAGCTTTATCGTCTGTCTACGGGAATCTCGTTCACATTGCACAGACCATCCGGTGCTATAACTGGTGAATTCAAAAGGTGATCCTGAAACTTGTCAGAATGCTATAACTGCTATAAACTGAGAGTGCCTTATAACACACAAAGTGGTGACTCCACTGTAAGGCATCAATGGCCAAGCAGCCAGTCAACAGTTTAACCCATGTATATGCTCTCTTTGAAATTTACATGTTCAAATACTGTGCGCAAAAGCCAGCTGCCAACGACGCGCATTCCCCTCACGTTCCCGCCTGAGCTACTGTGCGATGTTAACCTGCAATCAGCCGCTACCTGTTGTGCTAACAATATAGGTGTAGAGAAGGCCACAGGTCACTAGCGGCCAAATGGGACCCATTATAGGCCGTGTTACAGCAGTTAAATGCCAATACATCAATAGCCACGCAATGCTGGCTGCTGTTGCTGCTGCTTCTGGCGAAGAGTGTACACACCTTGGTGGTGGTTGTGGTGAGGGAACAATGGTGCCTCTCTATTATTATAAAGACCAAGCAGCCGGTGACTGTTCTCAAGTGGTCTATATAGAAAGTGATGTCTCCTGACCCTTTGGTGTTTTTCATGGACGTTTCGAGCCGACCATCTCCTGTGAATTTCTGACTTTTTAAGCTGTTTGTTTACTTACATCCTATGCTGTAATGTTTGCAATGACTCGAGCATCAGTGAAAATCAACAGAAAACAAAGTAAGAGTGAACAACCATAATATTATATCAAGAATTAAAAGAGGGCTTACCAAATATCGACAGCATGAGCAAGAGTCATCTTAGTTCACTGAACTCTAATTAGTGTTCACTGCCGTATTGGGTTGGGTCAAGTTGGTGCAAATATGAAATTTCGTGACAAGGCTCTAGTTAAGATCCATATAATACAGTCGTTTCTTGCTGTTGATACACAATGTAATGCCAGCCATCCGCACACTTATAGTACCCTTGTGATTTGTAGTTTTATTACATGGTAAGGTTTTTATTCCATTTTGAATATTGTAATCGACATTTTGTGTGTCTGAAAGTTTTGCATTCATTTTACAACATTGAATATGCATGTACATGTACACCAACCGCCCATTACAATATTAACCGAGAGCTGTGTTTGTTGTTATATTTTGATGTTGGGGCTTCTTTTCTCTGGTTTGTTCTCTTTGATGTTGCCTTTGGTTACTATATATGTATCTATGAATGTCTCCGAACAAGCTAGAATGTTTACCGATGAACCAATTTCATTCAAATCTTGCACAACTATGAGGTATGAAGCGACACCACTGTGATTCGATTTTGGGCACTTTGCCAATTAAAGTGTGCTTTCCACAGGGGACATTTATGGTTCATTTTCGACATTCTTACTAGTATTGGATGCACAATCACAGATCAATAATGAATACAGCAGAAGCAAAGTCTACTTGGTGCTGTGTGCTATTTGCTACTGCAAGATAATATATGTAGCATGACGGAGCCACTGTTTTTATTAGACAGTGGTGGCACACAGATTATTTATGTCTGATTACATACATAGTAATTGTGTACTTTTAATCAAGATTTCCCTAGCATTTTAGTAAACATCTTTATTGCTGTTAAGTCAACGTCGCTGTGCTCTCCGAGCACTCTTGATCTAGTTCTATTTACGGCTTAACATAGAAATCATGTTTTTGTGACACACAATACAGCATAGAGACAACACAGAAGCAACCAATTTAAATGTAAGCCATAATGATATTATCTCGTCTGGCCCCCTCGTATGAAGCTAATTGTAGTAAATCCATACATTAGTCTATGTAATGCGAACTCAGAATCATTTTAGTACATATAGTTCATTGTGGAGATAATTATACATTCTTTTAAACATAATAATAGGACTAGATTCACTAATGGGATAAAAAAAAACATGCCAACTTTTTCGTGCAAGAAGTTCATAAGAGAAGAGAGATGTAAAAAAAATAACGAGCAAATCTCATCTGCAATATATGCATCATGCATGTACAATCCACCTATTTGAAGCGGACCCGTTATCTTGCAAATACGATATAAATGTGGCATCTTTTATAAACATGCATATAAACAAGTGCAGTCAAAGAAGTTGAGGTAAAACCTCGAACCAGGTGGTTTATCATTTGTGTAAGTTTATGTACACAAGACTCAAATGTGATATTTCAAATTATAGGCATGAAACAAATTAATTATGTGAGTACATGTACTTTCAGTGCAACAAAAGTATTCCATCTCTAATAGATGTGTTTAATATAAACACGACAAAGGCTTTATGGGTAACCTTTAGCAGGAAGATTAGAACAGCGTTTAACACATCCGTCCTCTTTCTATTACACATAAATACACATATACCCTGCTGTGTTAAAACTCAGATTCATGTCAGGGCTAAACGGTTTTCTTAAGCACCTGCCCACTAGCACATTCCTGCCACGTGCTTCGCTCGCTTTTTTCCATCCTCAATCGATCAAAACGTGATGATTATAGAGGCTGATTACGTCCACTAATCCGATTAAGTAGACGGATGATTTAAGCGACCACGAGCGATGACGAGCGAGGATACGACTCAGCGGCGTATAAAATAGGTCACGTGGCCGTGTGTATCAATTTGGGGCTATAAACAACATCATCTTCATCAGTAATTGATGCTATCGACGGGGGATTTATTGGCTATTTTTGTTTCTCGTCTGCGCGCTCTAGCCACTTATGCCGTTGCCAGATTGAGATAGTTTGGGCTAAAGTGGTTGTATTTTGGGAAATAGACGGTGAATTTGGCTGCACTTAGTGAAAAGATGAGGTGGTTTTAGCAGTAAATAGTAGACACAGAGTAAGGCACTACTGTTTTGATTATCTGGGTAAACACTGAAAAATAACTGCTACACAGATTCTCAGTTACAATAACAATACTTAGAAACAACACGACACTCGTCAAGCTAATGAATTAACCCCTCACTAAAGGAAATTTTTCTCTGCAGTAAGTGTCATAAAATGAACAAAGTCAAAAAGAGCCCTTTAATGGGTGACAGCACGGTCACATATTACATCTTCTGAGGCTGTGGGGTGTCTTCAAGAAAGGACAATCTGCTTCCTGGATAGAGACAGATCTGTCACAGATGCTTATTGAATAGGTGTACTGGACTTGTAGTATTTGGTGTACTATTTGATTTCCCTGTACCCTGTGTCTGATAGTGATTATTAAAAAAAATATTGGGCCTATGACATGCACGGCAACGAACTTGAGAGCTATAAATGCTCACGCACATCAATACCGTATACCTCATGTACAACTCAAGAACGCCTACACAATAAGACGACATCTATCATAAGACCACTTCAAGGTATAACCCCAACCCCTTAGATAGACCACTTCTCTACAGTGACCCCTTGTGTGAAGCGTCTGGGTGGTCTTAATAGAGAGGTAACAATATGAAGTATCTAAATACCGTATGACTCAATATGTTGGTTGTACACAGTATTGTCAGTAAAACACAATCAGGCAAACGGTAACACCAGCCACCAATCAACCAAGGCGCCCATTAGAAATCAAGGGGAGGAGTTGTTGTAAATAATGCATGTTGCGTGCGGTTAATGAAACACTGGCACCCCCCCCCTTCCACCCACGCTGCCTGGTGCACTCATTACCATTTCCCCACAAGTTCAATCAATGGAGAGGCCGGAATCGGTGAACTCCCGTACTGCTTGAGGATGCAAGATTATCATTGGAATCTATTGTCTATTGAATGAATTGGTGGTTCTCCAGAATATGCAGTATTTAATGGTTTTCCAATTGGTAAGTGAAGAGGTGATTACGGATTTAAACAAATGTAAACTTCGTGCATAGGTGTAACAAAATGTGCCTCACCATACCCCACCCATGTCACTAGCAGCAGATCCAGGTTTTTGGAGGGTCACAACCAATTGATTTTTGTGGGTTTTACAAGCTCAAAAGCTCTCAAACTTGTAATCAAAAGATGTACATTACGTGGTGTAAGTAGAGCCATGCGCCCGCTTAAAGTGCCTATGTATAAAGTTCATTTTTAAAGCACGCAAGGCATGAGAAGCTTATAGCAAAGATATGTGTGGAAGATAACCGATGTAAAGCCACCCGTTCCTTCCTCGTCACTGCCTATTAGTTGTGCGCCCGAGCAGCCCCCGGCCGTGACGTTATCTGACAGGCAGGCGGGGGCGCCATTAGAGGCCACGAGCGGGAACTTCAGGCGGTGTATAGGCAAAGACAGATCCCGCTTCATTTAGACTTTCCTCCACATCCTTGGTTTTTTTCACATTTCCACATATCTCAATTTTGTCAGCAGTTTTCCCACTACATGTTATCGAACTTCCATATATATCATTTTTGTCCCCCTTTTCAGTCCACCAATAATACTGGATATAACCTAATCATTTCCATGGTCTCATGAAGTACTCAAGAGCTTAAATTTTAGGGAGTAATCTTACATCGAAAATCTAAAGGACCGTAACCGCCTGACCCCAGCTACACACACCTTAACTCTTCTTCGAAGGCCACGCACATGGCAATAGTCATACAATTACACCCACTTCCTGCTTGCCATTCGCTTCCCGTCTATAATGGAAAAGTTGACAGGAAGTTTTTAAGAGCAAATAAAGGAAGGAAGAGTATTAAGGAGGGCCCTGCTTATTGGCGGGTAGATAATCTTAGGATTATCCGGTGTTGGTGTGTGGTGTAGATGTGGGTGTATGTGTGTGGGGGTGCGTGTGTACGTGTGTGCACATGTGTGTGTGTCTGTGTCATTTACGTGCTGGTCATGACGCACACCATGTTGGAATTCCAAATGAGGGCAACGGCTATTTATGAAAAGAAAGGATGTGGGTGGTTGAGAGTGGTGGCACTGGTAGGTCTTGGCATTCTTGGAAGGGGAATTTCGTAGGTCTCTTACGCGAAAAAGCAAGCAAGGATGCCAAAAAGTGCCCACGACATGGCTTTTTCGGGGAATAAGACGGGAGGCACTGCGCATCTTTAGAGAGAGCCTAAATCTGACTGTGGATGTTGGTGTGTACATGGGCGTGTGTATGTGTGTCTTGAGACAGTTTTCATGGTTGGGTATGGACTAGTGCCTGTGCTTCCGGTCTGCCCACGGCAATACAGTGTCCCAGTCAGACCTATGAGGCATCTTAGACACCATATCATATCGTGACAACTATCAATACCCAACGTTTGTTTAGTTTTGCCAACAGTACCTGCATTACTTTTTCATTTCCTCGAACAAAATGATTATTAGGCTGTGACAAAATAAACGAACGCGTTTCACTTAACCGATCATAAAGCTATACACACCTACACACACCTATCCAATGGCAAACCTTTAGCAAAAAGTCTGATCTATTAAACCAGCCGTAGATTGTTCTTTAATGGCTTTGTTTTGAGAAGTTGTAAAAGAAGAAAAGCGCTAGGAGGCCATTACCTTTTAGGCAGACGAATGTCAGCCATAGAGTCAAAGATCCTCCGTCCCATTGACCTTTGTAAACTTTGACATTATCTTAGCAAAGGCTGTTTCAGACTTCTTGCCCAAATGAAAGCTCAAACAGTGACATACTTCCAAAGCTCAGTTTGGTCTTAAGACTATTTGAATTTACTTGGTTTTTTTCTACATCGTTTGAACAAATGGATGTTCAGTTGGAAAGATCTTTAGGCTGTTGAGGTTCAGGGTATACGTTGTAAATATCAATATTGGAGTAACCACTATTATGGAAGTAGATGTGAAGCTGAAATACGTAAATATTGTGAGCTTACCAGGCTTCCATGGATATTTTGGTATTCATCTGCACCACACACTGACTTGTATCAGCTCACCAACTTTTAATTATGACTGTTCTACAAGTACCAGAAATGAGAACAACAAAAGGAGTGTGTATTTCAACTGCCTATATAAGCATCCCAGTTCTCTAACATATTTTTTTTTTAGTATATATATATATTTAATATCAAACTAAATTTGACCTTTGTAATAAATTTGTGTGAGATAGGCGGAAGAGAGAAATTGAAATCCACAAGTCAACTAAAACAAAGTTAATTAGAAATGTGCCACTCAAAAGCAGCGGATGTTAACATTTAAATGCGAGCCGAACGTAAAGAACTCGCTCATTCCCAAAACCCAATTGACCTTTTTACGGAGTTTCTAGACGCCGCTTTTCAAAAGCTTGGTCTTTGAGCCTACGTGTCCCCATTAAAACGAGAACGAGGTTTGCACCTGTGTACGGGCAGGTCACGTGATGCATCACGCGATCAATAAGAACAGACGACTTGGACCGGGCTTTAAAAAAACGCCATTTCCAAAGTCATGATACATGTACATTTGCTATGTATTGGATTTGCAGTCCAGTGAATGGCCGTGGACGTAAAAAATACGTTGGTTGCGGGTTGGGTGCGGGTTTAAAACATTTACAGATCTGCAAATATTTACACAATGTATATTTGTCATCGTTTGTCATCCGGGCACCTGCTTATACTGCTTCATAGTCAGTATACGGACATCTCAATTACGCTGCTCATATATGCAGCCTTTTGATATCTACCATATCTACATCTGCTGGAGAAAACTGTGAAGAGGTGAGACCAACATCACAGTTGGCAGGAAGTACATTTTGCGTGGCAGAACGGCCGTTCTGCAGACCGTCTGAGTGACGAAAACTCGAGAAACCCTCCAGTAAAACATAAGTTTTAAATGAGGGTATATTTTCAATTCACCAGCAATGAATTAAATAATAAGCCCAAAATATATGAGCATGAGGCATTCCTACTCCCTCGTGAGACCAACACAGCTGATTTTGTGCTTCCGGCCTTAGCTGGATATATTGTTGATTAATATAGTAGCAAAAGGCCGATGGAAAATGGTGTTACATGACTGAAAGATAGACAATGTAATGCCAGTGGTCAGCTTCTTACGTAGAATGGTACTTAATTGAGGTATTTGCATACTAAGGGGTACTGAGCTGCACAGCTTATTACGGCAGGCCAGACATATGTCAAGGGGATGATTTGGATTAACTTCTGTCAGATGTATGAGTCTTGGAGGGATAATGGGGAACGGTCAAGTCCTATAACGAAGCATCATTTGAACACATTGACCAATATTCTTTTAGAGAATCAGCATAGTGTGTATATGATGTGCTAGGAATCTGAAGCAGCATCCACTGACGAGATGGGCATTAGGGTGGGTCACGACGTATGCACATTTCAGCACAATCCGGTGACTTGAACTTTTCTATATATGCCGACTGACAGTCAAACAATAGGAGCTGGTGAAGATGAAAGAAGCAATAAACGACCGTCATTACACAGCAATATTGGAAGAATAAGTTTAAGTGAAAACCTACGGCTTAGTGAACTTACAATAAAAGAACCCTATCACCCCCACGAAATAAAAAAACAAACTCCACCAACCAATACCCTGCTCACACCCATCACACGACGAACCCATCTCATCCCATCCTCCCCGTCTAACGAGCATGATTTAGAGGTTGATATTCTCTCTGATTTCTCAGGGGCTGGCGTTCTCCATTGCCCCGGGTGGCCGGGCCCCTGGGGACTCATGCCTCATGCTTAAAAGCGTGAGTGGAATTCGGTGGTCTGAGTTTTACTTGAGTAGGCACGTTTTTACGTGTGGGCTAATACCACGCTGGTGCATATTTCTGACGGTTATTATGCGAAGAGGCATACATTATAAAAGAAGCATGGCAAAAATATGAATATATAAACTCTATGACTCATTTGAAATGTGCTATGTGCATATCAAAATGAAACTTAGTGCACAAGAGACAACTTAAATATACTACATGTCCAGTGTCATAACCAAAGTTGAATAATGCATCACCTCTGTGCACAAAACACAACATCATCAAAATGTCTTCCTAAGTTGGATTTGAGTAATGTAATGTCTTTACGGAGACGAGCATATATATGTGTGCTTGTTAACAAATTACATTAGCAGGCAAAAGGCATCCGTACATCACAGGCATTAAAATTGCACGTGTAATGCGAACAAAGTGCACCCGGAGCAAACACAAAAAAGCTTTCTAATTAAATTAAAATGTAGAACAAATACGCGTTTTGACATCTCAAGTACACCACAGAATACGTACAATTACATGTTTTCAGATGCTATACATTACATTACAATGTTACATGTGTAACACATATTGTGTCTGGTTATACATGTATTATGCACAATAAATACGTGCACTTGTATCTACTGAAGTGGCTGTCTTTACAAAAGCGTACACTAGCATGATAATCATGATCTCATGATTGTTATTTTTAACCAATATAGGTTTGCCCATAGAAAGAGTAAAGAAAAAGGCTACATTACTTTTGAATTTGACTTAAATCTTTAAATACTCAGGACTTACAACTGGATGAGAGAATAGTGATGACCGTGGTCTTACCTGAAAAAATAGTAAAACATGAATTTAATTGGTGCATTCAAGTACACATAACAAAAGTACATGTATTATGAGAGAGAACTAAAGTAGAGCAGTCCCATACATTGAAGCCCAATCAAAAGTGGTAAATTGTAACCATTGTTACTTGGCACATTGTCTTATCCACGTTTCTTATAGGTAGTATCATCATTTCTGCCATGTATTTTTTATCGCCTACTGTCCAGTAACAGAAGAACCACAATTGCACACATAAGGGCATAAAATGTCATTCTATATGCATACATTGGGATTCACTAGTAATATAAGAAATCATTACAATAACATATACATCATATACGCATCACGTATAACATATACACCCTAAGCACATACACTAATGTTGAATATAGGAAATAACTTATGTATGAAAACTATCCCTCTTATCATTATGTCATTAGGAAGAACACTGATTTGCATAAGTGCATCTACATGTATGTAAATATTAGATTTTTCAATCCCCTCAACCTACAGACACATTAAAAACAGCTGGTTCTATGGATCATTTCCTGGAAAGATTTGCAGAAAATTGCATTTTCCTCACCATGAGAACATTGCAATTTCATGTCACATCCCCTATTTGTGTAAATCAGATCAAAATGCAAAAGCAGGACAATATATGAGTTGAAGTTTTCCCTACATGCATGTGGGAACGGCCAGGTACGTGAGGGATTGGCATGAACGATTATAGAACAAATACAATAAGTAGTAATAGGATCAAGTATAACTAAAGCAGTAATCCTCCGATTTACATTACGTATTAGTGAGCAATACTCGCAATAAAAGAAATACCAGGAATGCAAATGGAGCTATCATGATGGCATCCTGGAATTACCCATTCCAGTGTTTCTCGTCTTGGGGACAGCCCAGATTGCATGAGTCGGATCCAGCTGTCTGCATTCACAGATTGAAAAGTCTAAATGGACGTACAATGACTGGCACGACCCACAGATAGGGAAATTGCACCCATCTTAAATGACGCGTTGGCCTTTTGAATAAACATTGCATTATCAACAGGGAGCGTGCTTTCTGTATCGGTGTGCAGGTAGTTGCATTTGATTGGGCTGTATTGGCATCATATAGTTATTTAACATCAACACGACGTCTTTCGGTTGATATTATTCGCTTCGTGTGACTGGCACTTTAAATGTCATAATACAGAAAGTCTCCCTAAATGGACATCACAGCATTAGCCCCAATCAGCCCGGTCTGTTGCCTAAATGCCACATCCGCCTTCATTCTTAATTTGTCACGTCATAATGAAATAACATCCATTATCAAGGCTGCCCTCATTCCCTGCTGTGACATTCAACTATGAAAGCATCTATGGGATGGTGGAAGCTTTGGTTTCAGAAAAGTGTCTCTGACAAGTTCATTGTATGCTGTGTGGTTCCTCTGCACATTATACTAAAGCGCAATTTCTCTGAAAACATAATTGTGTGTTGCATAGCACAGTCTTCTTTAAAGGCCCTAGCTTTTGACTACCATTAAGTCATTCTCTCTACTATACAGAATAGCCAGATAGAAAAAGAGTGCATTGTGTATATTGTGTATGACTAAAAGTGACAACCACATGCTTCTGAGTTTCCGCAACCTGATTGCATTTATCGACGCCTATATCCCGGGGTCTGTATGTTTAGCCAAGAGCTTCTTTATTAATATAATCAGCATGCTGAAAAGCTAGAACCTATAAACAGTGAGCCATTCTATTTGTTTCTATTCATAGAGAGAGAAATGATTTTTGCACTGCCCTCAGGGCACTCTAAACACGCCTCCATGCTGTGCAGGCAAATCTTTATATTAGAGACCTTCTTCTTTCACAGTATTATTTACCGGACAAACACACACGAGCCCACGCTGTCAACAGACCGTCCATCGGAGCGGATGTTGGAAGTGCTGACTGCGAAGCCATGTTAAGTTGGCCGATATTAGGGAATATTAACAATCTATAGATGTCAAGTGGAAGTTTCCATTGCTAAGTGGTACACATACAGCAGCTTTTATTCCATTAGCCATCGGTTCACAGTTGCAAGTGTGGGTGGGCGGTTAGAAGCCATGTGATCTACTTGTCCATTTTAGGTGGTTTGGGGTATCCATGCAGATGCAGCATTGAAATGCTCTTTGATAGTATTAGAATAAATCCACATTTAAATACGTTGTGGTCTACTCTAATGCAATCAGAAATGATTGCAATGAGCTGTACCAATTGTGACATACAGATAACTGCTGAAAGGGATCTTTGCCACTTTTTCAGCCATAGAAAAAAATAGACATCATAGTGCATGCTGCAAACTACAAATCAGGTGAGAACAGTGGAAACACAACCTCAGCTTTGTGATATCACTATAAATCACAAGACGGGAATTTATCAAAGACCTCCATTATATATCATCCGGGAGCATGAGGTGCATAATTCATTCTATCCTCTCACAAAAGCACGTGATTTTGCCAAGTAATGAGTTTTACGAGGTCTGGGTAATGGTCATGAGACGACATCATAGCGTGCTTTATGGACGAAGGCCCCAGTTAGTGACTGTTATTAGGGTCGTGGCTTCAGACGGCAAGTCTCCCTCACATTAGTCTTTAAAAAGAATTTATAGTATCAATAATTTTCCTAAAATTGTATACAGTATAATTAGGTAATACTATATGTCTTTGAGTAATAAGGTCTATGGGCAGATTCATATGTATTTTAGTAATTCGACAATATCCCAGACACATATATGACGTAATACATATATGATATCAATCATCTTAATCCAATTAACAACTGACACTGCTACAGCAACATATATTTTCACCCTCCATATGTTATTTAACATGAACACATTCACGATGCACACAGGTGTGTAATCAAGAGCATACATTAAATTCTCTAAAAACTCTAAATGATCATGATTTCACACATCCCAGCCCAGGGCCATGCCCTGTATACATTAAGAATAATCATCTCTGACAGTGCTTTTAATCTTAGATTATAGTCTACATCATACTAAAATTCTTTGTATCTGGTACACGTCATATTTACATCATGAGTCAAAGTAAATTAGTAATTTTATTACATGATAAAATAACAAACTTTGAAACAAGCTCTCTTAAATCTACAATGAAATGTGTCTCATTAAAGTTGATATTTTTATAGGTAATGCTTTTTACCATACAAGATCCTGGAAAGCCTAATTAAGAGAAGGCTGGACATGCCGCCCGGAAGGTATTTTTATTCAGTGTTCTTAATTATAAATATAGTAATGGGTTCATACACAGGGCCTGAAGGTAAAGCGCCAGTTTCCAACCATTCTAGCGTTCGAACCCATATCGATGTGGTCAAGTGCATGCGGGGATCCACCAGGGCAACATCCCTGGGAAGGTTATCAAAGCACTAGTATGGTTATTTCAAAGTTTGTGTTGGCATTAAGTACTAGTATGGTTATTTCAAAGGCTGTGTTGACATTAACAACCGCTAGAGCCGCTCCCCTCCCCTGAGCACGTGCGTGTGTAGACGACGGGCAGACTGACTGGCCCCATCTTGCCTTATCTCGATTTCCGCGTGGCATGGCCTGGTGCCGCTTATGAGTTGATTATGACCTTGCAGCACACTTAGAAGAGCCGTTTGGCCGGATAAATGGACCATTTCAATTGCAAGCATTGGGTGGGAAGCTAGAGATTTCACGCTGGCTGATGTTACAGTGGGCAGTGATTGAGGGTGATCCACTTGTAATCGATATATGAGGTTTCTGGACGCAATCATTAGTAGACCGTATAACCGCGGTCAAGTCTGTATCAGAATTACGTCTGTTGGCATTTGAAAGTGGATCAAGAGCCAAGTAGTTGACTGAAGATAAGTGTAACCAGGATGTGACCCTGGATCTGCTACTACCTTATTTTGGATCTTGCAACTCACTTGTTAGACGCTCCAAAGATTAATGCTGTCTAAAACATTTTTTCTTTTTGCAAAACACCTCCACGACCCTTCATTCGATCCATAGATCCATTCTTGAGCATGAGTTGAGCACGTCTTATCAACAGCATGCGCTCTTTTCTCTCTCAGTTTCCTGTTTCCATGATGCAATCTCATAAAGTCCGCCTCTATTGAATAACGCCAACACGGGATTAAATGGCACACTAAATTCCTGGATCGTGTCAGCAAGAGATCGTACTTCATGTAGACGCAATTTATGCGCCATTTTAAGTGATCTTAACGGCGCAATGGCGCATTTGGCGTAGTAGTAACTTGCCAAATAAACCCTCCCAGTAGCCGAATATACATGCACAAGTCTTTGTAACGAGCTACTGAAAATCATTAAATTGCAAAGTGGGTCACAGGTCGAGCTTGAGTATTAATGTGGACAGAGACAGCAGGGGTAAGTATTTCACATAACACGGCTGGATGTGTAATATTTATATGACTTAGTTCACCGCCGGGGATGATAATCTTTTAGATCCGATATCCTCGTAAAAAGTGGCTTATTTCCACCACGAGCTGTGTAATGTTCATATTCAATGGAAAATTGGTTGGTTTTGCACACGTGCGGGGTTTATAGCTACGTTTATTATATTCAATAGGCCCATGAACTGGTCTTAAATGGTTTGATGGCTAATGAAAGACCATGATGGCATTTTGAAGCTCATCTTTATATGGTGCCTACATGTAAATGTCAATAACATTATAACAGCTTGCAGCCATCTGTATCTATATTTGTGTTAAACACGTGGAAGCTACATGCCATACAAATCTTTTATTCCAACCAAAGGCCACGCGGCGGTCAAACATTGCACCAGACCAATACAACCTTCTCCCCCTTTACAATTTCTCAATCATGTAATCATACATTTCCATGGACATTCGTTCCAATTACCATCAGCAGGATAGCAGTGTTTACATAGGAAGGAGATTCTTCTCAGCGCTAATCTAATTTCTCACAGGTTTATCCCAGCAAATTGCGCATAAAGCACAATTTGGCCTAATGCGCGTCTTCTCCACACGGTTTGCTGTGCTGTAGTTTTGTATTTGGCGTGCATGCCGAGCATGGGGAGAGCAGGTAACAACACATTTGCATGTCCACGGTGTCAGGTATAAAGCTTCAGCCGGGGCAATCTCTGCCCGCTGGGACATAGTGGAAACACATAAAGGTAATGCGCTATTCCGTCCAGCTGATCCTGTACTGTTCTGAGAGCATCATCAGTTAGGTTTGGTTTTACAATTCTGCTGGTCTTCTCACAATACAGCCGGAGATCCTCACGGTGGTGGACTAGAGTTGTTCTGAACGGGTCTGTATCTTTAGTTCAGAAATAGTTATTCGGTGTGTATCTTTTCATTATATCCTTAAACAGTTCACTCTTCTTAAAGTGTTTTTAAAATATATTCAGAAATGTAATAGGGTGGTGCCATGCTGGTGTACGGTCAAATGCCATTACTCCTCTTGTCCATCACGCCTCTGCTACATTAGTCGCTGTCACATTATAAGTCACTCCCGCAATAAACATGATGCATCACATGACCTCTATATTTGTGTTCACATGGGAAAAGTCAGTTGGCAACTATGCAATGGTTTGATGTTCCCGTCATGAATGAAATGCACAGAACAAGATAAATTTAAGCTTGTATTGGTATCGGTTGGTTGCTTGATCCACTATGTGCTGTACATCTCTTCATATAAAAAGTTGACTTTTTTAAAACACTGACGTATATATGTAGTTAGATCTGTAGTCCCCTATGTGAGGTCACAACATATATTGGCTTGACAAATTAGATATTTGCTGTATTACTTATGTGGTTCCTACATATAGAAGAAAGCCTTGTCTCGTTCTCATAGATGCTGGTTTTCAGGTTATTTAAGCTACAGATTGATCTTTTATCCCCGTAGCACTTTTATTTCAGCTCATATGGATATTCTCTGTCGATTGCCAGTTTATTTCGCCATTTGCATTGCATTTCAACATTTAATTAAATAGCGGTTCTTTGAACTTCTTTCACCTACATGACCATTAACATTGCAGACATGTGTGGGTTATGATTAATCTTTGCTTTCTTTCAATGATCTCTGAGGGATATTCACAAGATTATGTGCAATAGAACCTCAAATTAAGATCACCTCTATATGAAGTGACAATGTAGAACATGATATGTTAAGGTAGCAAATCATAATACAAAGACCATATGGTAAACCTCTATAAAGAGACTACCTCTCCATTGAGACCGCTTGAGGCCAGTTCTTCACCGGTCTTAATAGAAATATTCTACAGTTGTCCCTTTGTAATTTGGGATGCTACTCTTAGAAAATTAGTCTGACATTTTACCCGTGTGTATTATCCTGTATATTGCAAGAAAGATGTAATCTCAGTTGTTTGAGGCAGACAGCCCGGAAGCCTTCAAGGGGCGTGACCTTCATCATCACACATACAGGGTGTGCATTACTTAAATAATGCACCCTTCAGGTTTGATTCATCAAATATGATATTCACGGTGTTGTGTCTCAGCATCTGATTATTATTTTCATCTATAAAGAAGGTAAAGATTCGTCGTTTGGTTTTTAACAAGTATTCCATGGTGTACTTGTGAGGTGGTGAACACACCACATGCACCTTCTGTTAATGCATTCTAAGCATGACGTTACTGTACTTAGGACTTAAGCTGTAGAAACCATTGTAAACGTTGTACATATTGCCCCAAGTGCTGGGTTTTACAATACAAGTTAATAGCCTTTAAGCCGCTGTGGTAGTAAATCTCAAGAGGCCTCCAATTTTGTAAGTGTTTCACTCAACACAGACAACGTGACTTTAACCCTCTACATGTACATGGCAAAGGAGTTCCGGCTGGAAAATACCCTGTCGTGAGAGCATGATTTCCGCTGCAGACTTTGAGACGGGGCTTCTATTAATGTACGCGCACGTGTATGTTGGTTGCCAAAGCACCAATGAGATTTGGTGCAACATGGAGTTGTTCAGAATACGGTGGAGCCTCCTTACAGGGAGACTGGTGTTAAGTAGTTTCTTAATGAAGAAGAGATGGTCTCATTATGGACTCCGCGGCAGTCTCTTCATGGTGTGTAAGATCCAATATAGCGGATATCCAATATAGCATATAGATATGGTCTTCTTTTGAGGTTATACTGTACAAATTTGACTTATATGAAAGCTCAACCACCAAGAGTTTTGTTTTAGAATTGAGACCTCTATGTCACTGTGGTGACTGAAGCAGGCATAATCCGTTATATATGAGACACTGTCTATGGCAATAGTGTGCTATTGCGCTATCAAGGTGGTATAATTGTGAGTGACATGAGTAACTAGGGGTAGGAATGTCATTACCACCCTGGCTAGTAATGAGCCCCAAATTGGGTGTATGTGTTAATGTCATAAAACTAGGCTAAACACATTTAATGAGACCAGCATGGCATCAATAAATAGCGGCGTAATTTATCGGCAATTGAATACACACCACGGTGAAAACTAACTAAAAAGAATAACAATTGCTCATATTAGGCAGTTGTTTGTTTACCTGTGAAGGTCATGCTCAGCTGTAAGATATGTACACGTACATTACATGTAGATCGTTATCATTAGATGAAGACACCTTAAATTTGAAATTGGTTTGTTGTCCAAATGTTTTGCATGTGTGCTTACACTTTGTACTACTTAGTTCCACGTATTGATTAAAACTCACATTGATACACATGTACACGTTCACACAGAAATGATGGAGAAGATTCTAATTCAAGCAGTGTTCAAGACAGCAGAGATACCCACAGTTACACACGTACTTTTGCACACATAGAGCATCTACCCGCACTGCTGTTTCGGCAGGACAAATTGGTTTGTTCTGGCAGCAGGACTTTTAATTTGGCCCATATTAGCCGGCCATTGATTTTGCCGCTGATGAGGCTTAATAAGCTCGGCGCATCATTGGTGGCCGCGGTCCTGTTGTGACGTCACTACCATGGCTTCTCGATCCAGTGGCAGAAGGTAGTGCAACTATTATATATTTTATGGGTTCTTAACTCATGAACGGGAGATCTGTTTTGCTGTCACGAACGGGGGATCTGTTTTGCTGTTCTGTTTTTGTTGTTGTTTTGTTTTGTTTTTTGTTTTTGTTTTTCAGATGCAAGGTAGATCCACATTTTCCCAACAGTGATACGCAAGAAAATCGCCACATAAGATCCGCATATACAAACATGTAGTCCTACTGTACGTCCAAGAAAACTCACGTAATATACGTTTCTAGAAATAGACAAACTACACGTGGTCGACCGAAGAAAACCCTAAGACGCTATAAAGCAAATGGTGCTGCTATGAGAGTGAAGACTCCCGTATTATTTATTCATAGCTGGGCTCGGGTCTGACAAATTAGCTGAGATGTACAAAAAAGTGTGTTGCTAGATTGGGTGTTGTTGCACGGCCTATTCCTGGAAGCAGCAACACGAAGGGCTGGTGTTGTACAGCACCAGAGATAGATGGAAGCTTCCAAGAAACATGCACCATTAAGTTCTTTGTGGATTGATGGCTGTGCATTAAAGTCATGGTCAGACGTTGTTCATCCCAGAATTCTTATTGTGCGCTAGGGCGTGAGAGCTACATGGGACAAAGGCGATGTTTCATCTGAAAAGGAAAACATTAAGGGTTTCTAAAACACGTCTGTAAGGTGAGAATATGTCAATGAACAATATCTGCAGTGCCAGAACTGATAAACTCCAAATGTCAGAACTGTCAGACCCTAGATTAAGGTTTGCCTGTTGTTTTGATTCACCCAATCAGTGATTTTAATGTGGGGAAAGTGACAAAGTTACCAGGTAGTCAACATAGAGTTTGCTAGAGTTGCTTTGAAGTCATGTTGATGTATAAGGTTACTAGTCGGCCACCCGGCGCTGCTCGGGTGAGATCAGGAACCGATTAAACTCTGGCAATATAACATTTGTATCTTTGGCAAATCAATATACAGTTAAGAAGGAAAACTATTCTTGATTTTCATGTCTAACAGCTAACTATGGCATTGGTACGTGCTGCTCCTGACTCTTATATTTATAGAATGCAGTAATAACATGGTTATACTTGGTCCCTTTGACCATTGTATGATTTAATCCGATATGGTGATATAGCAGCCCGATATATCGTACTGTACCATTTAAAATCTCCAGCTACACCCCACCCGCCCACACCCTCACACCCTGATAGTTAATCACCACCCATGAAAGCCACAATACACCAGTGGTGAAGCTGATGTCTGGGGCTGATAGGAGCCTGCTGGCGGCGGCCGTCTTCATCTGATGAGAGTGGCCAATAGCAGGAGTCTCAGACGGCGTTATTCCCTATATAAATCATACTAATGAAAATCAAGACCCCACAATTATGCTGCTGTAGCATGCAAAGTAGTAATAACACGTGTCTAGACTGCTGTGGTTCACCCCAGTGTAGGTATCAATGTGTAGAGTACAACCTCTCATTAGGACAGCCTCTCTGTAAAGACCGTCTCTCTAATAAGACCATTGCTCGCGATCTCAAGATTTCACCAAGAGATTCACTGTCTGCCTCCATAAAATACCTCCTCTACAATAAGACCGGTTTTTGTGGTGACCCCAAGCTTCTTCTTTTTTAATTTCACGAAAGAACATAACTCTATTGACATCATCAGTCCCCTGTGGTTTTATAGTGGTTTTACTGTATACCGGATTATTGAACACTTTTGAATATGTATTGAAAGAAATACAATTGTATTGCCAGTATTCAAACATACAATACAAACACATGTATAACGTTGCATGTATTTCACATTGAGGAACTATGGGTTGGTACTTGTTATGAATTCATGCGGGTGTTGGTGTAAGATGATAAAATTGCTAATACTTTAATACGGTGGCTCATGAAATAGGCGTAAACAATGGACACTTTATGGTGTAACATCCATAAGTATCGTATAACAGCGTTCATAATGCGCTCGGTGCAAGACTTACATACCAGAGGGCGATAAAACGTTGATGAAGTATGGCAGGGCCTCGTAATCTTGTCTCGACAGCATATAACAACTTTTTAGTTCACTATCTTATTACAATTAATACAAGTTATAGCTCAACATGAATGTGGGGGGCGACTATGGAGACTCTATAGCATGCTGTTGTCCAATTAAATAATAAATTACAATGGGTGCATTATGTATAAAAGTTTACACAATCAAACATTGATATAAAAATCCATCGCATTCTCAAAATTATTCAGAAGGTAGAAGGTTATATGATCAATTTTGAAGCACGCACTGAAATAAAAAAGCATCCTAAGGTGTGTAAAATTGAGCATATAACCAAACCACAGAGGAGGTTGTGACCAGGTTTGCATAGAGGCCATGATAGTCCACCATGCATACATGTGGACTTCCAGTTGACATTGTGCTATATATTTTGAATATAAGTTATACTATAAGTAAGAATGGACATTGAAGGTTTACACTTACTTTCCTTATATGTAACTAAGCCATTAGATTTATTACTCCGAGTGAGGTTTAATAGGACTATAGCGCATAGTCTCTGGTGGAATTTTAACCACAAAACCATCAAAATCATTTCAAACTTACTTTCCTTCTTTACGTATATATACGTCCATTGACGACTGGATAAGTAGAGGCAAGGGACGTAATTTAAGTGTTTTCATGAAAAATATATCTAATTCATAATGACCACGGGTTATTGTCATCATATGCAAATGCACATACTAAAGTCATCTATTTCGGATATTGCATAATGTATCATATTTTTGTGGGGGAAGTGACATATAAAATGACGGCGACTGATGCAGAGGAGGGGTGATGGACAAGAGGCGTAATGGCAACAGGCAGCAAACTATCATGTTGCCACCTCTCCCTGTATGTGGGTTATGGTTTCAGCAAATATCAGTTTATCAACATCATCTACATCCTCAAATATTGCGCGTTCATTATTCGGGTAAAATGTTTATGAAACAATACATACGTAGTGTGTGAAAGAGATACACGTAAACGAACAATAGTGCGTATCAAATTGTACACGATATATGATATAGATTATGAAAATCGATCCGAGTCATATCGTCATTTGGTGATAGTGGATCGAACTGGGTAAAACAGAATTTGAGCTTATTCATAAAATCAGCGAACAACAATGGCCAATATTACATGGTCATAAAGGCAGACGACTGAAAACTGCGAGCATTGCTTCCGGTTTTCATCTCATAACCAGTGCCGCCCCAGTAGCCACTACTCACTGCCTATCCTTGCAATCAGCGGGACTATAAGATTGGCCGGCAAATTAAAAGTCAACCTATTTAGGCGATCAATCCATCAGACTGCGGCTGATAGCCATCGCAGGAAGGCAGCAGCCTCGCCAATTGACCGCCAAAAAACCGCTCAAACGCAAGTGAAGAGCGACGGGCCCTGCACGGGGTAAAAAACAGTGACGTCACGGCAGCACGGCCATTTGCTAGTAGCAGGTGTACATCATTCTAAACATCAGACACACAAAGGGAGAGCATCTCATAGGCACCATTTTCTATTTATTCGTGATGAAATTAGGGGAGAAATCTAATACACTGTAGTAGGTTTGGAGGTAAATGTAGCGTAAAATTACTTTTTTTAACTGATCTCCCTGTAACTGAGCTAAAAAGTGAGATTCGAGACCCTGTTTTTCCGTGGGACCCCGTGTAGGGGCCTATTGAGTCCTCCGCCGAGGGCCACATCAATCTGTTATTGATGGTAAGAAAATTGTTTGTGTGTCACAAAAGGATGCACAATGCTGTTATTGAATGTCGTCAAAATGATAATGCATTAGGCGGCTCGTTTGTATGGGGGCATTGTGTTGGGGATGATTTCATCATGGAAAAGGGGTTAGGGCATGGGCAGTGGCTTCAACGATTGGTAATGTGAATTAGCACAAAAAGTTGTTGTTGTTTTTAAATGAACCCCTGCTTGCTTCATTATCAAACAGCACAGCAAACTCTCCCAACGTCCGGCACAGTATATACCTTCTAAATGATGGCTCGGTTATGAAACCAATGTGACCTGAGCCATTGAGCAAGGGGTTTGAACAGGAGTGCTCACAACAGTCATATGATTGCACTGCGGGGACCATTTGGCTGAGATCTACAGTGTGTGCCAAAATCTACCCAATAGGTCCCTTAGGAGAGAATGATGACATCGCAGGATTTGGTCACCGAATGTGCAGACATACGACTCTGAGCCTAAAATACATAAAATAATAAATGTAGATGGTATAATACCCAAGTACGACCACAGCTATATACACGTTCTACCATGGTTCTCTTTGGTTTATAACCTCCATAAAACTGTCGCACACAATATGATTTTTTTTCAACGCAACTTAGAAACGCATACTCACTTGCAGACTTTTCATTGGGTTTACTTTCAAATTTGGTTAGACACTGTATAATGATTTTGATCAGGTTTATAAAGCTATTGGAATGTAGGTGTCGGTCCCATACTTGTAGCAGTGCCTGGCCTAAATCAGGGAAGGAAGCTTGAGTTAGGTTGTTATCAAAATGCATGTGAGAATATTCAATAGCATTGATGCTTAATAACTTGCACGAGACTGGATATGAAATTCTGAACAATTATTGTGATACAATGTAACGTTCACATGGTTAGCCTTAATACTATGTTACACCATATTGTGTAGCAGCATCCCCCTTCCCTTACCTTTTTTTCCAATTCTTCCCATGGGCGTCACATTCCTGACCCATGAATAACTCACAGGAAGCGGGGAAAAGACACCATTAAGACTTGCTAATCTAGGCGCGCCTTGCACGATGTATTAAATCACGTTTTGTGTAGCCGGCAGCCATGGATGCCTGGGTTTAGTAGAGACGGGGGGCGGGCGGCCAACGCACTGTTGGGGTGGGGGGTAGGTGGGGGTACACGTAATCTGACCGTGTGTAAAGGTGGAGGTGGTGGGCATGATATACAGCGTGTCTGATACATACTGACAGGGAGATACCTGATTAATGTTTACGATAAAGCGGGAAGTGATAATAGCAGAGGCTCCGATTAAGACGACCTCTATATGGAGAGCACTTCTACAGTTAGAACATTGCTCGCAGTCCCAAGTCTATAAAACAAACACCCATTAAAGTACCACCATGAACCCCCGCAAAAGTATAACTCTGCATTGAAATCACTTGAGGTCACTCTGCCCTTGTTAGTTTCAATAGAGATACATTATAGTGTACATCTGGGTCATTTGGTAGGTGTTCGCAGTATATTCAGAATCCAATTTACCACTTGTTGGTGCTTAGAAGCATAAGTTCTCAACAGTCAATGTCAGAGCATTTTACATTTAAAGATGTGTAGTCAACTTGCAACAAACATAACCCGTGCATATACCGTACGAGTCCGTGATTTGGGAATATGTTAGCTCTCCATTTCTAAATAATCCAATGCTTATTCATCGCTAAAATGGGGGGTGGGGTGGCTGAAGGTTCTAACTTACGCCCCATGGCCTATAAGTGAACCTTTTTTTTTCAGTTTGAAATACGCCCCCAAACAGCACTTTTTCGGATAAACGCCAAGGGTCTTTTTACGTGAATACACGGTAATTTAGACCTGATAGGTATTAGTGGCCACGGAACACAGCAATGTTGAGAGTTGGAATAGAGAAAATATGTCTGCAATGCCTTGCGAGTATATTATGGCCAGATTTTATATGCCTGTATCATAGAGAGTTTGCAGTATAGTCGTAAAACAGTAACATCTATGCTATACAAAACATATACATGGTTTGTTTAATCTTGAATAGCTACTGAGTCATAACCTTAAGACGCATGTGCAGTAAAAACATGAAGACAGATGATAATTCCACCTCATACTCGCTAGATCAAGTTTCCAAGGATGTATTATGCATAGACAGTGAGGTCTCCTGGGACTGTTTAGATGTTAGTGTGTACTTTGAAGACTTTCAAATTAAACCCTAGGGAGCCATTAACATATATTGCAAGCCCCCTAGAATCAAATGGCACTGGGTGCTGCCTATTCACTATCGTTGTGTGCCTACAATATTAAAATGTAAATTGTGCCACTGTAAAAAACACCCGAATATTCTGCCACAGTTAAATTTGCATTTATGATATAGTGATACACACTTGTACAAATTGTGGCCTAATATTTTATGTATAAAGAGAGAGAACAAATTACAGCAAATGCGTCCTGCACAGTTTTAATTAGCTCAAGCATGCTTCCCTCAAAATGTCATTCCCTCTAATTAGACATTTTTAGCAATGGGACTGCCAACTTACACTGGTTATGCCACTGTGTATATACCAACCTACACAGAAGGGCCGTTAGGAAGCTGCTTTCTAGCGTAACAAACCTCAACAAAAGACAAAGAATTGTTTGTACTTCCAGTGAAACCATTATAAACATTACCCGTCGAAAATTGCAGGCTTTTATTGAAAATAGGTTGGACGACTTGTGAAGAACATTATCAGGAGATTCTGCTGTGCCAACGAGTATCTGACCAGCGTAATACACGGTATCAGGTCCATAAAACAAGGGCACATTGTGTCTCATGGCAAATGGGCGTCCACTGGAGCCTTATTGCGGCCATCTATTACATATGCTACTTTCACTCAGCAGTGTAGGCGTCACTTTCGCCCACACATTTTTGTATGTGCCCACAAAGTTCTTTGTTGTAGCAATAACTTGGTGTATTCCATATTAAGGGATTTTTTGTTATTGTACACTGTTTCTACTGTTAATATTATGCTACCGAATATATGCATGAGGCTGGAATAATAAAAACTGAAACCAATGAAGCAAGGAGAACAGAAATACAGTTCAATGAGAACCACAAAATGAAAGCAAAAGTAGACAGAGACGAATGCTGGCCTCTAAACTCTACGAATAGGTAGTACACAATGAAATTAGAGGATACAATGTGGAGAGTTCACGGTGAAAATCGATGATGCACCTGGCGTTTAGTCGTAGATCAGTTGGTGAGGACGGCTTGGGCTCTCCGGGTCTTTAATTACGGACTGGATTTAAACTCTCAGCAGTCTATGTATAGAGAAAATGGATTCATTCTGTAATGAACAAGTATTAGTCAGCCAAAGTACTGCTATATCACAGTTTTTACTTTGCCATTATGTCTAAAAGAATTTAGCGGGGGCTTTGGGCCTTTTTCATGAGGTATTTTAAAATATGGTGGTCAGAGTAAAAAAATTATATTAAACACTAACTTTCAAGCATAAATTTAGAGATCTTACTGATTCATCCAGGGACCATTGGGGTCTTCAAATATGTGCAGTAAATACGGATAGTTTCAATCGCTATGTGAATCCTTGGTACCGTGTAAAAGGTTCTTGAACGATTCCAACTTCACTTTTATGTTCTACTGTACCACGCCCCCCGGCCACCGTAGGCTCTAGCACGCATAGATCCTCGGCCCGACAGCCAGTCATGCATTATTGAGGGCCTCTCAGTTATATATCTAAAGAGAGCCGCCAAGATTGGCACAGCATTGTTTCCATTCTCACCTCTCCACCGTCTACAGCGGTCAATAATTGATCGCTGTTTCACTGTCCAGCCTCTCCTGATTTTTCGTCTTCGCTCTCAGCACACAGCCTGTGGGTTCCGCGCACGTGGCACGTGGCTGGTGAATTGTACTTTGCCCCGTTTGATTAGTTACATGTATGTGTTTGATTCTATCTGAGGGCAAATTCTCACCATTATGTATGCGTGTGTGGTGCCACAACGTGATTTGCGCTCGATAGTTGCATGCCCAATAAAACCAAATAGATTTTAGGCTAGATATCATAGACACGCTTTATGTCAATGAATGCCGAGATAGAATCGTCCAGAATAAATAGATTTTATAGGGGATGCGGAGCGAAATAGGTGCAACAGAGAGAACACAACTAATGTGTTGGTAGGGTATGGAAGAATATCATCTTTAAAATGACCATTCATCTTGAAGGTCATCCATGCAACGTGGCTATACACTATTTTACCCACAACACATTATTGGCAAACTTTCTAGTCCATAGTCGAAAAAGAGACAGAAATCTCCATGTGAGGCACATTTCATGTGAGACACCAATTTCCGGGGCTGGGCGCATGCTCGACAATTGATTTTGGGAGCGTGGCGTGATATCAACCCTTTCTGCTCAATTACCAGATAATTGGATCATCCGGACGACGCACGTGCGCGCGCACACACTTCGTGCGGTGAAGGGGTTGAAGGGTTAAAACTGTAAGCTGTTCACTGCATTGGGTAGTCCTATCGGGTGATCGTTCGCATGTTTGACGGCGGTGTTAGTCTTATGATTAGCAAGCCAGACAAAATACATAACCTGATAAAAAGAGTAATTTTTAAACATATACAAAGGAGTGCCAAATGTCCACTTTTTGCTGAATAAAAAGTGATGTCGTAATGCATGTTGTATGGAATGACCATCACGTAAATGTGTTCTCTTTTGTAAAATCAAAAACATGGATAGAGTAGGCCCTATATGAATAAATTTACAGCTTTTTCTTTCTTTATTACCTACAGTGATAAACAGACAATGATACGGATAAATAGTTAGGAAAGTAAAGCACATAAGCAAGTATTAAAAATAATTTACTTGCATATGTTACAAGATGAAAATACCAAAGAAAAAAGTGCCTGATGTGGCTTTAGTATCACATCCTTCCTCGCGTCACCATTTATGAAATTGCAGTGTTAAATGACCGGTTCCATTAGGCGCATTTCGTTCCCACCTCACCTCACATTACTGGCCAACACCCCCTTGTGCATATGCCAAATAACACCGTCATGGCTTTTTGTAATGGTGCCATTTACATGTACAGGCCACTGCACTTTGGTCTGAAGTTTTAGTAACAACAGCTATGGGAATATACATATAATATAACATAGGTTTTATTTGTGTTTCGTGTTCTTATCATAGTTGCCTATAGGCCATATAGATAGGTAGCAATAGAGGGGATTTTTTTGTCTGTGTTTTTTGTACAGGTGCGTAATTGAAATTATAAACCTATAGGAAATGCCGGTCTTATCTTTATGTCAATTATGTTTTCCCGAAGTATACAGACAACATTACATTCAAATTAATGTCAAGGCTATGGGGATAATCCCCTAATTTCAATTACGTCAAGAATGCAAATTGCGCGATTACAAAGACGTTACAGTTCATCATGGTAAGCGATTCACCTGTTATTAAGTCTGCATAATGCTCGTAATAATACTACTATATTCATGTAAAAAGCACCACGTTTTAAAAATCTTAATGGGGAACAGTTGAGTTTACGTTTTAGCATAGGTCATACTCATAATGAACAACATTGATAATGGTAATGCGATACGCGTTGGAGGCGCTTTATCACCCTGCAAAATCGTAGACAGTATGCTAGTTTGATACAACAGTCCAGTAATGGTACATCATGTTGGACCACTTGAGAACTTGCTTACACTACACTTACACTTGACTTGCTTGCACTACATTACCAGAGGTCAAAGGTTGCAAATGTATTTTTAATCAAACACTACATTCGGATTCAGTACCACCAAAATATTTGAACACAACTCTCTGACCACTTGCACTAAGCAAAATACCTCACAAACATTTTAGAGATACAATATCCCCTGGCTTTGGTCCTGACAAATAAATGACTACTCCTCCACACATACAAGTCACCCCACCACTCACCTCGAACAGGCACGTAGACGTTGAGGTTGAGGCAGTCCTCCTTCTGCTTGCGCAGGAAGGGCAGCAGGCGCTTGAAGTGGTCGACACGGCCCGTGGGCAGGTGGCGCTTCATCTCCTCAAGGTCCGCCTGTGAGGGCACCGGCTGCGGGCACACCTCGCGGAACTCCACGGCCACCTGAAGTGAGAACGGGACAGTCTTAAGCCACTTCAAGGGTGATTGCATGATAGGATTCAGTTTTAAATATACTTCGAGGGCATTGTTAAAACAGGTATCATTTTGGATTTGAATTTTATTATGTATTTTATTATATCTTCTATTATATGTGTATTTTGGTGAGTGTGTATATGTGTGTTCACTTTCGAAACCACACCCAATTCAGACATGTTTTGAAACGATTTACAGTGCCGGAAATTAGCGGACACGCGGCGATGACACCTTCATTTCCGGTGCGAGTGCACCGAGAAGAAGGTCCGCATTAAATGACGTCTGCAGGAAAAAAAACGTCTTCTCTTAATCAGCCTCGATCAACTAGATGGGAAGTGACGTGTGCTCAATAAAGCAGCATCGATCGCACGGTTTCGCTGCGGCTAGAAGAGAGCCCTAATTTTATGGT
Source organism: Streblospio benedicti (assembly GCA_019095985.1). NCBI lineage: Eukaryota > Metazoa > Annelida > Polychaeta > Spionida > Spionidae > Streblospio > Streblospio benedicti. The sequence continues at coordinate 14,633,190 of CM032667.1, read as the reverse complement.
TATTTGTCTCGCTGTGGATGTTAGGTGATACTGATTGAGCCATTTAAAGCATTACCCATAATGCTAATGTCATTAAGCGTGATGCTAATGAGCGTAATCCGTTTTGGGAATGTACAGTAGAACCTCTCTACGGTGACCAACTTGGTGGCTGACCACAGGTGGTGGCATCAATAAAGAGGTGGCCTTTTTACGGAGGTTTGCGGCGGTCTCCTTAGGAGGTCCGGGGGACACCAACAAATGATATCATCGCTCGGGTGATCTCTTTAGAGAGGTGTTCTAAATTGAACGATTTACTGTAGACGATGGGTAAAATGCTGTCCTGGAAATTGTAGATGTTGATTGGTAGTTTTGGGCTGTTTGTCTTCCATATTACAATAAAGTTGGTAGTTGCTGTGTATTATGCTAATAACATTGTGTAGGATGAGAATGCGTGTGTTCATTGGCATTGTGCTGTGTGTTTTCTAAAACGGGCATTTCAGACTCATGTAGCTGTAATGCATAGACGCTAATAATTAAACTGTCCGCTTTTGTTTCCACATAGTTATAGTCTAGAAAAGGGTCTCCGCAAAGTTGAGTAGACTCAATTTAATCTGCTAGGTACATTCATAAATCTAGTGGATTTGTACCAGTGAAGGTGCCAAATTTCACACCACTTTTGTTGGCCATTTTCACATGGCAAATGGGTCCATTTATTGAAGTAGTCCACGTAGGTAATTGGACAATTGAAGCAGCAGCAGCAGCAGCAGCAGCAGCAGCAGCAGCAGCAGCAGAAGCAGAAGCAGAAGCAGAAGCAGAAGCAGCAGCAGCAGCAGGAGAAGAAGCACCAACAGCAGCAGCAGCAGCAGTAGCAGCAGCAGAAGTGGCAACAACAGAAGCATCAATAACAACACCAATATAAACGTTACATGTTCCCATCTACATGATCTAGCCCCGTGAGCACCTGCCGACCTGGCAGCAGCCGTATGTTCACGTCAGCACGCGGATCACGGGACACGCTCGCGGATTACGTGATGACGTGACTTACTTACTTGTCTGCGCGGGTCAAGTAAAGAAGCGCTCAGTGCGCTGTGTGGTCTGTTGTATATGGTCTGATTTTGACGATTGACGAATAGGAGGATTGTTATTGTGGCTGACAGACTACAGTGTACGCATTTGAACTAGCAGAGAGGGTACGAAGACAAACAAACACTATTTGTATTTGCTTGATAATCGTAAAGTTTAGAAGTATTGTCATATGCACAAGGTGGATAGTCATATATATGAACAGCTTGGTAGTCATTTTGATTAGCAGATATTTCAGTTTTGTCCCAAGAGCCATAGAACCAGCCACCTACCAAATAAATACTTGCTGAATTTATATTATATTATATTTCGTAAAAATTAGATTGATAAGGTATATTCAACCAAGAACCCCAGCATCATTCGATACATGTATGCATCCAAGTGCAATGTCCTTGTAGGTACGGCATCATCATGTGGAGACACGAGTCTGGGTAATGTACTGAGATGCACATGTGTAATTACTGTTGCTGAGGTCAGATTAATGACAGTGATCGTGGACATGTTGGATGGCAGCAGTAATCTCATAGTACGCCAAACCACGAACATTAGATCAACACCTGAGCCGCATGGGGTTACTGTACATGCCCATTGGCATTTCGTCGTGAATGCAGCGGTTAAAAAATAGTCATGATAGAAAAGTAGGCATGTGTGAGCTTACGAATCCCTACGTTTAAACGTTACAGGTAGCATGGCGCTCTGTTTCTTCAGGCTTTGCATTGGGTGTAGCTCTTATTGCTAATTTATCGCCTATTTATCTACTTATTATTGAAGCCAAGGTCACTGGAAACGTACCAGCATTACCACGTACATGCAAGTGTTTGAAAAGTACAGTGGTGCTACCCGTGGATGTTTGTGGGTGTCTTAAACGCGAACGCGTCCTTGGATGAACAGAAGCTCGTGAAAATCACCTTGTCTTTTTCGGGGTAGGGCAGCAGAAGGGGGCGTGGCATGCTCGTCATTCAGTATCGACTTGCCAGCGTTACCAGCCACTATTCTGTAAGTTTAAAAGCCTGCTGGTAACTGTTACAACCGTGCAACACGAACTGATTAGATACAGACCAGTGGGATATCCTACAATGCCACGAAGACCACCTCAATAGCCTCCTGCGGAAGCAGAGACAGTGTAAATGTAAATGTAAATGTGGTGGTTTATAGTCCTGATCCCAGTCTGGCTCTCATGACTTTACAATTTACACCAGGTCATTGGCACACTTATTGGTCATCATTTGATCAGTTCTCGCATGCATGCTTGTGTATCCAAGTAAAACCTCAGTAACCTCCATTTTGTCCAGCCGTCCGGGCGAGAGCAATTACACAAATTTACATCGTGCCTTCTCAGGCTTTTTTATGACCACTGGCTCACAAATTGTGCACATCCTATTGACACGGAAGTCTCGGAGGGGTCGTGTGTGGCTGTGGGGTGCTCTCAGATGTAGTGTTTGGAGGCGTAGTAAAGAAGACAGTGCACTATAGCTCTAGAGATTTAAGACCCCAGTTGTGAAGGTTTCGAGGCGAGTGTTCATACAGTGTTTGTTTTGATCTTCAATTGGACTTCTCTTTAATAACTCCACAGATAGTTTACTAGTGAGTGCATTGTGTTATTTTTCTTTCAACTTGCATCTTACTGACAATTTATTGATTATTTGAAGTGATCAAGTAAAAATAAACAATGCAGTATATTACACGGGCACATGTATCGTAGAGGGTAGACGCCAACTGAGACTAATCAGTGGCCATTTTTTCCCCTCCATTGTTTAATTATAGTACTATTGTAGTAGGTAAGCAATGAAGGGGAAAGAAAGAGTATGGCCACTGATTAGTCCCAGTTGGCTTCTACCATCTACGATGCATGTGCCCGTGGTATATTATTACACTTTAAAAAGCAATTACTCATACAAACTTTCATCTTTTGCCCACGTGACCTCAGGGCCGGTAATTCTTTAAATTAGCATGCCTAGACAGAACATGTCCATGTGAGGCTTGGCCCATATTTCAAAGGAGCAAAAATCCACCAGGACTACATCATAGTCTGACATGTGCTCTGACAGTTGCTCTGAAGGCGCTCTGACAGGAGGGTTTGCCCGTGTACGGTAGCTCTCAAAAATTGATGCTCACAGTCTTGACAACTGACAATTGTAATTCTACCTTCAGGACGACATATGCACCCATGCCAACAAAAAAGAAGGCAATTCTACAACTGAATATCTGCTAACACAATTTACGGGCGTTTTCTAAGTGGAAAAATATACAATGTACTTTTAGTCATGTACCTTGCTTAATATATTTTGGAGTAATTCTGGCGACAGCAGGAGCTGTTATTGACCTAGGAAAGGCGACTCAGACTTTGTCTATGTCTTGTTATAATAAGATAATCAGCACAAATATTAATGACAGTGCCACATCCATTGGCAGCACATGGAGAGCGCCCCACCACACGCCTCCTTTCCCCATAAAATGACTACATAGTCTTTAAATGCCATCACATTGATATAAGTGCACACTTCATTGAATTATTGTATGCGCATACATTTAAAGAAACTGTAGCCGTGATGGCATGCATGCGTGTTTTCTACATTGTCAACTGTATGTAGTATATATACGTGTATACCAATTATTTGCATATTCACACAGGCTTATAAACCTACCGACGAATGTAGCAATGGCCGCACTTTACAAAGTCATATAAGTCACTTTTCAAGGTCATAGAAGACACGGGTCGGATTAAGGTCTTTAGACACGTCCATTGGACTGACATTAACGACTTACAGTCTGCTTCAAAACTCATTCACTCACTCATGGTAATAGCTGTCTCAAAGCGCGTCTGGGCAGGATTTTTAACAATGATTTTGTACTTTCTGCAGTTTTTTTGTATGAAATATATTAGGGTAAGACTTACGTCAAAAACAAAACAATGCTCGGTGTTTCTTACTTGGCAATGTTTGAGTGTTTATTTGACGTTTGACATCGTCGCTGAACATTCGGCAGTGGGGCTTGTGTAGAGTTTGATTTTGTAGCAAACTTCCACGAATATTGATGTCGTTGAATCGTGGGTATTTACTGCGTATATAGCCGGGAGATATGATGTTGGTTCAAATTAGGATAGCGATAATTTATAAGTAGGAAAATCTATCTAGTGTTACCCAAATAATGTTTCATTGTTAGATTTCTTTTTATTATAATTATAAAAATGGTTGGTGAGGCTTGATTAGGCCTAACCATATTTGCCCTGAAGGATATTTTAGCTGCCATATTGATATACACAACAGACAGTATAGCACAAGATTACTCCAAATGATACTCCTTCAGACTAAGCCATTTTCAGAGAAGGTCATTGCTAAATTAGGGGTCTGGAAATATATGTTTTCCACCAAGAATTATCTTCATTCTCATATATGTCAAAGATAAGAGGCATATGTTTATGCAGTGGAAATATTAAATTGCTCCTGAGTCGTGCATTAGGTTAGATAGCAAGTTATAATTGTGCTAATTGAACCTAAAACATGCCCCCTACTAGTAAGTATGTTGTTAGTGGACAACACTGCCTAAATCAAATTCGAATGACTAGAAGTAATGTTGGGTCAGGTCAAGTGATATGAAATGAGTTGTTGGAATTGTTCCATTGTTTATTGTTATGCGCAATTACAAGGACTGTGTACACAGATGGATTGTTGAAATCTGTATGATTTGGAGGCAGGCCAAGCATTTTCTAGAACAGGGGAACGCCACATGAGGTTTATGAGACAAAATCCGCGGCACACACGAGACTCACACGCCTTCCCTGCAGCTACCTGGCGGACCACGTGGTCTGAGAAAAGATCAAAATGATGACAACATTTGCGGGAAAAGTGGGGAAGTGGCCCTCAGTGCCAAACGGGGGACCGCCACTGCTCTGTATTTTGCGATGGATGCAAGTGCAAAAAGGTCATGTCCATTTTACTCAATATATGTAGACAGTAATGACTTTTTTCCACCAGTCTCCAGAGAAATCTTCACATACAGTACGATGTTGTCAATTCAACCAGACAGTCTAAATAGCATTGAGTAGAACATCGCATGTATTGATTTCACTCTTTGCAATTTATATTCAGTCTTTTGAACTTAAAAACCTGTAATTTACACCCAGAAACGAACAACTCTCAATGTTTAGATAGATTGAACCAATCAAATGACCCCAGTAGGTTCCGTGTAATCCGGCATCCATTTTTCTAAATTTGAGCTTATTTTAGGCTTTATTTCTACCTTGCAATAGTTGGCACTCCAACAACTTATCTGCCGGTAAAGGACCACTGCGGCTGAGTCTGACTGTTGGGCATGTTTACGATGACAGGTAATAGTCTGAGCCAGTCATTCTCTGCCCGCTTAAACGGCTTATAGGCCGGGCCGCCGAGCGGCCATGTAGTTTACATGTTCCCTCTTCTCCAGTGATTTACTGTCTTTGACTTGCCACGTGACTTCTCTTTCTGTCACTAGTGTGGACTAAAACAGGCTCCTGGGTTGGTAAAAACAGACTCCCGTTTTGACCCGTGCCTGCTGCATGCCACACATGATATTTGCAATGTAGACGTCCAAGTTTGGCATCCTTAGCTATGGACTTGTATTTGCATGAGGATATATTTTCGAAGCTTTCTTATCTGGCCTATGTATTTATTTCCATGTACCAACCATGGAGATAATCACATGCAAACAAAAACTTTACTGCCACACACTGTTCATGAAGTCACCATACGGACAATAGACGACCGCCAACACCCCTCAATGGAGTGCACGTAAAATGAGACCCCGATGAACCTAAAGCAATGTAGCAGTCCATACAGAGGTTGCACTGTACCTAAACCATAACAGGCCCCGGCAGCAGTTCGTGCACCCGTACAAGGCGATGTGTGGTGTGGTCGGCCCGTTACCCGAGCAACATGATGCATTACAGGCATTCCGCCGACTCTTGCCAAATGTCGAGTTTGGGATTCCATGATAGATGATTGGAGGAAGCTAGCCAATGCGGGCTGATGGTGTGTGTACTCTTGTATAGAGTCACTCTCCACATTTTGATTGGTCATCTTTAGTGTTAAGCTACATGGTGGTTGAATGTGATATTCTCAAATCGCCAAATTGATCACACATAGACCCACTTAACAACCATACGCATGCATACTGAATTCAATGCAGGAAAATAGAAAAAATATTGATAGCTTACCAGAGTAAAAAGTGAAACCTGATAACACAAACGGCTAAACACGGCACTACTAACCACAAATGAGCCGACACTAGAGTGCAGCGTGACATATGTGGCATTTATAGCACTGCGAGCAATCCTCATCCACCGCCTTGATTAGTGTGTATCTCCGCCAACCTAAGTGCGCATATACACTTCGCCGAGCGAGCATTTTGTCTACAAAGTAAAACATTAAAGTTCTAATTTGTTGTCCACTGTAGCATCTCATTTGGACGTCGTTTGCGCTAAGAATAGAAGCAAATTGGAGTGGGGATGCTCCTCACAGGACTGAACAGTTTAAGGCCCCGTCAAACAGGCAGGAACGTTCATCTGCAGCTTTTGCTGGGTGGTAATGGGGGAGAAATACACAGGGTACACGTGGGATGAGTCAAAGAGAAAGATATATTTGACGAGACAATCACCCTCGAATATGTTGGGCTTGTTAACCGATTCACAAGTTGTCGAAAGACTGCTTAAAGGTAGTATAAAAGAGATTCCAATGAAACCACGATGCGAAATCATGCAATCATGCACCAAGTACCAACTGCAAAACCCGACACGGCTTCAATATTCACAAGTACCTGACCCTGGCTACAGCCAGTTTATAGGTAGGCCTATATTTTCACAAAGGCAACTCTATGGGGAGTAAAGGTATGCCTCTTGGCAGTGAGCATTCTACTTGCAATCGTTATTTCAACAATTGCATTCCAAAATTGTACAAAGTCTGGCAGATTGGGAAAAAATAGTACTATACTCCAATAACGTTTGCAATGTGAAATCCCACATGAATCCAAATGCCTTATTGGTGTAATCCAATTATTTAATGCTCTATATTCTGTGTTCTCGGGCAGAAGCCGGCCCGTGGGTTTCTACTGCTTGAAACTAAATTAAATTTGTGCAGAGCTACGCCAAAACTGAGACAATGGTTTTTTTCGCATGATCCAAAGCTCCGGTCGGACAGCCATCAATGTTAAGCCGACTAGAAGTTACTGTGCTGTAGATTGTAAATGTTGTGGGGTTAGATGAAAGATGTGCACTTTACACACTTTAAACAAGTCTGGGGGGGGCGGTGTGCCAGTTGACAACTGCTGCAATACGACGACTGATTAGATTACAACTATCGGGACTGTGTGACCTTAGCATGAGTCAGACATAATTCCACCTTCATCATATTGAATATTTAGTCTTGAGTTTCACTCATGCCATTTCAAAGCGTCACATTCTGGCTTCCGTAACCCATAACGGATGTCGGTACACGGTACAAGCAACTATTTCTGAATTCTGGGAATTCAATTACTCGGCAGAGTCCGTATAAATTTCATATATGGCCAGTTAGCTTTGGACTTTTCAAACGGAATTCAATAAAGATTTGCACGGGTATTGCTTGCTGAAATTGCATCTCTTTTTCAACTAGTGTCAAATCTAGGACAGTGTTTTTCCAAGATGCTATCTACATGTATTGGTGACATTAGTACTAAGTCTGGGAACTCATATTGCAATTAGGCTAGAATCATTCCCGGTAATTGAAATAGAATCATCCATTATATTGCGTTTGTTGCTATCTCGCCTAACATATCTTTTTAGAGGGGTGTGTACAGACAGGACATCTTGCCTTGGACTCATGGTTATGTTTGACATATTTTCCACCTCCTATATCGCCTGTCAGCGGTCGGGATCTGACACACTAGCTGCAATGTCTTGTACATTGCATAGTGGACAGATAGAAAGAACCAAGGAGGAAGAATACAATGCAATACTTCTATACCAAGTGAGCAGATGAACAGAAGCAATCACGTCGGCAATTAGTCTATATAGCCATTTCATGGCCTAACATGATACACTGATGTGTTTTATTATGAAGCTCTTACATCCACAGCAATGATGTATGAATGGAAAAAACACAGCGGCCAATGCAGACGAGTGCAGACGAATGCCCTCTCACATCACAGCTACAGCTGCATATTGAATGAGTGTGTATATGTAGATCATGCTAGTATAAATAAAACATCAAAGAAACGAAAGCTGAACGCCCAATTCATTGCAATTCATTTTGAGCACTTCACATAAAGCCACCCCAAACCCAAACCCCTCCACCAACAACCCCAAGCCCTATGTCCGTGTCCGCGCCGTGTCCGTGACGCCATCAATCACTGGCCCCGTGACAGGGACACCCTCTCCCCCCATGCCACACGGCTCCCCGCCGGTGGCCGCCAAAGGAGCGTTCACAATTGACGTCATCCCTGAAGGGAGAGGGGAGTCAGCCAAAGTTGACGAAAGAGTTGACGGGGGGGGGGGAGTGCAACCGAGAAGTTGACTGGGTGACGTGAGGGAGGTGGGGGGGTGGCAAGTTGACACTAACTTTGTACGCCTACATTGAACTAACTTAAATTTGTATCTTAACTTCTGTAGTAAAGAGTAAAGTTACCAATTTAGGACTAGATTTATACTTGAACAGTAACACTGGCAACAATTGTAGAAGAATAGAATGAGAACATCATATAAATCAAAGAGAATATAGCTTGAATATGTAATTTAAGCCAGTTTGATCATCTTAGTTACCACAGATATGAATGAGACTTTGTGGCTCATAATGGTTCATATATATAATTTTCATTCAAAACAAAGAAGCAAAATATTTTTAAAGTAATGAAGAACTCAATTGTTTCTTATGCAATTTGCTGGCCTATTTCAAACACCATGTGCGTTTTAATGATTCAGTGTAATAATACGTATCATAATGGATAAGGATAAAAAGAAATCAAACATTATAACAGCAATTAAAAAGTATATCCACAAAATCACAAAAGTGACATCCAGAAGATGGCTGTTGGGGGTGGGGGGTCTCATGAAGTTGACGAAAGTTGACGGGGGGGGTCAGAAAGTGCCAAAACGTGGTTGACGTCAATTGTGAACGCTCCCCAAAGGTACAGGCACACGCTAACAGACCCACGAGCTCCTCTCACTTGCCAAAAACTGTCTCTTGTAAGCTTTTACACTTATGAAACTTATGTCATACACTGGGTTCGTCCAGTGAATTGTACCCACTGGCATATCCAAGTTTCCATAAGGTGGTGGGATTGCCTGGTTTGCATCCCATGGGCTATGTAAATGTAAATGTTTTTGATGAACTATATCTATCTAGGTATACTCTTTTTATGGTAGTAGAGACACTATTCTGCGCCCGCTTGGACTTGTAATGGACGAATCAATTAATCACAAATACTGCAACATCACTGCCCATTCGACTTGGATCATCTGGAGCATCAGACACCTGCATAGCAGACACGGCTTCTTCATTATTCAAGCGGCCAGGCCGGCGAGGCTCCTGTCTAATGCTACAAGACGTCGTGTTTTCCGCATGATGCAATGCCCTGTCTGCGAGTAACAGCTTCCGGTCATGTGGGTGTCGGCTGATATGCAAACGAGGCAGGAAAGCTGTGAAACACTCAAATGCTGACGGCAGTTTTAAAAGTCCTGCCCTTTGAAGTTCAAGTTTATTGGGGGTTAACTCTTTGAATTGGAGGATTCAAATGCAAATACGTATGCCATGAGTCATTGCGTAATGTGTGCTATGAATGAATTATTAGAACATTCACCAGCAAGGTGTTGGGTACCTGTAGTACAATTTGAAATATCCAACTCGTGTTAAATTGGTTGCGTGGGTCTTTCAGAAGAGAATAAGCAACGAGATCATTAGTATTGCACCAACGCCTTGTACATATACTTATAGTTGTGATATAGTTAGATCACTTGAGAATATCCGCCTTACATACAGCACATTGCGTGGTGGTTGTACAATGTTATCAGGTTGATTGCAATTCATATTCAGGCCAAGGTTTGGCGAAACCATGTAACATTTTGTTACTTCGTTTAATATTTGAAAACTTGCAAGAACCAATCATTATAGAATCCAATACAGCTGCCCCCATAGGGTACTTTTCCGGAACACTTGCATAGGGGTGGATTGTGTTATGTTAATGTTCATCCTGTTGCATTATATGACAAATTGTCAATATAGTGTAGCTAAATACATAGAAAATGCATGGAATATGAGAAAAGACAAACTGTATAACTAACAATTGTAAATTGTATTTTTTTATTGCACACTTATTATAAGATATGATTTAAACTGACTTATAAGCCATAATTGGCTGGGTGATATTACTAATGTAATTAAATATAATCAGAATATGTAGTATAATAAATTGTAGGAATTGACCACGAGATTGGAGATTGTCATTGACACGACAATCGAGTGGTCAAATACCATTCTATCATGACTAAAATCCACACTAAACAAGTGTCTGATTCGTTGTTTTTTTAAATAAAACATATCATAACGTAATTATTGCAAGTCAATTTGTCAACCAGCGTGCTCAATTATACGATTGACTACACGCGCGGAGACCACTACTACGGCACTAGTCTAAACTTTTGACCATGCGACGTCAGCGGCTGTATTGAAAATGTGATGAGTTTAGACTAGTGCCACTAGTAGTGGTCTCGGAGCGTCCAGTCAATCGTATAATTGAGCACGCTGATCAGTCAATCGTATAATTGAGCACGCTGATTGACCAATCAGCGTGGGTTATTGGCGGTGATTTTTGCACGGAATGATAGAATGATTATTTGCCTTAACTTGACTTGACTTGCATTTATATGTATAACTGTAACTTTATTGATTTTATGACCATGTGCTCATATTATCTGCAGTCAATTGCAAGTACAAGAGGTTTTGATAAATACCACAACCCCATACCGATGAGCGACTACAGACACATATCTCATCATAGTCAAGAATTATATATCACAATTGAATACTTATAACACATAGTACATACGATGCTTAATGTGTAGCTCAGTCAAAACGAGTGATTATGTGGGTGATAAGATGGGCCTGTAAAGTATGATGATAGCACGGTGAATCACAAGATGTGTTCACAACACACTTGTACTTTGGAACCGTGCATCTTACGTCAGACAGACAAGCAAGCGGCTGACTGTCAAAATTGACACGAACTTTCTTCAGAAAAAACACCTCTCAATGGTGAGCACATGAGAAGATCATTTTCATAAAGAGATTCTATTGTGCATGGTTACAGTATGTACGGAAATGTATGAGGACTCCAACAACCTTGAACCTCCCCGCTGTATTCATCACAGAGCTGCGTATGACTAGGCTGCAGGGCCACGGGGCTCGTTGGTAAGGAGGAGATATGACGTGATGAGAGCCCAGGGCGTAATCTGGGGTCCACTCGCACCGCGACAAACCACGGGCACGACCTGGGGTTAGATATGCTAGGGTAAGACATTCCCAATAATTGAGCCCGAACACGCCGTGGTTTATATTGACTGTCGCCGCTTATTTGAAAATGACCTTTCTAAATACGTGCTCTTTAGGGGACATAATCATATTTTCCCTTCCAAGTATTTCTGGTCGTCAATGCTGATATATGTATTTACTTGCATTGCACTTCTTGACTGTGAGACTAGGGCGTTTAGACACACTGCATTCTGGTCAAAGTTCGAACGTTAGGAGCGTTACCTCCTTAGCATATGCAGGACTTGTGGAAAATCGGCGTCACTTTGCAGATGGTCTCACAGAGTTTGTTGAGTGTCGCAGCGGTCAGAGATGGCGTAAGTTGTACTGTAGCACGCAGTGCAAGCTCCTGGAACCAGGTAACCGATGGCGACTACATGTGCGATTTGCCAAAGACATCATAAACAATTCAACAAGCGTCATTTTATGTACACCTGACTACGCCGATGACTGTTTCCTAATTGACAGTGACCGTGGCTGCCTAAGCCATACTCTTTTGCCATGTGCTGTCAAAGTTGCCGTTTTATCCCCACTTAGTGTCTGTCCACTTGCCAGAACTTTGCTATAGAGAGGTTTGCTGCAGGAACTGACAGAGACAGCAATGTTCAGCTGCTAAAGTGCTAAAGGCAAGCGTGCAGTGACACTCATGTCGTCTCCCTTACATTATTCTGATAGCAATCTGTGGGTGTATATCACCCTGGTAGGGTCAGTATTATTCTTTTGTGTCTCTGCTTGGGTGGCGGGTTTGGTAGAGGGTGTGGATTAAAGAGGGCACACAACAGTTCGGTTTCACTGGCTGTCTTAAGTACATAGAAATTGAATAATGTTGAAAGAGGCTTCTTTGTTGGGGTTTAGGTTAGATGGTAAAGGTGGAGTGTAAACAAGAGCCTGTCTTCTTACGCAGACTCTGGATCTGCCAGTCATAATGTTGACAGAATCAGTAGAGGAAAGACCATTCTTTCATTTTATCATAACTGCGATAGGGCCATTAATGTGGACGTCACGAAGAGGCTATATTCATGGTTAACTTAACCGCTGCTCTGCTCGTGGTGTCATTGCATGAAGAGACACGTCATTATGATCATTTTCCTGATCCTTACAGTTCAGCTCCAGGCATCTAAATTGAATCTAATGCATGGCATTAACTTTTTTTCAAAACCACATTTTGCGTACATGTATTTCCCTTTCTGGTTTCATAATACCTACATCTCTCCGCAGGCAGGTCATAAACACAAGACTGCATCAGTGTATGAAAAATGTCTACTGACAACTTACATGGTCCCACATCCTTTGCAATAAATCTCAAATCAATCCTAATACAACATTTTTCCCCAAGGCCATTTCTAATCAAAATCTTGACTGAGGACCAAGCAATATTGCCTACTGTTGTCAGACCGATCCCTTCAAATCCGTCTCTCATATTCCTCAATCCATGAATCAATTTAGAATGGAAACAGCGATATGGAGAGAATCCAAAACTTCTGGCCTCTGTGGATTTACATAAGCCAGATTTAGATCAGATTCCCTGGTTCGACAATGCTATGCTGTTTGTTTGACAAAGGTACTATTTAAGATGATACTGAGATGAGTTGTCCGGGAATTCAGATAATTCCATTTAGAATCAATTGATTCAGGCCAAAGTTTTTTTGTTGTTGCTTAAATCAATTGAACATGTTACACGTATCATATGGATTTATGAAGACACAAGCGTGGAGTGTATTTCTATTGCCTTCGGCCTCACTTTAAATGGATATGGATGTTTTGGACTCCCTCAGAGTAAGCTTTGCATAGAAATTGATTGAGATTAATCTGGATATGTCTCTTTTCTTCAGATTTGCAGCTGTTCCTACCATTTCAATTTGCTAGTAGACACATTTTATGTCAGACTATAATCACAACTGTACAAATGCCATTTTGTTTTCTCACAATTATAAAAAAAATATAGCTATGTAAGCTACATTTAATGTGAGTCTAAAATGCATACAGGAATCCCAAATGTTGCAATTCTGCTTGAAGACTACAATTGAGATTACGCACATTATCAAAAATGCAAGTCTGTAGAAAAAAATGGGCCACTTTAAATGCAGACAACCTTGACCTACCTTGTCTGAGCATGCGCTGTTCCCAGATAGCGTTTGCAGTTAACGCGGATTTACATAGCCACTCCATCAATGTCATTTACGCCCACATTTACATAGCAAGGCCTCCGGGTCACATCGTAACGTTGGTTCCCTGGAACTTAGCAGCAATTGTTACTCTTGGTGCTGTAATCCCGCGTGGCTCTATGCAAACCGCGTGTACAATTATACAATAGAACCTCTCTCTTTTTTACTACAACGTGGCGATTGCCTTCAACGAAAAAGCGGTATCTTCATAAAAAGGAGTGCGGTGGTCTGAGACCACGGAAATGATCTTAGTAATGAGGTGGTCTCCTTATGTATGTGGTCATTATTGGAGGTTCTACTGCAATGTATTTTTTGCAGTGTGCACATAATAGTGCACATGTGTTATTGATCTAACATCTTGGAGGTGTCACATATGCGTAGCTCTGTGGTATCATTATTCAAATCCGTTAGTGCGTTTTCATACAATCCATATACATCGTAATTCGGACCTATGAGCACTAAATCACCATTCAGCAAGCAACTAGCAAGTAGTTGAAGCGCCAATAGTAACTGATTTAGATGAGATCAAAGTTTATATGTCTTCAATTGACTTAATGGTTACTATATAGTAGTTCCCAGACCCCGTGTACTCATCTTTGTTTCATCACGTGCTGTCTGTCATCACTGGTCTTCACGAAATGCGTATACGTACATGTACAATAACGTGTACCGTTCGGCTGAATGCACTTACCAGTATGACATCGTTCAGCTTCATACTACGCCAACTACTCTCATGCCTGTGATTTGGCACAATCGGCTAATAGCCCGCTAGTATCGCACTAAGTGTCCCCTCCCCTCGCGTTACGGAATCCCCAGGGCTCTGATGACATTGGTGTGGCATCTCATTGCTTCCCAATGGGTTCAGAAGTACTATAAAAGCGTCATATATCGTGGTAAGCGAACAGCAATAACAGTTTGGACGTTGGTGATGCGTAGGCGATTGTTCTTGTATGTATTATTGTGAGAATAGTGCGATGCCCTATCAAAATCAAACTTTCTTCATTTTAACTTGGCCCTGGATTGGTCAGTGGCAATGTGTTCGCGGCACCAGTGCAATATGGTGTGTTGCTCCCCCCCCCACCCCAACCCCCAACCCCCGGTTTTGATAGTTCTGAGGAATTATGAATCTACTACAGCCATGTAGCCATATGTATTTAACATATTGCATTTTAGGGTCATGATGAGTAATGTAGTTCCTGTTTGTCCAGCATGAATGGTGTATCAAGACTTGTTAACATCAACTATTAGCATAAAAACATTGGGGTGACATGATGTTTTACTGCAGTATTTACAGGCTTTTACCCCAATACGTCACAGTATAGTAGGCGGCCTATCGATGGACGAATCTCGTGGATTTTGAACAATAAAAACTCTATGAAAACTATAGATAAATAAAGTAAACGTGGAGGGCTACAAGTAACACATAATAAACAACACTACACAATTTTCAGGGGCTGCTTATAGTACGCTGCTTGTACTACATCCGTCCAAGTCACTGTCAATAAATCTGTACAGCTGTAATTGTCACGTGAGTTGTCTGCAGCTCCCACAAGTCATTTTTCTCTATCTGCTGTTGCTCACATAGAACTTTGCGTCGGGTCCTCCATCAAATCTGTCAGCTTTGGACAATGTCTCGATAATAGGGCAGATGTAATGAATATGAAGACCAAGCTATAACAATAAAACTAAAAGAGAAGTGTGCGAGGTATATTTCATATTCGAGTAGAGACCTCTACCATGAAGCATCACAAATTTACGCCTGTCAAGTAGCGTTCTTCAAACTTTCAATGCTTTGCCTAAGTCATGACAACTAAAGCAGTCGTCAGTGAATCCCCGTGTAGCATTACGAGCATCATGAGAAGGAGTCAGTAAAATACTACAAAAAGCAGGGATTTGCCAAACACCAGCTGACACCTGCACCCCAATTTGAAAGTATCATATCGCCTCATTCAAACCTCAAATCCCTAATAATGAACATTCATGGTCATTCCAACAATGTCATGTTGTTCATGTCAAATCTCACAATTGATGATGTAGTCCTGCGTCCTCCATCAAGGTTTTGTCACATTTTGACCATTACTGTCACACTCGCCAAAAACATGTCGCCCTTCCATAGAAGATGATGATCATTTTTGCTAAAAATATCCTATGGGGATTGAATTGGCAGCTCAAGGTCCAGCTAAAGAGTGGTCACATTTCATCATGACTATGGGGAGAAAAGTCTGACAATCCTAAAATCAATAAACTGCAAGTGCAAATATTTAAAATCCATCTGGATTACATCAATCGAAAAACACTGGTAGACAGTGTCTCTGCAGTGTGTGGAGGTTTATAAGGCTGTGGGATGTTGGGGGTAAAGGTTGAACGTGTTTTTATGTATATTGTATTCCATATAATACCGTCCCCGAGTACATTCATGTATTTTATCTGTTAGTATCCCTATAGACGATGGACTATAAAGACGCCAATTACACAATGAAAATACATAGAAAACAGATAACAAATGCGACAATAACCATTCGAAGAAAGGAAACAAACATTCTCTAGCTCTCGAAATAATGGAGCCATTCATTTGAAGGTCAAGGTTGGCATCCCGTCTTTACCCGGGTGAGAGCAGACTTATGGCTCCTAGTGGCCATCAATCAAAATGTGTCACCGCGTGGACAATGTGTGTCCACCGACTGATTGATTTACAACCTTTTGTACTTGTGATACGTGACTTATTGTGGGATATGTGTAAATGTGCATTGACGTGTTTTTGTAGAGACTGTTTAGCTGCTATTTCTGCATGCTGCATGCATTTTATTCATTTATTTTAGAAAAAAATTCTACCACATAGTCTGACCATCTTCTATGGTATTGGAATTTTTGTATCACAAATACTTTCCTCTTTTGACATACAAATACGATGGTACTTGCACATTATCTCCATAATGACAGACTATCATTTTATGCATACATAGTAGACATAGTGCTCATTATGTTGCTCATTTCATAAATATTCGAAATCTACAATTCCCTAATGACACCAATACTATAAATAAGTATACTTTCTATTCTTCAGAACATCTCATATTCTTATTCCTGCGTTCTTCTTGTCTATTTTGGTAAACTATCACTCCATTTCCTGGGCGATAAACCAGCATTAAACAGGCGGAAGTTGGCGGGTCTTTGAACACCAGTGCATTGTGGGAGCAGGTGGCGGGGCTCGTCTATTTAATGAACACACCAACCACAGGTCAAGGGGTCACGGGAGAGGCGAGTTTGTATGGATAATGGTCATGGTCATTGTCGTTATCCCTTGAACAGAAGTTCATGGTACAGTAGAATCTAAAATTTCCTACTATTATGGATATATCACGACTATAGACGTGTTCATCCCCCGTATTGATTAGATGGTTTGTTAGTTGTATTATGTACGTTCCGATCATTTACTGTGAACATCTTATTGGTGAATAAACGGTGTCTTGTGCAATGCTATTTTGTTTCTGTACTATTGGCCCACTATTGAGATACTATATTCTTGCATTCAGCTTAGCATGTCGACGCAGACAGTTATAATACCATTTAGACTACATATGCACTGTTTCTTTGCAATTTGCTATTTTCAAATGCACAAAGTCAAAGGACAACTCCGTGTAGAGCAGTGTCTAAATGGAGCCAAGATTTTGTAATGATGACACAATGATACATACACATCAGACTCACTTACCCACAGATGTATTAATGCGTCCCCAAGTACAGCAGCTGTTACCCCGAGATTCATTCAAAATAGTAACATTAGAAGTGCAAATGGGTCACACGGCAACGCAATAGCCCCTCAGACACCAACGAGGACCAGAGAGTGGTGTTTAGTGCGTCTCCGTATGAAATTTTATTCTGCTAATCTGGCATCTTGGATTATGAAATGAAGGAATTTGTATTCTGGATACGATTTTGTGATGTAATGGTTCATTTCATTTCGAATGCAATATGTTAATTGAGACGTCCATTGAACGCACTGCAATTAAATTTTGCTGGCATTTCTGCATGTATATGTATTGAATGAAGGCCTCCATCCCCATCCCCACCACCCGTATATGACAGTTTTTCTCCTTCCCCAGAAACCATCTGGGACCATTAAATGTTTGAATGGAGAGTGTAGCCGTGAAGGAGCCTCATCACAACATGACATCAACACGTGATTAAGTGACTTTGTAAGATAGAGTGTGAGAAAAGTGTTATCATAAGCGCACACTCGTCGTTCTCTGCAGACATGGTATAACTCATATCGCACCCAAACACATATGATAACCCTTAGATATCATTAACCGGAAAAACTGTAGATTTTTGGGGACAAACACTTTAGTATGTATCCTACCATCACCTGTATTATGCGCAACATCTGTTGCGTTTTTCGCAGATCCAGATTTTCTAAATTGTGTGTGGGCGAGGAGTAGGCGTCCAAAAGAGACACGCACCTGTATTACCACCTTCACCACCATGAATATCGCATGGTCATGCCAAGAGAAGGGTGTAAATGTATGTGCATGTTTGTCTGAGCAGTTCGCCTGAGCTGACAGGCGGTTACAACGTGTTAGTCTGAGAAACACAACTGTCTGACGTCATTACCATCGTCTGCTCCAAAACAGAGTGATAAAGTGCGCCCCACGTGCTTACCATAAAATGTTACAACTTTTTAGTTGAATGTAGAAAGGGAATCCTTGAAATACTGAAAAGACATTTCAATGCAATTGATTTACGTTTCTTGATACGATTTATGAACAAATTTGTCCTGTAGCCTGCAATACACCACGTATATTGTTCAGGCAACTTAAAAAAAATATTTTGAATCGCTTCAGAACATCCCGTGTGATATAAATGAAAGGGGATAAATAGAGCTTTGAGCATCTATTTTCCCATAATGCGCTCTTCCTCAGACAGTCAGACCACCTTTTGATGCAGCAATTTTTTTTTATCTTCCATCTACCAATCATCGAACATAATTTATAGGATGATAAATTCTCGTCCCAAAAGACTCAACCGTGCAGATGATGCCTAAAAGGCGTCCTCCCTATCTTTCAGTGGAAGGTTTTTGCTTCTATTTTAATGAATACAAAATGAATGTAATCTATACACAAGGTGACCGGGTCCATCTCCTGCAGTTTGCAATATTGAAATGTACCTCTCAGTCATGTACATGATCTGACGCGTGGGATGATGTGGGCGGTTTCCTTCGTATCATTACTTATTTCAACCCTTTAGTGCAGAGGTAGGCAGCTTAGAATAAGCTCAAGTTTACCTGGATGGGTACCTACTTTACGAGAATCCAGAGCAGGCTCATGGGACGTGTATCTATTGTGCTAGAGCTTTGAGCTCATTTTTCGTTGTATTCCAGGCTTCAGATAAGCATCATTTGCATTCTATCCATTCAAAGAAGTGGTAGAGGAAAAAGAAACATTACAATAATATAATTAGATACCATCCTGTGCACTGGCGGTAACAATATGGTCATGCAATGCTTCCTTAAGCAATCCTTCTGCTTTGTCTTCAAGCACGTCTCTTTTTGTCAATGACAATGTTCTATTTGCTCGACTCAAATGAATCTCTCAATCGATCCAATTAGCAGCAGCATTGTTAGATAACTTGAAGTTCAAATTCATTAGATTTGTGGTGTAATAGTTCTATTTCATGCAAAATTAATATGGCAAAAACACTAATAGCCAAACTATTAGCTAGTTTATGGGATGGAGGATTAGAACTTGTGTAATGAGACCACCTCGGGCACTTAACTGGCCTCAATTGAGGGCCTATCCGATGAACCGTATCCGATGACCTGTTTTATTTTAAATGGGGGGCACTAAATTGACTGATTATTCTAAGAGGTGGTCGCAATTTGAGGGGCGGCCTTAATTGGAGGATCTATTGAATAATGAAATTAATCATACTAGATCAACTAGGCTCTCTAATGCGATTGCGATTGCGATTGCGATTGCACACGACCACCAGAGGGTCTGTTGATTGAGACTAAAACTATGTATGATTCAAAGTTTCTCCCAAATCGGGACAGCGATGCTCCGGTGCTATAAAAAGAGTCTCTAATGCCCTAAAAACGCACCGCATTTTATTCCTCACACGACACGCCTATGACAGGACAAATTGTCCCACAAAAGGCCAAAGTAATTAGATTTTCAGGCCAAGTAAACATGGACTATATTTCTCCGGGGAGCAAAACGCAATCATCAAAGAGCGCAAATTTCCCACACGCAAAATTCCTACGCGCTATTAGCTGGAGATTCAGACGAGAGCTGGAGGACTACTTTCAATGTGTGCTTCTTATATCATCTAACTTTTGGCGTATCAGTGTTTAAACCGGTAGTCATTGTGAAATTCCATGCTTGATAACATAGATTACATGTAGTATTAACACATCACATTTCACAAAATTCCAACTCAATCGTTTGCACTAAATATTAATCTCCAATGACCATTCAATTACATCGAATAACCTGTACGTTATAAATGAGAACACATAAGCCTGGCGGAATTAACAATGATTAGATTTAGCTCATTTCATGAACAGTGGTGCATCTCAATGGATAAAAAAGACAAGAAAAAAGTTTACAGACCTATTCCCATGACGTATAGGCAATCGGGGCCCGGGCCAAGTAATCAGGAGTATGGACAGCCCGGGCAGGAGGGCCCGCGGGGTGCCTGGCCAGTGCAACCTGTACTTTTGGAAACTGGGTGATTGCAGATTGGTATCACGGGCTAGCGGAATGGCATCACGCGTTTAAGTTCTTGATGAATAGGTATCACAGTGGTTTTGATCCAAAGTTGGAGTTCCAGGAGCGGCTGTGTGACTACCTAGTAGCCATGTAAACTTCATGTTAAGCCTTCACATAACTCTTTTAATTGCCGTCAGTGTAGTCGTAACAAGGTTGTGAGAGTAGCTTCTTAGATGGGCATACATATTGTCGTCTTCTGTTCCTCATATAGTTTATGAACTACTGTGTCAGGATAGTCTCGTGTTATATCTTGAAAGAAAGATAATTGTTTGAAGATAAATTGTCCAGATGACAGTACAAATGTGTCATTAACTGATAATACTGTAAACCATAGCCAGACACTCTCGGCCACTAGAACATTGTGGATGCCACTGTATTCTCTGACATATGTTGTCGGATATTTTGAGTTTTACTATCATTTTATTCACATCGCTCGCAAAGAGTACGTAGTGTACCACTTTTATTTACTATATTAACGTCAATTAGAGAGGTATAAAACATTAACATTTATCATAAACACCGCGTATACATCAGACCCGTGGTAGTAACTGTCCTGGCCTGGTCCATTAGTGTCTAGATAGGTGGCTATTTATGGCTTATCAAATCGTTAACTGGATGTGTGACGCTAGGCCTATAGACAGATACATGGAATGCAAAATGAATTAATTTAACTCGGGGGCCTTTATACTCTTATTGAGTTACTCATCAAATACCAAGACTCTTCTTTGGACTCACTAGACTGACTGCAGGTACAGATGATTTTCCACCTAAACATCAATAGTTTGACAGATGTGAAGTCACTTCTCACCAGGGTAACCATCGGCAGTGCTCTGGCCACCCCTGCTCTCATAATTTGCAATGTGGTGCTAGGGAGCCTCTGGCTAGCTTCCACGTACAGACTCGTTCTGGATATCTAGGTCATCGCATGCATAAATATTGGGAAAGACTTATGTCAACGAAAAAGACAGCGGAACATAACCAACCTCGAGACATGTTCCAAGATGGCAATGTATGTTTCTTTGTAGGTAGGATTCTGTCGCAGTCTCTGGACATTCTAGTGACAGTGATCGAAGAAGGCCTAAATAGGAAACGGTGTTTTTATTGGTGCCTGGGCCATAGGCTGAAGCAGCAAAGGGACCGCAGTTCACAGAATTGACAACTTGGTACATTCCAGCTTATTTTGGGTTTTATACTAACTTTAGTCTGCAATAATATACACCAATGGCTCAGCCACCAGTAAAGGGTTAATTAAGTCATCTAGTTATACAATAATTGTGAGAGTAAACAGTGATAATTATGCCTGCAATCACAACAGTTGCTGCAATCGCTGCGTTTGTGTGCCAGCTTGATGTGCTAATTAGTCTGCGATTTTAGCAATTTAGCATGTGATTTAGCAAATTTAGCCCCTAGTGCTGAGCACGCCACTAATCCCAACAAATTAGATAGGCTTGATTAAGGATGACAATGAACAATGCAAATGGCCGTTAGAGGGGGGAAAAGAAAAACAACTGACACTATAGCCACCATCCTACACAAAATATGGCTTCGGCACATTTTCATTTTCATGAAACTGGTTTCACAACGTTGTCAGTTCTATAGCTTCGCATAATATGTATTTGTCCTATGGTGTTGTATTATTTTTCTTATTGTCCTACATGTACATCTACGTTTACCTTAACAGCCTGTTACAATAGAAGGTGTACAATGTTACTGCTCACTTGAACACGAGACACGCGTTTATTTTTGTTTGTCTGTTTGTTTGTTATTCATTGGAATGTTATTTGTTATTTCTATTGATGAATATATATCCGATAGGACAATATTACCCAGAATAAAGGATTTGTCGGTTGAATGTAGAAATGGGATCATTTCTAACTAGAACGATTCAGCCAGGTCAAATAGTTTAACAACAGCAAAAAATGATTTTCATCACATGATTGACACCATATTACAAATGCTCCGACGTGATACACACTGAAAGTATTTCATTTGAAGTGTCGAAAAGTTCATTTAAACGTATCTTCGAAAAGTAGGTAATAGGCTACTGATAGGTTTTCATACCAACGAAATCTGAAGACAAAAATTCATGCCATCACTAGCTGGCTTGCTGCTCGAACAATGGTAAAGTAAAAATTTAAAACCGCACATTGAAACTGACATTTGGGCCGCAGTATGTAAAGCAAACAATTTGAACAAAACATTAATAGAAAACAACTGTCAGGCATCCTGAAACTCTTCTTGGACAACCACAGCTAAAATGATGTTTTTAAACGCACTCAAAAGGTTGCAAGAAAAGTATGTTGAGAATACACTCAGAAAAAAAATACTTCATACACAACGAACGAGACACCACTTAGCTTTCTGTCAAAAGATTAAAAAGACACACCGCAAACAATTGTAGCCAAATAAGAATAGAAACCTGGGGTGCTGTAGACCCCATCTATCTAGCAAGAATCATACATCACACATCTAAAATGGGGTAGGAAAAAAACAGAGACTGCAAGGAAGAAACCTGGAGAGCGGGCACCTTGTGCTTGCTGCTGCCGATGAGAGAGAGAGCATCATTGATCTGTGTGATGGATCAGGTAGACAAAGGAGCTGGCAAAATTGCTTCTGTCACTCTACTTCCTTTCTATTCTCAGTTGTGGGAAAAAGACGGTGGGTATTATGAAGAGAAAGGGTGGCTGGGAGAGGTGGGGTGGCGTTACTTAGTGAAACGGTGGCTGTATGTCTCTGTGTTATGTGTTTGTTGGTTATAGCGTTGACATGGAATGGGCATTTGAAGATGCGTGGCTGTATGAAGAGTGAGTTTGCTTGTGAGACTGTGTGTGTTACTGACAAGTCTTGGTTTTTGCTAAGTGGGTGGGCACACTGGAGTCTAACTATTTAGTTTATAAGTGCAACGGCTCAACCTCATCTATGTTACGCGTTTTATTCATTTGTTATTAAAAACAACCTCCCATCCAGATATAGCGATTTTCTAACAAATGTGTTACAATTTCACATGGTCAGTAGTTCAGGAAAGATCATCTTTTACTAAACAAACTTACGTCTTTACAAAGACTGAATTTAATAACGAGAAACGCCAGTCATTGATTGTCCTTGCGACCAAAATCTAGCCCAACAAAAAAATCTGTTCCAGGTAAAAGATACACTTTAACCCACATGGAGATATTGTGACATTGAAAGATATCCTACTATGCACCAGCTCATTCGTACACAAAGCGAGTGTATGCGTACATGCATATAGAACAGGCTGCTGACTGGGTGGATATGGTTGATACATCAGCCAAGTATCTGCTCACCATCGGTCAGAAAGGCATATGTTCTGCTGTACATCGTATCCATATGTATGCTTTTAGAACAAACACGGGGTCAGGTTACTCATACATCTGTCCGTGTGTGCACTAGGTTTATCTATTGTAGTACCATAAGAGGATATGTCTGATTGTTTATGCTTGTAGAGGCAATTTGTGTATCCTTTTCGTTTGTGTAGGCTTGTGTGGTTTTGCGATATAGATCAGTAATGCATAAGGAAATACAGTGAAACAAACAATTAAGATCACCTCTGTATAAGGACCAACTCTATGATACGAACACTTTTTACCGTCCCAAACCATCGTATCACTATCAAATTTAACCTCTTTAAAGAGACCACCTCTCTATTGAGACCACCTAGTCCAAAGGCTGGTCTTATTATGAAAGATCTATCATATTTCGTATGTAGGGTGCAACGCAGTATTTGAGAATTGTGTCAAGTAGATGGCAGTCATGTTGTCTCGGTATGATAACTCTATGTTTAAGCCTGCCCCTATGCTATTGGGTGAATATTTAAGTGCATGTACCACACTACAACAACACTGCCATTGGCTAAAATATATATGCTCTATATTGGTACGGAGCAGAAGTACTATATACCAGTGCATTCATCAGTACGCAGAAGTCTAAACGTGTAGGTGGACATTCTCTATTTGTCACAACAATTCACTAATGAATGGATCTGTGCCATATCTGTGCTGCATAGTGATTGAAGACGCATGGGCTCATATGTAGGATGGAAGAAATATGTTATAGTCTATCTTGAGGACATTTTGCAAAATAGATGTGGACATCAGACAGCCCGGAATGGATGATGACAAAGAATTATGGATATTTAAGGCTATCTTTAGCAAGTGCTAGTGGAGTTTTGTCTGGGGGTAGGACGCCATAAACAAAACATATCGCGTTATATATATCTCCTTGTAACGCACCCACACACTAATTCTTGATATGGCCACTACTAGTCTACATACATGATGCACATGTATCATGAAAACTTATCTTGGTTAATTTGCATGTATTCAAAGTACAATATTGCACTGGCCATGTAGGGCCTACATGTGCAATGCACACAACTATGGTACATAAACATACATGTACATGTGTGAAGTGTGCGCAATGTAGTACGCAGTGTGGTTCTGGTACTAATTAACATATTTCCATCTCAAATATTCATGGTTTTCGTCATATAATGGAATGGATATCTTGATACAAGATAACTATATGTGCCATTGTATCAGCATCATGTAATGTTCTGACCCCACTTAAAGGAATGGGACTAATATATACAGTAATTCCTATGGGAATATAGAGACCTGTTAGCTGATTGAAGTTACATGCTTAAGACATACTATATCAAGTTAATGAACTGTATAGTTGTAAATCCTAATATTCAATATCAATGATAATTTTGAAGTGAACGCGAGTAGCCGGATAAGCTAATAGTCGAAGTGACATGCAACACCAAGTGAGTATGTAAGAATGTTAAGATGATGTGTTAGTCAAAATGTAGATTATTATAGTCCAGATGACTTGTAAGTCATGTTGTAGTTGTATTTTTTATTTATTAATCTTAGTAATTGACTTGTAAGTCAGAATTTCTTTCGTAATATTCAAAATGACTACCCCGCTTGTCAATATGACTACCATTCCTAGTAAAACTCACCAGCACCCTAGTTACCATACAGCTTTGAAGACAAACCAGACTTATGGCAAACACTTATAGATGACACCCAGCCCACTCAAGATGAATAGTTATGTCCTTGTCATGAGGAGACCTTAATATGACATGTACAGCTGTTTCATCTGTACGGTTGTCCCCGTCTATAGATGTACAATAGTGATGGGTTAAAGTAATGGAATGATTAAGTTCAAGCTAGCATGGTCCGCCGATAGAACAATACAAAGCACCAACCCCCGCTGTACCCAACAAACAAAATTGCAGCCACAAGAAACGCACAGCCGACATCACACTCCATCACCATCTCTCACAAGTCTCAATAATGGCAATATTGGGCGCCAATGAAAGCCCATATCCTGTTAATCTAGGCGGCGGCTACAGTATTGCCTCGGGTCGTCGCTCTATGATATAGGATGGTTATAACCTCGGCGCCGCCGGCGGCAGCGAGTTGGGATGATGGTGTTGTGGGTGTTAAACAACATCCTGTGTACTTGGACTGTGGAAGGTGTAAGGCTCACGCTGTTTGATCCACACTTCAGGTCTACATAATATGAACAAATTGGTGTGGGCCGTGATATTTGTGTCTTTAACCTACTACCGCAGGTCACCAGCCCGTGGTCACTGCTAGCTTAATTCTCCACTGGCGGGTTAACCATTTTTTTATTATTGCAGCCTACAAGAAAACCTAAAATAAACAGAAATTCACTCCAGATGGATGAGCGACTCGGTTACCAGCATTGCGTAAAGTGAAACAGACAACCGTGAAACAGACAACCGTTGTAGCAAACTTGAGCTTATTTTGTTTTATTCTGGACTGCCATCGAAGGATCATTTACTAGTTTAGTAGCTGCAGAGTAAATACTGTATCACCACGTTTCATGCACTAGATGAAGTTAATTTAGTGTGTTCATAAATGTGGGAATAGTGACTTTTGTTCTTATCAAGTTGTGAACATAAAAAAAGGCATCACCATTACTCTGTAAACATATAATGAGTAATTTGTAATAAGTTGAAGAAAATAAAAGACTTACACTTATCTTGAAATCATACCATATGATGCTTACCTGAAAAATAGAAAACAGAGAATATTAATAAACAATATCGTAAATGTGCGTGTACAATAATGAGATTAGAAACTGTTCTGTGTGAAATCACACGTCCCATGCCACTTTGCCAGAATTTCAGCCTCCCATTCGGCCCGCGCGTTTGTCGCGTGTTTTGAGCAGCAGGGGAGTCTGAGCGTTGGCTGATCACGCTGATTGAGTGTGTATCTGTTTGCTGAGCCAATAAGTGAATTGGCGTCCACCAATCGATGAGGTGTGAACAAGGATGATGCGGACAAATTGACCGTTTGTGGACGATATCATATGTTGGGCTATTTCGACTGCCTCTTCAAGATCGTCTGGTCCAATATTGATTTTTTCGCTCCATCCGTTTGAAATGAATGCAGATCTATTGAAGGTAGTAGACAGTCCGAAATCCCGATATAGTATAGGGCGTCTTTCAAAAGAATGAAAAGTGCACAAACTAAAATTATGTTCTCACAAATTGTAGTACGGTGTTGTAAGTACACGACATTCCGCAGTATGAAAGCGATTATCGTTAACCGATTGCGCTCATGGGTTGGAGAGACACTTTATACATGAAATACACACAGTTATAGCATCCGGTAAGTTAGATATTTTGACATGTGATCATGAATGCATTCACTTTCCCATTCCCCGGAAACAATGGCAGTAACTGCACTGCAAGAGCGAATACAAAGAGTTTATGTCTGCCACAGACTATCTACAGTGCATAAAACTGCAACCTGCGGCTTGCCATTCCAGTGATGTGTCTATAAATCGTCGCACCTGCAGTTCAACATTTGGGAAATGGAATACTTATGATAGTGTAGATGCAATTCAGAAAGAAGTGAACCCTGTGATTATGTAATAGTGTTGAGGAACAAAGCTGAACATACATTATTACAGTCCACGGTATAAAGGTATTGTACTGGTCTCTGCTATGTAATTAACTGCCGTGTCTGATAAATTGTGATATATGCCAACGGTTTGTATCCAGCAGGTTTAGTTGGACCACCCAAAACGACGATCAGTATCAATAGATAATCTGGTGAGAGGGGAGCATGTCATGTAAACCCTGGATGGGTCAGAAACACGCATTGTGGTGGATCATTAAAAACCACTGAACATGTCAACAATTATACGGAAGTGTCGGGGTTTGAGCCGTGGCCTTTCAAATATTCCTTGAGTCGTGTGCAATTGTTTACAAAATAAACATTTGTACGAACGAATGACAGATAACAATGCTCATCGCAAGATAGAAAAACAACACGCTCTATCTTGGAAGAACAGAAGCCAAAGATGAGACGATCGGAAATAGTCTGTGTTTTGAAACATAATTCTGGCATCTAAAAGCCTGTTAGATGATTTTCTGCGCTGTTAGTTTTTTACCGCGGGCCATCTGCCATTCTGTCAGTCAATGTTTGTGAGGACCGTAATGTGCTGTGGTCTGCTGATCTCAAATCAACCAATCTGCTGGAGTCTAACGCCTAAAGCCGATGTTGTTGCACTTTTTTATCGCTCATCTCTAAAGGGTTTTAAATGAACAATGTCAATTGCGAGTGGGGAAAAGTAAATGACTTATTTGTAAGTTAGTTCCAACTTATCAACGGGTATACTAGTATAAGAAATTCGCGTGCTCTTATCCTTCGTAAAATGACCGTGTTGAGTTGTGATACATGTCAATGTTCAAAGCACTATCAAACTGGGTTTTTTTTCAATAGATGTTTTAGTTACGTATTTGTTATGGTATGTTAAACATTTCAATGATGTTGAAATGTGCAACTTCAATTGTTACTGTCTATTAATTTCACCTGGGCAGCAGACGATGAATGACGTTGCCCAACATCCACCAAGAAACAGTTTGGAAGTGTGACGTAGATCACAATACTGCAGAGTAATAACCCCAGTGTAAAGGAGCATCTGACACATCTGACCATCGTCCAAATAGCCCCCAGGTGTCCTATTGCTGGACAGAATGTCAACATTACCCCTCACAACGTAGAGTTATACATAGAGGAAGATAATGGATAACTTAGGCATGTGCAGTTAGTATGCTGGTACATTACAATATCATTATCTGACCTCAATATGTGCTTAGACTTTTAAAACCACAACATACGAAGTATAAAGTGTGATCTTTTAATGGGATTTTTTTAATAATTTCAATTTTGCCTTTTTTAGTTTTGCCAGCCAATGCCAGCTTATTGGTTTAAGTAGTAACGGCTTGTAAACACCTAATAAAAATCATATTGCAGATACCATATTTGCATATTAATCAAGATCTGGCCAATTGTGTTACGTTTAATATCGTTGGCAGCCCTGTGACCAGTAAGCAGGCGTTGGTGAGTCTCTTACCCTGCATGTAGTTTACACTGTACACCTCCTGGTCACCAGCACACACATCATCACCGCCGTCACACACATCATGTAACGGGTCCCCGGAGACCACTTAGCCACAGATTATTAATAAGGAGTTGGGCGAATGCTCTGATTGCATACATACAAGAGATGTTTGCTCGATTTAAGTAATTGTGTGTTTTCTTGCTTATAGATATTGAGTAAAAATCAAGTTAAAATTGTATTCAGATTTACATGCATAGTTTACTATTCATGTGATGCACTTATTGCACTTATTGCACTTGGACTATTTACGATGCATTTATATAATCTCATTCAAAGATCAGATAAAAACAGTGGTGCTGGTCCAAGTGGAAAATTCTCGTGACTGTTTGCTTCTTGACTTGACTGTACTTGTATTTTATCATATTGATATATCATTATATTACACCTGTATACTGTATGATGATTTGATCGGCACAACAATTGGAGTCACGCATGGAGTACCTTGATAGAGAGGTGGTCTCTTTATGGAGAAACAAGGCAGTCTCTTTATAAAGGCTTGAGATCATAGATAGGTATCTTATTATTCAGGTGATTTCTTCATAAAAGAGATCTCTATATAGGTGTGGTCTTAATCGAAGGTTACCCTGTAGTGTCAGAACTACCAGTATCCCAGTCTGCCTCCTCCAAATCAGAAATACTGCTCCCAGACAAATCAAATTATGCCTTTTTTCGATTTAAACGTGTTTTTATGAGGCGGCGATTATCAAGAGACCACTTCCTGCCTTCACGGGGAGCCACACCAACATTTTATCGCCGCTTCATTTGCATCTATAACCGATGGAGATCGTTCGTTGATACCGGTCCATGCGGACCTCAAGTTGGTAAGAACATAAAGGTCCTAATGGTTTCAGCAACATATATGGTGATGAGGGTTCGTGGTGTGTGTGAAAAGTGATATCAAAATAGGACATTTGCTTGCTCGAGTGAGCGTAAGCGAACGAGGGTAAGTAATTTTCACCCAACTGACACATTTTGTGACGTAAATACTCATAGATTTTAACCTTTCCTTCAAAGTGCGATAAAAATGCTCTCTTGACTACATATACTGATGCGGAAAGTATATTACAAAATTAAATCAATGAGAAACTCTGTCCCAAAATGATCTCAGCCACTCGGAGCAAAGTATGTTCTGTAAACATGGAAAAAATTTATATTTCACTGGTTGTGGGAATGCTTCAAATTTGTATCAATTATGTCTCGTTGTTATGTTCAGGTCGATTGCATTGGATGGTTAGTTTTATTATTCATGTGTGCACATTTAAGTTTAACAGTTCACTGTGAAGAGTGCATTTAGTAAGGACCTCATAAAGGGTCGTCAAACCAGACCGTGTGCCTACGTAAATCCAGATCCATATATCCACAGTGGATTTGAGAATCTATGGACATTGGAAATTCTACAGTGAGGTGCATTTCATTTAGTTGTTCGATTGGGGCCGTTTACTGCTGAAAATAAGGTTTAATGCACACTGTGAATTGGTTTTGAGCGACAGTGAAATTACATTGATTAGTGTAAAATTAGTCCCAAACTGTGCTGCTGCTTCTGCTGCTGCTGCTTCGATGCTGCTGTGATGCTGATGCCGCTGCTATGATGCTGTGAATGCTTCTGCTGTGATGATGTTAATGATTCTGCTGTGATGATGTGACTGCTGCTGCTGCGATGCTGCTGCTGATGCTGCTGATGCTGAAGCTGCTGTGATGCTGCTGCTGTGATGCTTCTGCTGACGCTGCTTCTGCTGACGCTGCTTATAAATGCAAGTGATGAATCCAGAAGCCAAGGAAAAGAGAGCCCAGAAAACGCCCAAGTCAGCCGAGTGTATACCCAAAGTCGCCTCTTTCCAGACAATTAGCCCTTTGTGTATAAGTCTGCAGAAACGAATATTCTAAGACAACATACCTGCATTCACAATGAAAAACATATCTCAGTCAATTATAATTTTATTCCTGTACGTGTACGGGTGACAACACAGCTGTGTGGAAACAGAACTTCTCTCGACCAACAAATGGAGAAATGCTGTTGTTGCAATTCATAACATTGAAGCAGACGTCACAAGTGCGCAGACACCAAAACTGTTCGACTTTCTGAAAAGAGCCTAAATATAAATTACGTTTTACTCCGTGGACCCCACACTCCCCTGTTAATTTCTGTCACGTCTTTCCAAATGAGGCGCTTGTGTGGGGGTGAAAATCACATTACCACAGTTTTTTTGCTGTGTGTTTTTTTTCCTACAGAATCTTCAAGCCTTGGCCTATAAACGGTGTTGAAACCTTGTGTGCACGTTGATACACTATTATCACCTCCATAGGAGAACTGTGCTGTCGTTAACATATGGCTATGAAGTATGTAAAATATTTTAAACTTGTATAATGGGCACCACCTATTCATTGTAAATTACTTGATATTTTTCAACATACTTTTGTGCGCATGTTATCAAGTCATATATTATTTCAGAAAGATTTTTTTCAAACGTTTGTAGTAACACTTTTTGTTTTGTTCTATTTTCTGATTCTCTACCTGATTATAATCAATCATGTACCCAACACCTCATTGATATTTAGGTACACTGGCAAACTAATATATCTCGAACATTGTGACTTGGAACGTATAAACATAGCACCATCAAATGTGTATGTTATACGTGTGAAATCCAACCTAAACGGATTAATCAAACATGAAATTGCATGCACACAAGAGCACACCGACTGCGAGAAGGTGTACACATTACGTACGTGCTCTACAGAAACATAAGCCTTGAATCAATGCTATTTAAATATGTCAACCGCCACACTGTCTATTTACACAGCAGAGCCCATGAATTGATGACGTGTGTTCGTGGTGTATGCGCATGCCCATAAAATACAGCAGGCTCTTCCTATGAAGACCACTTCATTGACTTGTCTGAATTGGATTCAAATTGAAAGCTGGTCATTTTATTCAGATGTCTTGTGACGGTCTCTTTATTACACTTGGAAAACGGAAAGAGTGTACATTTCGTCGATAGATATACGTGGTCTTTATTGGAGGTTTTAGTGTATGCCCATTGATCTTCATACGAGTGGCGGAGGTCGCAGTATGAAAGAGAGTCATGTGCTGTCCGTACAGTATACAGTAGCAGCTTCCTCTAATATAGACCACCTCAACAACCGCAACTATGATTAGATGTTTGGAGTTGTTGTTTTTGCTGTTACCTCAAAATATGATTATCGCCGACCGCCCCATAGAGATTGCCTCTATATTGAAACGTGTCATGTCTATCGCAATATACTGTCTGACTCAAATGAAGGTCAAACATAGACCACAACTAAAATATGATGGATATTCGTTTTCATGCCCACTCAATTGTCACCTAAAGCAAACTTTTGGCGACATTGTTGAATTTCGGTGGATATATAAAAAGTATGACGTCGACCTATGTATCTGTATTTTTGACCTTCCATATTTACAGTACCCAGTTAACTTCCCAGATGATCCCACTTTCGTATAGCTTACCTCCATACGAAGACCACTTTGTGGGTTCAAATTAGTCATTTAAAAAGCATTTCTTTGATTTTTTTTTTTTTTATTTATTTCGTTTATCACATGTTTATTAATACTACAAAAGTAAATAAAAACTTACAGATAGGTAGAAAATATGAATAGAACTAAACTTGAATAGAGATATGCAAATTTAATAAAAAAAAAGCTTCTTAAGTCTACCAGCCCTCTATTGAGACCACTTGAAGTCGGCCCCCGTGTGGAGTCATACTGTAGGCACGTTTTCCCTACATTCCAACACTCTTTTTTCCTCGTGACACTTTAGCGCCACACTTTGTAATGCACATAAATACCCCTGAGCCTGTAACAACATTGATAATGTTTACTTAAAAGGTGGAAATCGCCGGAAATGGAAGTTCTGTTCTGTGAGGAAGCAGCCACGCTTGTGTATATTGGGCCCTTTTCCTCTATCCATTGGCTTATGGTGTCTCCGTAGTCATGGTCTTAATGTGCTATACTGTTTTGGTCTGTACTATCTCTATGTGGGTTATCACTTTTGTTTAGTAACATTCAGTTGACAATCATATAGACTATGTCCTTGTATGGATGGCCGTTTGGGGTGATTTTGTATGAGTGAGCTTTTAGCGTTTTTGTTTGTTTGTTTTGTTTGGTTGTTTTTTTTTT
Source organism: Streblospio benedicti (assembly GCA_019095985.1). NCBI lineage: Eukaryota > Metazoa > Annelida > Polychaeta > Spionida > Spionidae > Streblospio > Streblospio benedicti. The sequence goes on along the minus strand of CM032667.1, from coordinate 14,600,042 downwards.
GTTTTTTTTTTTTGTTTTTGTTTTTTGTTTTCTAGTGTGTTTCACCCATTGGTGTGCTGATTTCTACAGCTGGTTTCCTATCATTCTTTTAACTCTGACATGCCACTTACTCTACCCTTGTTAAGAACATGTCTCGTGGGCATCCTTCTTTTCTATATGCCTATCATTCATAGTGTTATCCCCATATTCGTGGGATAGCCACGTATCCCTATTTCGAACCATATATTAAATCATGACTCAAACTAAACAAAAAATATAAAATTTGCCATAATAGACGTCTGATTCACTCGAAAGCAATAGTTCGTGCATTCTACTCAATCAAACCAAGCCTTGGCTAATTTGAGTGTATTCCCTGGCTTTATTCAACACTGCAATAGTAGTAATTAAAATGTCTACTTTAGCCCGTAAAGGGTTATCCAGGTAGGGGCAGCGCCTGGCGTGGACTAATCGTCTGCCCGCCTCCAGCCGCCGCCATGTTGGTAAACAAAGCAGCCAGCATTTCTGTGGAGCTCACCACATTAATTGAATAGCTGCTAAATATACATCACGGCGATGTAACTGATTGTGGATGCACTTGTAGGTGGTGCTCTTCTGTGATTGTACAGCAGATAGATGCATTGACCTTTATCAATAGCGGTGATGAATGATGGTCATGGTAGTGGTGGGAGCCGGTATATCATGGAACAAATATCTACTTGGTAAGAGGCCAATATCCTCCCATTCACCTTCTAAATTTGCCAAATAGTGTCCAAACCTTCAAGGGCAATATGAAACAAATGCGAGCAGTGAATCAGACAAAGTTGCAAGACTATTCAGTTTCAGTTTCTCTTTTTGTGGGTGCAAACGCCCCCTCCCCCGCCATCATGCACACACGCATCACAAAATATGTGTAAATGACACTAACCGTGTCTTAGTTTTTAAAAAAACCTGGTGTTGTTGTTTTTCAAAGTGTCCGCGTTAGACAGGTTTCACTGTGCACATGTCATCAGATTTCGCGGCGGCGGCGGCGGCGCCGGCGGCGGCGGCAACCCACGTGCATACGGCATACGTCATTTTTCATTAGCTCTTCTCAGATGTACAAGTGTAAGATGTATTATGCAGACGTCTGGCACAGACGGTCTGTGGAGCAAGTGGGTGATAAACGGCACTTTACAAAATGATAGATTTATCCTTTTCAACACCCTGCAACCTACATACAGCATGGTGATGAACCATTCATAAATTGACACAGAAAAAAATGCACTTAGAATGTTTATGTTCTGGAAAAACATTCGTCGACATTGTTCAGACTGCCGATGGGAATAGGTGCGATGGGGCCTAAATGAATTGGCGATGATTAAGATTATCATTTTGTACTTGTTACACGTTGCTGGGTAGGCAATTCAGGCACTTTATTGGGATAATCCAACACGCATTCTCATCAATGCACTATATCGACCTATACTACTAGGGAATTTGGGTGTTGAGCTAGCTCACTCTTAATGCTATCAGATTCGTTGATCATTTGCACATTAGTTGAACATACTTTGTGTTTGGCGATGCAGTTGAAGCTCAGAAAACATCCCAACTCCTGGTGAAACTTCCATCAGAACTCACCAGGCAACAAATAGAGCTAACACATAAATTTCATAAATCATCACAAAAATACGCAAGCGGCGTTCAATGAGAATGTCTGACGACGACCGGCTGGTACGCTTCAATGTTGGACGGAGACGGTTATAAATAGCACGGTAAAACATGATCTATAGTTCTCTGTGTATAAATAACGTGATGACGACACAAACTACACCTCACACGTCACCACAACGAGGCCATGGATGACGGATGGGCAGTGTACAGGAGGCTGGGTGGTGTGTGGTATTGAGTGTAACAATCAGTTAGTTAATGACACGTGGGTAGGCTCAATATATAGTATAGCTCATTATCAATCATGCATGACATCTTAATATGCTACAATTGCTAGTGTGTTCAGATGATTAGTTTTAGTTTGTACCAAATCAGACTATTGACATGCGTATTGCATTATATTCTCAACGCCCTGGGGAGTATACATTACTAGGTGGGAGTAATGTGTATTGTGTGCATATCACCACGCACAATATATATTTAACGTGCAATGTCTAGATATAGACTTCAGTTTACACGAGTTACATATAAGAGCACAGTAGATTTTGTGTTTGGTATCTGGGGTCGGGCAAAAACCATTGTTTACAATATCAATACCGCCATGATATAATATTGGGATACAAAAGAGTCTGTCATATCCCTCAGTGTAAGCTAATACATGTGAAACATAAATATTAGCATTGTCTGTGTTTTTAACACTTAAGGCCAATAATGTCCCTGCATAGTCTTGTCTTATGGTTCAGGTAGGTAACACGTCCAAACTGTAGAACATACCATGATACGCTGCATACTGGATAGAAATAAAGCACCCAAACATCATCCACCACAGGTGCTCAGTGCAGTGATGACATCACGAGAGGTTCATGGCGTGTAATGCCCAGCAGCTCACCCAGTTTACACAACTCTGTAAAGATACCACCTCTATGAGAAGAACGTTTGTAGGTTCTCAAACCTTCATAATGAGAGCAACATAGACCTTCATGATCAGACCACTTCCCGATTAAGACCACTTGAGGCTACTCTCACAGGTGGTCATAATAGCACTAGTACATATCTAGGTCAGAGCGTTTTGCCTCATGTTGTTTTATTTGCGTCTGTTCACATTGAGACCTTGTAGCAAACTTCTAAAACCTGATCCAGGCGACCATGTTCCATGCTCATTAAAGATCCAGACGCCGTCAGGTGTTGGCCAACAGCTGGATGCAGTCTGGATCTTGGCACCATTAGCTTATTAAATAGTTCTGTTCCATGGGTACAGAAAGTTGTCAATAAAATCCACTTTTAGAAAATCGTCAGAGCATTGATAGCCAGACTTTTAAAAGGGTCATTATGAAGCTTTTACAAGAATAATGAATGTATTTATAGATTTCAAAACTATTACAAGCAACACTTCATTTCCACATTGATTATTTTTCTAAGTCTTCAAAATGAGTAAAAGTCTTGGGAGTGTGGCACCATGTAGCTGCCTCGGCACAAAAGGTGTTAAAACGCCTCCATATGAGGAGAAAAAGCACGCTTATGTGCACCGGTGATTAATCTTCATTGGCGCAAACAAGAAAGAATGAGGCGAAATGGACACAGCTGATTAAGGTGAGTTTGGGGGTGGAGGCAGGAGACCGATGCATGAGGGGCGGGAGCGGGTATATGATGTGCGTTGAGTGACTGCTGCTGCTGCTGCTGCTGCTGCTGCTGCTGCTGCTGCTGCTGCTGCTGCTGCTGCTGCTGCTGCTGCTGCTGCTGCTGCTGCTGCTGCTGCTGCTGCTCAGCAGCATATATCTAATGATAACAATTATCATGTAGATTACCAACTGGGCATGACTTGTTTTCCATATAAAATCTATACTGGATTCTGGTGAGATTTTGCCCAACTGGCTATTCACACATGCCATCTACCGCCAATTGTTTTAGTCGTATATGTATGTATACACCCAAACCTCCGAATAAAACCCCACCTTGCAAGCTCTATTATGAGACCATTTTTCACCGTCTCAAACCTGCATAACGAGACGACCACCAATCTTCAAGAAGAGACCACCATGGGCATATTCCAAATGGTCACGGTGACCTTTCGCCTGCACCATTCTTCGTGTTTACGACACCCTATACTAACCGCCCTACCCGCAGAGAACATGCAGACCACTATGTCTGCGCTGGGGTTTTATAAGAAGATTGAGCATAATTGGCTGGAGATGAGTCTCCGGGGCCACAACCTGACTGGCCCGTTTGTGAGCACAGGCAGACACTAGGGAGAGGGTAGAACTGCCTTCATACACCGACTATAACTCTAATACTCTGGTGAAAATGAAGGATTCAAAATTAACAGGAAACGTTTGTTGAGTGTTCTACATTAGCTTAAGCCTTAATAAACGCACATAAAATGAAAATACATCTATAGGCTATCCGACTTTTCGTACATGTAGTACACCATACATCTAAGACTGTGTAAGAGCATTAGTTCACGATGGTCTGCGCCTGTTTTGATAAGTCGGCTGTTGGTAGATGGTTATGAACCTTTATTATCGCTCATCCTACCCCGCAGATTAAAGCATGAAGTTTTCATAGCAAGTAATACGTGTGGGTATTAAATTTGAGTTCTCGTAACATGCACAATAACTTTTTTAATACAAGTTTTGCACGTGTCCTCTGCCTCTGCCATTGTGTATGTTAATCTTCTCAAAGTGAAATTGGGAAAGTTTGGGGGGCTTCTTACCTCTTACACGCTCCCTGTTGAAGATTTGATGAGCATTCTGCATGTTTATAATGCGCTCATCCATCGTGTCCGTTTATAATGTACAGCCACTGGTCGCCCAGGGTACATTAATATGTTAACACGGTAATGGGCAAACTACAGTCTCTTGACATTTGCACTAGACATTTTCAGTTACACAATAGACAACGAAGCACGGCCTGACATTTTTCAGAACGATAAGTTTTACTTTAGCCTACATTAATGGTACATGCATGCGATGCAAATGCCCCCAAAATATAAGTTTGTTTAAAAGTTGAGAAAAAGACATCTACGTGTACCATTAAAACGAGACCCCTGTGTTTTCCACCAGTTTCATGTCTCCCTTTGAAAAAGCAGCTCTGTTTATAATCTCCATCACAGCGTCGCATTAACTTTCGCCACTGTACAGAGTTTGCAGCCTCTATCAGTCAACCAACACTTGTAAATCTCAGAGTGGTGAATATTGATAAAGGCTGTATAAATAAGAGACCATCTTGGCGTTTGCTAAGTCAAAATCAAAATCTTCGGCCCAAATAAAAGAAAAACTGGCAACACGAAAATGGATTATTACAAATAACTTACAGCTAGCTGAATATGAAAATATATATGTGCACTTAAAAGACTGAATGGGAGTTTGATTTTGATTTGGTTAATTACTAGTGGAATTCAGATTATGAACAGTGATTTCTGAGTGATGTTGTGGCAGTTGCTTGCAGATCTTTGGCATAATAAAGTACCATATTCATCAACAACACATTACACATAAGAACCACTGCATTCATTACCAGTAAATCAACCCCAAAAGACTACAATCAAATATTCATAGTAGAAGGGTACGAAAGTGCAATGTGCATTCACCATGAAATGTTCCACATTTACCTATCCACTTAGCATTTGTGACTGCAGCAGAAGGATGTGTGCACTCGGCCAACGTATTGCGCTTTTCATGTGCGTTTAGCGCTGTCATTATGCAGACAAACAGAGCATTCTACATCGTACATCAGATCACCAGGTGGGTGCTGACACTCCGTCATCTATGGTGAGTTGATTGCTACTATATCATGTTTTTATTTAGAAAAGAGGCGGAAACAAGGGGCTACTCTTAACCTAAAAGATGAGTGTGATAATAATCCAATATAATTGCCGCTTAAAGTGTGGGTGTCAGAATATTTCCTGAAAAGCAGAGATGAAAGTTGGTTGAAATATAAATGCTGTCTCATATTGGATATAATTGTATACTGTAGACTACAAAGCTCTACGGTTTGGAAGCTGTGATCGTGTATGTTTCTTGATAGCTCACGGGGCTGATATTAATTGCTGCTCATTTCTCAGGTGAATTTACTGATGAGGAAGAAGGTGATGAGCAGCATACGCCCTGCATTATGCACTTTCCCATGATATGACACAGTGACATACGCGTACTGAGCATATGTTTTTTGCATTCTAATGGTTCTGTTTTGTTTTGTTTTTGTGATATTTCCATTCAATCGTATGATCATCCACTGTGAGTACAATTGTAAGATCTGGTTTGATGTTTTCATTTCACTCATAATTGTTACCGTGCAATTTGATAAACTTAGAAGAACATAATTTCCAACTACCTAGAACCATCAAAATCATGAAGATACGTACTATGAATAGTCGTCGAGCAATCGAAATAACTAGATGTCTAATTCAATTTTATTCATTACATGTAACAACATCATTAACATTTCCAACATGTAATCGAGATTGACATGGTAAATACATCCAAAAGTCATTATTAAATTTTACCAGCTATTTGTTGGTTTGTGCCAAAAGCAGACAGCGAGTGCATATATTGTGAGTGGAAACAAGACTCCAGCTGGTACATAAACCATGTGGAATCTATCAGGCCAGAAGGTTATGCGTATAACAACATCATTGGATAGAGCAAGTTAGATACGATAAGATGGAGCTTTCTCAGTGGAGTAGATCTCTAATCTTGGTTGAGAAGTCATGAAATCAAATAATAGTATTTAAAATGTATCATTTGAGATCATGTTAACCTTTAACTCATCATTTTATTCATACCATAGTCCCTATATCTTGCATACCCTTACAAAATGACCATAAAGCTATCATCATTCAAACTAGAATGCATCTTTCTCGTTGTCTAAAGGAAAGAGATGATGGAGAAATATAACTCTCCCCAGACTCAAATTACCGTAATACCTGGGTCCCCACTTACTATAACTTAATTTCCTGCCGTCTCTCTTTCCTTTTGGTCGCAATCGTAGCGAGCCAGCGGCAAACTTATTAGTATGCTTTTAGCATGGCGCATCTCACTCCCCATAATCACGATTTAGTATGCAAACCTCTCCGCCGGATGTGCACCTCTCCATTACGTCATCAGTATTTTATGATAGAGAAATATTCGTCTGGTGGATTGAGGTAAACTTGTTGATTTGTTTTAGTGCTTTGTTGGGCGATTGCGGCCATATTTCAGAACAGTGTGCACGTAATTGTAGTAGATTTGTGATCTTAGTTGTAAGCTTTTTGCTTCTGGAGAGTCTATTTTATCAGGTAATTATCCTATATTTCCTGTACAGGTATTTTTCAACTGCTGTATATAGAGCTCTGAGACAGAATTGTGTGTTCAGTGTAAATGTCTCCAGTATTATCAACAGTTATAATCAGAAAATCATCAAAGTTAATGAACGTGTACATTAATTTTGTTTTACCTTTTGCCATGTAAGAACAAATCATGAGACAGAAACATTAAAGTTATTTACAATGTGATGTAAAGGGATTTTAAGAAACTACAGGGTATGCAGATGGGCCTTGGAAACATTTTAGTATGTTCATAATACGTGGGCAGCAAATTGGTATGCATTCAGAATGCGCAACATGATGACATCATACATAATTGGCTCAATTTAGTATGCTAAACTTTATGCTTGGCATCAGCAGATGCTCTGTGGGTGTTCTGAATGTTAATTTAGGTGGGGAAACTGCTTTAAAGGCTTACTTCAACACAATATTAAGCTTTTACGACTTTAGGTTATCAATTTTCACATGCTATATGAGATTGAATAGATTTTTTCACAAATGCAATAACAGTGAGGAAATGTAATCTTACATACAGTATAACCTCCAATTAAAACCACCTCGATAAAATGGCCACCTCTTATGATATGATGTTTTCCTGTATAAAGGTCCCTATGAGCCTCCATTGAAAGACGACCTTACTCATGACGACCACTCCAATTCAGACCGTGGGGTGGTCTTAACAAAGAGTTATTACTGTATTTGATTTATGTAGTATCGATGTAAATGTGCATTACACTGCATTGCTTCAAACTCACGCTCATTAGCATTTGCAGACAACATAGGCTGAACATAAAGCTGCTCTTCACTCCAATCTGCATAAAGTCTTATTTTATAGATACATGTACATAGATACGGTTGTGATTATAATTCCCATGTTTTATTGATTTAGGGCATTACCATCATCAAGATGTGAATATAAGCACCAGAGAACGATCATCTAATGCTATGCCAAATCAAGCTACATAACTTCACAATTTATCTTGTACACTGCTTTTTAAAAGCCAGTCTCTTTGGATTCCACTCAAATGTTGTCTCAGACAGAAAGAATACAGAAAGATACAGACTGGGTTGATTTGTTGTGACTAGTTTGAATGAAGCGTTGATCCATCGACCCTGAGGTGATAGAGAGGAAGACAAAGAGTCGTCCTACTGCAATCAAGACGGTAAAATGACACGTGGTAGAAGGTAGAATAGGTTGGGCCCTGGATGGAAGAAGCTTATTTGTGTGGTGGTAATGTATATTATAACTTGATTTACTGATTTTTTAGCATTAGTTTGGCATGCTCGCCCGTGTCTGCAGCTATGGGGTACTGTATGTTCAAGATGTGTAGTGTATATTATTGTGCATTCACAATTAAATGTCAACTATAATAAAGTTCAAGTGAAGAAGGCTGTAGTTACGTGTCACCCTTACAAATGAACTATTAACATCCCTGTATCAAAAGACATTCGTGTAAGCACCATTAAGTAATCTAATCCCCGGTTTACCAGGCAGTGGCAAATGCTAAATATCACAGGAAAGGGCTATTCTTGTGAAAGAAAATCATGGATCACAAATCTAGCACGTATAACTGGTGTCCTGTGCATACAGGCGGTAGTTGCCGGAGCCTCTGCAATCACAACACCGACCCGTCCCACACAGTACCATAATAAGCAAATATATTCAACTGCAAATAAATGTCCCTTCTGCTCAGATGACCGCGGGGTTTATGGATCAATTATACAGAGATGACCAAGATCTACAGGGCCACAAAATATTCACAACTGGTGTAGTGTGCTCAGGTGGACAGACACAGCGGTCCATTACAGTCCAAGTTGCCTCGTGAATCAATGCAACATATGTGACTACAAACACATGTCCATTCTACCCACATGACCAAGTGGCAATTACACGTAGGCTGTCTCTAGTGCTCACTTCATTCACAAATGCTCCCTGCACAGACAAGTATAACCTACTCGAGTGCTCACTTAACGCAGGTGTCCAGGTAACCAATGTGGTCGCTATTCACAAGTGTCAAAAGCCAGAGATTACACTGTGTTCTCTGTTGATACTGACGTCTTCTGGATAGAGAGGTGGTGTTATCGTAATTGTTTTATGTGACTGTTTGCATCATCGAGTTGGTAACACTTAAGTGTAATCTGAATGAGACCAGATTTAAGAAAAGAGCACCTAATAAGACCACATTCCCAGTTCTACCCTCCTTAAAGAGATCGCCTTTCAGCAGTCGTACCCATTGCAGTCCAATTACTAGGAAGGTCTCAACAGAGAGTTAGTTTAATAAACATATTCTATTCTAGAATGTTAACTTGGATTCAGCGTAGCAAACATGCACCATGAGCAGTCTCCCTACAGAGATAGGTTCTACTGTGTACAGATAACCAGTCTATGCTGTACACTGGCAATAGGAGCTCCTCATCAATCAATCTGTCAGCGCTTCACTATTCCTGTTGTTGGGTCAGCGCCTGCTGATGTGATAGAATGTCACATGATCACCACAACATGGGAGCGGAATGCCGCTGCAGCTGTGACCGATAACTGACCACTGCTTACTTAGTGACCGCTAACGATTGAGAAGTGTACACTTTTTGACCAACAGCAGCTGACCGCGTTGTACATCTTGTGTGACCAGTGTACTTGGAGTGACCGTAAACTGACCGATGTGGTCAGTGAGTGACCGCTACACTGTAACAGCATTGGTAGTGACCATGACATACCTACTTGTGTAGAACAATAGATATGACTATACAGGTGAGTGGACAAAACTGGGTCATCTGTTATAACTTGCATGTTACGAGTCTCAAATTCCCATTTACTTGGTATAGAGTACATCAATTAAGACCATCTTTATAAAGAGATCACCTCTGTAATAAAACATTTTTCTGGTCAGAGTTCTATTATAGTAATCCCTTATACATATACCCCGTCTTTATCGAAAGCAGTAGTCTACTACGGGCAGTCTCACTAGAGAGGTGCCACTGTATAGTAATAGTTTACATGCATGTATGCACTAATACATGTATATCTCTGGGAACTGCACCACGAAATATCCAAAACGAACGTGAGAGCCATACAAATCTCCACGGGTGATTTAGCATACACATAGCACTACATTGGGCATGTACAATGAAATGACGTTAGTCTCGTGTACCAGTCAATTAAACGCATGCCATTTACACTCCATTTAGGAGTCTGATCCATACAACCACATTACGCAAAGCCAGTCCTGTCGTTGGATCATCCCTACTACCTTTTCATGCAAAAATGATTTTGTCAGTTCAATCAATCCCAAGTACATCCCCGCTTCTCCCAGTTTTAATAAGTATGCTACCAACTGGAAGTGGGGTTTTCATGAACCGTATCTTCTCCAAAGAAACATAGCACTAACGGCCACACTTATACGTGTGTGCTCATAAAACAATAATGGATCAACGTGTACCAAACTTCGGCCCTGATCTACCTCTGATTACGAATTCACGGTGGTATGGAAATATTCAATGCAGTTTCTCTCTATTAACAGCCACGCATATATTTTGCCAAATTGAAAGAGACATATCACTATAATATACAAATGCAATATAAAATGGCCATACAATGGAAAATTAATTCATACCTGCATTTTTACTGGATTTTGCATAATCTCCTACACAAGTTGCAGAATTTACCAGAAGCCATACATATTCAGTGTATAGCAGAGGTATTAAAGCAGTCACTTTCTTAATCAACTGGATGCCTGTCTATTCTCTATTGGTGTGTGGTGGACGCCATGAGAATTCACTCCTCTCATAATTAAGACAGTCACACAGTGTGACACAGACCAATGCATGTACACGTACTTTTACATATATATGGACAAAAAAATATATGGAATGATCCCTACCTTAGTGCTTAACTCTCTTTCTCAAAATATGTCATTATCATTTCCATATATTTCGTGTCTTACCCATCCCGTCGAGCTTTACCCATATGCATGCAAAACCCAAGCAAGTAATCAACTGTTTGCGCCCACCCAAACCCCAACCCCAACCCCTCACTCTTCATCACCAGTCTACACCTGGCAGTGTACAGCAGATAACAATATAAAAAATAAACAGTGTAATATCAACATGACCTACCTTGGTGCCGGTCCACTTCTCCATGGGCGAGGTGGGCGGCATGAACCTGAGCTCGCCGCCCAGCACGGACGCGTACTGCAGGCCGAGGAACGCCTCCACCTGCGGCAGCGACCGTTCGGGCAGCGTGACGAGGTAGCCGCGCAGCAGCCCGTACTGCGTGCGGATTACGCGCGGGGACATCTGCGTGCCGAACACGTTGGCACCGCGCACGGGGAGCGCCAGGAGGGGCAGCAGGAGGAGGAGAATGAGGGGGCAGCACAGGGGTGTACTGCAGCCAGATGGAGGTCCTCTCCACAGCAGCCTCAAGAGGAAAGAGGTCAGTCCTCCTACTGTGTCTGCTGGCACCCTCCTCTGAATGGTTTGTCTTGCTAGCGTGTTTGTGCTTTGAAGAAAAGTAAGTGCACGTGTTTTGGGTGCTAGCGTAGGAGGTTTTGTTGCCATGTGCCCCTCCTCTGCCGCTGCTGCATCTCTCATTGGTGCTTCCGCCCGTGGCTGCCCTAGAGCTGTAGGCATCCTTGTGGGTATCCGAGGTATCCCATCGGTTGTTGGTTCCGTTGAGCACATTTTGGTTGAATTGGTTGAGATTTATCCTTTCATAGTATTCTGTCTATCCTATGGCGCACACATATTGAATATTTTGCTGGTACACTTAGGTGTTGATTACACACGGATATGTAGGTATGTTTGCTGTTGTGTGTAATACGTACTTATTAGTTCACAAGTCACAAAAATCTTTGAGAGATGAGTGTTAATTAAATATAATTTTCCACCGCATTGTTACATTATACATCTCAACAGTTACATTTGGTAGAGGCCAATCAGTTTTCAATCATATATTTGTCACCTGTTAAAATATGTAATGAAACTTCATGTATTCTCCTAAACGAGATGAGCATCATTTTCTTCACGATAATATTTTAAAAATTTGCTGGATCTTTTAGAAGCTTTAAACTTTTCTTTGTGGGGGTTTCTCTGAATGTCATAACCGTTTCATCTGTTGTAATTAAACTGCCATGACAGCCTGTGAAACATCTGATATGGACATGTATCTAAACCTTGAAAACCAGACCCCAACCCCTACCCCAAGACAATCCCATACACACACAATTCAAACACGTCACTAGCAGATATGGGCAAATGTTTGAGAACTTTCTAAGAAAGTGTATATTTAAGCTCCACTCACAAACTTTTGCAGGGGTTAAAAACTCATGTGAAAATGACATTTTGGTGGATACTGGATCTGCCGGAGCACAGCCTTTCTTACTCAATTTTCCTTCTTTAAAAGACAAGTTATGACCAGTTATGTCATGGTTTCCTTTCATCATATGACCATCAAACAAGAATCAAAATACATCAACAAACACCCCTTTTTCGTTGTTCGAACGTGTCCTCTTTAAGGCAGAAAAGGCAGGTGCTCCTTTTAGCAATCCCCCGAGTGACCCACTGATGGTGTGTATTGTATTGATGCTGGCAGCCAACAAAATACGCCACCTTTTAGAGACATCACTGAATATTTCATCTGATTTAGTCTCCACAGTATATTGTTTGTCTAGACTGTGTATTTATATCGGCCTGGGGAAATAGTGCAGAGATTTGCATCCTAATAAAAGGCCCATTGATCAATTATAGTTATTTTCTAGCTGGAAAAGAACGTGGAGTAGCACCTGCAATGAGGCCACCTCTATAAAGGACCACCTCTGTAATAAGACGATTCTTAAGCTTCCGCACATTCATTTAGAGACCACATTGATTTTCCATGCATAGACCATCTCTACATTGACACTGCTTGAGGCAAGACCGAAAGGGATCCTTATTAAAGAGAGGTCTCTTGCAATACGTATTGCCTAATTTCTCGACGTATAATAAATCCATAAATCCGAAGAATTGGAAAGAATTTGCATTTATTTGTTTGCTAATTAAATCACCCCTTCTCTTTTCCAAAGCTTAACTTTGTTCAACTTTTGTTTTCGGCCCTTGATCTTACAAACATATGCCAGGTCCTTTATTATGAGAAATAATGAGATTCGTAATTGAAGAAGGAAGTCTGTGGAAGACGAGACCCGCCTTTGCGTACGTCATGCCGATGTATTAAATGTAAAGTTACCAATCATGAAAAAAAATGAAAAATTCTAGTTTTTCTTGTGCAAAGAAAATAATGCGTATATTGTAATGTCTGTTGTAACAGTTAATACAACTATATACGTATTTGCTTAATTGCCACAGGTAGTGGTAAATTTGAGTTTATTTATGCTTTATTCCAGGCTGCAAGATTAGCACAATTTACTGCTGTAGCCACTGCATATTCTTTAAACATTGACATACCTAACAATAGCCAACTGAGAAGAAATATGTGTAGTCCGTCTTTTACATAGGGCACTGATATTTGCTTCCATAATATTCTCACAGAATTAATTGCTTCATTCTGGCGCCTTAAATAACAAGTGGCCTTTCAAGTAGTGTATCCAAAGGGCACGTATGTAAAGACAACCAGGCAGACGACAAATATAGCCGTGTAAACTCGCCGCCGCCGTGGGGCCACTGGGGGGCGTACAGGGGGCCTTCCAAAAAATACCATGTTCAGTATTTCATATATTCACGGACTTAGAAAAAAAATTGATTGGTTTAGTTCTACGGTCCATCAGTTCGTTGAAGCGTCAATTTTCAATATTACAAACATAAGTTTTACATGTCAATTAGTCTTAGAACTTTTCAGAAACCTGAGCGGTGTACATTCTCTTGTATGCGGCGACACTGCCGTTTTCGACGGTCTTTAACCTATACGGGAGAACTTTTGTCTACAAACACGAGAAAATCGCACGTATTTCGTCTGTTTGGAAATGATAAAAGGGGTCATATGAACTGTATGAAATGCGTTTATCATAACCGGGGTAACGCCGTTGTGGGAAACTCTTACATACATGTAACTTCACCCTGAGACTCAGATGTCACTAGGCATCTTACGCTCAGGGTGACATACTGGAGGAGCTACCTATCATAACAGATGAAGGTAGTCTGTCAACATAGGCAGATCCAGGGGGCGCAGGGGGCGCCCCCCCTCCTTTCCCACCAAAATACTTCATTTTCATAGGATTTTTCATGAAATCCCGTAAGTGCGCCCCCTCTTTTTCTTAAGTGCGCCCCCCCCCCCTTTCCGAAAACCTGGATCTGCCTATGGTCCAAACACGTGTCAAATTCGTCAGTCAATTAACAAAACAGGGTTCAAAAATGTCACCATGTAAGCTTACCTCGTAACTCATGACTGTTGTTGCAACAATGAAGAGTTGCAGGCTACATGATGACAATTTTAAACCCTAATTTCTGAGTTTATTGAAGAGTTTGGCTGTATTCAATGGAAGCAATCTAATTATACCCACATACCTGGTAAACCATAAGTTTCAGTACCAGAAATTTCAATAATCACCAGAAAAAATCATTTAAATCAACAGATTATGCTTCCATCTTTGGTGGTGTAACTTCCGGATAAGTAGGAGTTACCCGCAACGGCTTTGCCCCAAACCAATGCGGACCCCATGTAGGGCCCACACCATAATCTGCGCCATGGACACACAATGGGTTGTCGTATAAATCCCGCGTAACGTTATAGATCAACATACAAATAGACCATTTGCACGTTTAGTAGTTCTGGGACTATACAACGAGCGCACAGGGCTTGGAATCAAATATTTATCTAATCTATTCAACGATTTGCTTTTTTCCACACTTGATGATTGCTAATGGTTTGTTTTATTTGAGTGTTACGCGGTGCCACTTATTTTGAACGTTGCGTAATGGATGTTGTTTCTTTAATGATGATATTGTATGATAACTTGTTCAGGACAAGATGGTATGACGGCTGTCTTGTTTTCTATAAATATCATCATTGTTTAGTATTTAATGTATGTTACTGTGTTTACAAATGATGTATATTCATTAGCAGATCCATTATTTCGAGAAAAAAGGGGTGTCATGGGTTTCATAAGCGTGTTGATAGCGAATATATAAAAAATCTCTTGAATATTAGATATTTCCAAGGAAAATGGGGACACACACCACCTGTACCTTCCCATCCCCAGATCTTCTTTTGCAATTATCGCTCACTCTAATCACAAATACCTTTACTTTAATCAAAAGGCTTACTGCACTATTAATCGTGATTTACACTCTGTCAAATTTGAACAATGGTTTGATCAGTGCATGTATTCCTCCATGTCATGCTCAAATTACAGAGGAACCGACATGAAGCTGGAAAATTTAATGTGTCGATAATAAGTGATCATGAGATTCCTGCCTTAGGCGGAAGTTGTCACTGAATTGAGTTTTATTTTTGCCTTCCAGTACTGGTGATTTTATTTGAATGGCATGTAATTATCTTGGTGATAACATGAAAGCTTAACTGCCAATTACGTTTGCTATCCATTCCCTGATATTGGATGAAACTAGATTATCCGATATCACACACACTTTGATAGAATCCAATATGAAGCGGTACTAGGAAATTAATTAGAATTTACTGTTCCAAATAGTCAAAACATTCCATTGTTTGTAGGGAAATGATAATCACCAATCAGGTTTACTGTCGGCTTTCACAAAGACAGTTGGCCCACTAATAGAGGGCAATGAGAACTGTTTGAGACTTGCGTATACAAACGTTCCCCCGCAAGGTGGTTGGTTCCAGGCCCACCCAGCCCGCGCACTAACGACGAGCCTGAGGAACTAGGCTGGGATTAGATAGATATCAGTGATGTTGAAAATATTACTAGTTAATATACATATAGTCCTCATCGTCCTTAACAATCAACAATACGTTATAAACAATAGGATATGAAAGCGACTATTGAAGAGTATTGATTAGAGGAATATATAATCCATCATTCCAAGTCCTATCGCATATGATATTAGATTACCTTCTCATAGCAGATAAAATCAAACACATAAAATACAAATGTAAGCTTCAAAAGTGTAAAGGATATCAATAATCCACTATGATTCTAAAAAAAATCGCAATTATCAACAACATTTCCTGTCTTAATCTGCTAATCTCTCTAATAGTTTTTGCGTAAATCCGCTCAAGTCACCGCTGACATTAATCCTCTTAATCCACAGCTGCACAAATCCCCACAAAACGACGCCAATCAGCGACGACCGTTTTCTCTATACAACGGGGTAAATATAGCCTCCTTTGTAACAACTGCTACTCCCAGTTTTTCCTTCCTTCTTTCTCACTCGCTCACTGTTTCCCTTCTCGCCAGCTCAATAGACTTTTGTCGGTGGGATGTTTTATTAGTCTGCGGCTGGCAGGTGATACGTCGTCGCACGCTTATTGTCTGTTATAGTACAGTGCGACTCTATAAAAAAAGGCCAGTTGTTAATATATACAGATTACTATATGATAAGTGACTTTTAGCTATGCAAAGCATTGCCGGTTTATACACCCTCATACCAGGAAGGACAAAGACTGTCACGAAATATGAACTGATATTTTAAAACCTAATATACTAGTCAAATTTTAGAACAATGTGTCAAAATAAGCCATTACATGGCTGGAAGATATTCTTTTAATTTGATCAATTGTACAATTATACTATGTTTGAATATCTTTACGACACTTTAATAAACAAATAACTAAACTAAAAACTAAAACTATTGTTTTCAACCAAGGGTGTGACGAAAACAGTCGTACCTAATCTGCTACACATTCATATTTACAAAAGATTTTCTGTGCATGTGCGTGCCAAACTGTTACAGCTAAGATCTGGTGTAAATTGTAGTTCAACATTTTACACGGATCACGTACGGTTGGGGTATGTGATTTTTTCCTTTTCATTCTTTTCTTCTATAAACCGTTTTATCTAATCCTTACCACGCAGTATTCGGCAGGTAGGAACATATAAGTAAACATTTAGAGATTTGCTCGTGACATAAAGTTAGCTGATCAAATGTTTATTGGGTGAGATCTCAACGAAGAGGCATTATTAATGCCGACAAGATTAAGCATTGCATACGGCTGTTTGAAATGACCGGGTGATATTCAATAAGCCTCACGTAGTGTGTACTCAGAGCATACAACTTATTCTTATAATCTCATTTGGCCAGGCTATGTCTGAATGTAAGCAAACATTTCAATGACCATGGAACAGCTATGTATATATGCATGGCACTAGTAGTAAACATTTTACAAAAGAAGTGTTGAGTAATTAATGTATAAATGAAGTGAAATACACTACAAAAAGTGACTTGTGGTTTTCTTTTATCTATATTCACATTTACTTGTTTCATTTATTATTTACTGGTAGAAAAGGACTCACACAGCGAAAGATGGTGTCGTTAAGATTGAGTTTTAGTATATTAAATAGCTGCCGTTTCATAATTATCCAATAACAAACCTGCGAAGTATTTGCGTGGTTGAGGTATGAGATCGTATCATGTGACCTACATGGTCATGTGACGGTGGGTTTTGAGCGAACTCATCTTAGAAGTGAGTAGGAGGAATAGACTATCATTGAGAGAATGACCATGGTGCATGGAACCTGTCCAATAGCTAGTAGATCCGCATTCCGCATTCTGGCACTCCAGGCCAACACATCCCAGTTCTAATTGGTTTTGCCACCCATGGAAATATCTACTCTAAAACAAAAGATTTGTTACCCTCCGGCTAAAATAAGCACGAGCTCTTTTTTCTGAGAAAGATTCACAAAGACAAAAACGCATGCATAAAATATCAGTATGAGTGTGATTTTTGTCGGCTGGTCGTCCGTGTTCTGCCAACATCGGCCAGGAAACTAGCCCACTGTCACGGTGCTCGCTGATTTCTTTTTTCTTTTCTTTTTTGTCTTACTACAATATCTAGTTAAATGAATAATAAGCCCGAAATAGGTAAAAATGTGGCTAGTCATCTGTACTCACTTCTCACACAATGAGGTGCTTAAGGTGTGTCTGTCTGTTAGCTTCTGTACGTTTGTTTGTTTGCTTGCTTTCTTGTTGCTGATGCTGTTGTTGGTTTATGTAACTATTAAGTAGCTGCCTTTTACCTATGATTTTTGTATACTAAAGCTGCATTGAGTGTCCCCTGTTCTACTCGTGCCTATTGGTCAACGATGGGAATTTACCGACCTGCACCAAAATAAAGACAGATGCAGGGTTGAAAAACAGAAATACCTATACACGCCGTGAAGTGAACTTGAAGATCTAGACTCAACAACTACGTCAGTTAGTCCTGTATTGTGGTGAGTTTGCTGTATTAATGCTCCACCATTTCCATGTAAACACCACAGTAGGCGGGAATGCCACATGCTCACTGGATATTGATGTTTAACGCCCATTGATGACATCACATACAGTAGAATCGCCAACCTCGACAACCTCTATAAAGAGACCACCTGTTATGATGATACTTTTTTCTACTGCTGAAAAGAGACACCTCGACATGGTCGTCTTGGAGGCTTTTTAACATGTAACATATACTTAGAATTCTGATGACTGAACTTGCACACGCTTCAATTGATTTTGAATTTTGTGGTACAACGATGTACAATTTGGCAGGATAGGGGACCCGCAACTCTCAACCCACCGCATTTGTTTTAGCACTCACAAGTACACAACAAATAGATTGCACATACATTACATCACTGCACACTTCGATTCAATGATCACCTATTTGTTTTCTTTTACTATTTGTTTTCTTTTATTTTGCACAGATTGATACTTATGCCATTGCATCAATCAAAACGCCAAGCAGGGACTTTGTTGCCATGAAACTACCTTTACAAGTAGCTTTTTATAGTCCTTCCAAGAATAGAAGAATGAACTTACAGTAGACCTACCTATTGTATAAGTGAAGCTGTTACTCTAATACATTACGTTTGTGTATATATCATACACAGTTGGGCGTGATAACCGAAGATGTGAGAGCGTTGGAGCGGTTAATGTTGTGGGATAACCCCTGGCCAGGTTATCTAACTAGCAGCAGGTGCGATGATAAGGTGCTAGATTCCGCGAGATTTATAGCACACCTGCACCGTGGTGTATATTGGCTTGGCTAGCTGAGTTTTCTATTTTCTCCGTGTTCTCATAGCAATCCATTCCCATGGATATTGTGGGCTTTCTTGTGACGTCGGTTGAGATCAAGGGTTGAAATCAAGGGTGCACAGAATAATCCCTCGGCGTTAATGTTATCCTATTGAGTTTTGAAACATAAAAGATGTGTCTTCTATATGATAGATGATATTTGAATATAATTGTTTGAACAGCGCCCCCCCCCCCCCTCTTCCCTCCACAACACACCTATCCATACCATGCTAATATAGTGTCACCATGACCTTTTAACTTCCGTCTGTAGAATAACTAAAACTTTTGCAAATCAAGTAGGCTTATGTCACATTTGTACAGAATTAAATATTTACTAATACAGTTAAATGGGATAGACATACGGGAGAAATGAATGCGTACAGTGGCACTTCAGCCTCAGTGGCAGATCCTGTGTGATGAACTATTTTTTTCCATCGTTTTGACCGTGTCGACCAGATGGTCGGTTTCGATGCAAGGGCCCCCGTTTCAAGAAAATCATGGGTCTCGTCTTTTACCTGATAATTAAACATTACTGATGTAACACAAAGAAGCCACAACAAACTTGTAGACGTTTTATTTGGTTCGTTTGGTGACATGCATTCAGGTGTTGACTGCAATATTTCCAGTGATGAAACAGTACATTGTATGGCAGTTGAACGATTGGTTGCCTTTGAGTGAAGCGAATCTGTTAGAATATAAATAACATGACACATGGAGGACATTGTGTCGACAAACACTAAGTTCATTAATCCACTTGCTGTTAACTTTGGAATGAAAATGTGTTTCTATAGTAGGCTAGCCTAGTTCAGAGCAAATGAATATCGTCTTACAAATATGAATATTTACATACGCATAGCTTTATCTATAAAACATCTATATAATACATTCATTCCTCATCGTTGTGCTTTTGATTCATCAACTCATAAACTGGATATATCTATATTAAACTTGTGATTCCGTGGAATGTGGAAATATTAATAATGCCGTAAACACAACCGTTGTCCTCACTTTACTAAAACGGTAGACTATATACAGAGTTCGTTTTGAGTAAATAATAAATACGTCTCCTATACTTATAGACATACATCAACACCAACGTACACCAATACATACGTATCTCAACCAGTACATCATCATCTGAGCTGAATCAGTGACCGTGACAGGGGAACGATAAATCACGGGTGCGTTATGCTGAGCAGGTGCCCGTCGCGGTATCTCGGGTTATCGCGGGTAATGGGCCGATGAGTGACGCTACGAGACCTTTATATATCGCTCGCAAATTGTGAACATTGTAGGTTTGCAATTCATTACACCCAACTCCAGCTTTCAATGTAAAGTGCGAGTATATGGGGATTTAAGTCAACCGTGTCCGTTTCTTCTCGCGTTGCATAGATTTGAAACTATGACTTAAACCGTGTCTAAAGTTGTGCTTTGTTAATAAAAAAAAATGACAACATAGATACCACTGGGAGATCCAAGATTTTGAAAGGGTAAAGACGCACAAACCGGTGTGGATATGCCACGATTCCCATGAAATGAAATATATGCTGGTGGTGAAAAGGGCAAGTATCTCCCTATGGATACCATCCCAAGTACCACAGTCATATAACTACTGACCACTATATGTACTGAACACCAGAACCCATTGAATCTTCTATCCCGCACTTAACGTAATGGCGCGTTTACCTTAACGTTTAGTACACACGACATTGGCGTGACCAATAAGTTTGTGTAAACATTAGCTCAGCAGCCCATAAAACAGACTATAGCGACCACAGGGCGTTACGTGATGGTCCGGCTGGACGCAGGTGGCCTGGTGGAATACGCAGGTTATCGGGTGTAACGGCCAAATGATTGCTGCCATGTATGACGTATATCACGATTTAGTGTTTTCATTTATTCTTCTTTCAACTGTCATAATTCAACATGAAGATGTTGGTAGCCTTCAGTGTTGTCGTCGTCAATCGATGACCATGTGTTTACAAACCTTCTTGCGCATGACAAATGCGGACTCGTGAAACGTGTTTACAAGATAATTTTCAAGTCCAGCACCAAAGTTTATACTTTTAGCCATTAACTGAAATAGAAAACTTGATAATAGATTTCAGCGCAAACGTATGTTAAACTTGATGTAGATTGCATAAATACACCACACATATGCCCGAAATACGAGTAAATCATACTTTCTGCGGGACATTTTCTCTTCTACCGCGGAACGATATATTGCAGTTTGTTTTGTCATACCTACAGATCATAAAACAGAACATCTTAAGCCTCGCTTTGACAGATCCATTCGGCATCTTAAGCAGGATTGTGACAGATCCAGATGATCCAGTACATGAGTTATGTGAGCGATCACTTTTCTTGTCACCGTCAATCTGGGTCTAATGTGTCTGTGTAGCTGTGGTAGTTCTGGCTCTTTGGACAAAATTAACAACTCTGGTGTTCATGTTCGAATGTTGCGTATATAATACTGTGTCGTAGGAAATTGGGAATTAGTACGTACATGTAGGAGGATTCTAACTTTTGTGTGGTATTGCCAGTGGCTCCAATTGCATGACTGATTCTTCGTCAACATTCGGGATTCTCTGATCCTAGCTGAGCGCTCTTTACTCATAGCTGTGTTTCTTTATTGTATAGCGTGTGTCGATAATATGCGTGCAATGTGCAGGTGGCAGCCAACTTTATCAGTATCTTGTATGCCCATTCTAGATGGCATCTTCTAGGCCCATTCTGCAAATTATCCTAGGTGATTTTTGACATGCAGTGGCGGGGTGGTCACTGACGCCTGCTGTAGCTTGAATAAAATAAGCTCAAAGTTACTACATGTGTGTCTATTTTACCCGAATGGCGTGAGTCTGAATTTTGAGCACTGGTCTACGCTTTATCCCAGGTCTTGGCTGCAATAGTAGACCTTTTATAACATTTAAATTGAAGTTGTTCGGTTTGTGAAGAAAATTAATAAAATACTATCAAATGAATGTACAATAAAAGATTCACCGTATTTAATGCACTTCATGAACAGGTTATGAGATTAAACCAGTTCGACGCCACACTGGACGCTTGGAGTTTTGGATGACACAAAATATTTGCTGTAGATTGACTCATTGGTGCGTCACCATGCACCTTGTCTGTACGTATCTTATTGAATCCACGTTTGCGTATGCAAATCCAGGTTTTCAGAAAG
This sequence comes from Streblospio benedicti, assembly GCA_019095985.1. NCBI lineage: Eukaryota > Metazoa > Annelida > Polychaeta > Spionida > Spionidae > Streblospio > Streblospio benedicti. Next base: position 14,577,753 of record CM032667.1, on the reverse strand, counting down.
GAGTGGCGCAACTAGTGGCTGTCGTGGCTTTTGTATACACAAATTCTTGCGATTATGCCAAAACCTAGCAATGTAACATGTGTGTATGCAATGTGGGTACTTTCCCTTGATATATACCAGTGAGTTTCGGCCACATCCTCCTACTTTCCATCAAAACCTGGATCTGCCTGCTTATTCTGACCATTAAACCATATACATGTTACCTCTGTTTCCCCTGGTGGTGAGGCCAGCCAGAAGTGGAAATTGGTTTCTGCTATTATCTGTGCTCTCAAACCTTCATTCAGGTTAAATCCTTTTATTTATTTTTTACTCTCCCTACAGGGTCCACACAGACTAGACTCGTACCTAGACATTGATTCAGCACTTCTAGCCTGTGGAAATTCAATTTGTTTTCACCATATGCTCACCCCTCAAACCTAGAGGGGGAAAGAGCTGCACAGCTGTCGAAACTGCACCGATATCTACATCTGTGTGTAAACATAGATCTACTTATTTTAGCGACTATACACTTGTGTTAATTGTGGTCATATACTGTTTAAACATTCAAGAAATTAGTATTTACTTATGTCAATCCTTGCAGTTTTGCATTACATTTACATTTACACAACGCACTCCGAAAATCCATGATGCTGAGAAAAAAATGTTCGCCTCTCCCCTTTCCCTTCACCGGTGGCGGAAAGTTAAAAGGGGGAAATGTGACACTCCTATCTCTGAGTGGAGTGACCGCGTGATCTGTTGAAATGACCGGTTCCGCCGCCGCTGCAACGTAATCCGCCCTAATGAACGGATTACTGTCACTTCCGCGGCCGACGCCCCATCTAGTGGCTGCTTCAAAGTCCAAGGTCGCCGTCGGGTGTTGGCTAATGGGACCTCAGCGCTGTTTGTTGCACTGGTGGTTGAAAAATTGGTTGGTTGGTTGGGGGCTCGGTGTTGTCTATGTTTGTTTGTTTGGTTGGTTGGTTGGTTGGTTGGTTGTTTTAGATACATTTCATTTTAGACCATGCATTGATCTTATTCATGATTCAAATTCAGAATGCACGTGACCTATAGTTTTCCCTGCTGCTCATCGGATCATTGGATATGGAACAGGGTAATCCTTATTTAATTTTGGCTTATCATTCAAATAACAACTTGTTGAAAATAATCACTCGTGCAAAGAGTAAATTCTGTGTGGAACATCTTTTGCAAGGACCCATCAATAAAAACATCAGGGTGCACAATTATTTCATTTGTATGACCTACTCTGTTCAAAACCTCCATCAAATGATGATTATTTACCAAGTACTAATCATACCTAAATAGTTTTATTGCAATGAACTTTTTTGTATTGTGGTTAATGTGCTGTCTTATATGTTATCAAACCTAAATCTGACAATAATGAATATTCACCCATGAATTTATATTGTGTCGTAGACTATGCGATCTGTATGGAGTTGGGTAGGGTGGTTGATTCTTCCTTTTCAAACACATGCATGCCGAGACAATATGCCGATCCTTTCAAGGGATACAACAGTACGACCTCTTTGACTTGGGTTTGCTATTTGAGACTCGTAAATGGCAGCAATCTTATTGTAATAAACTTTAATCGCTATGAGCCTATTTGCATTTCGTCTATAAATACTCATTTTTGCAGATCTCCAAAGACTATGCAGGAAACAAAGAAAGATGTCTTCATGGATTTAGTTGGGATTCAAACCTATATTGTTACTAATATACAAATTATGCATACGCTATGTGAATGCAGAATAATCAGATTCGGTGCGTCTTTGCATCTGTATTTATAGCCTAGCTCTGACAGTCAAGAGTATTATGTTTAAGTGAAAACCGAATGAATTCGTTACAAAATATATAACAAGCGCATATGGGTATACACGTATTTCCTTCTTAGGGTCTGCATGTGCCATTTAGCATATATAGTCTAGCCTTGTCTACTAGTGCCCTTTCTACTTCATGAGCAGCATCAGTTGCGACTGTCAGCCATAGCGTAGTATGCGGCACACACTACATTTGATCTTCCATGGAGATCTACATCCATGTGCATAAACAAGCTTTCACCTCGCCAACATTTATTCTGCTTGGTTACATGAAATCATGTGGTGTACCCGCACTAATGCCAGGTTATTGCTTAGAGGATGAAAATCTAGTACTAAAAGGTCAATCAATCATAACCATGGTTGTGTCACCTATCACCACGACTGACTGTAGTGGCCTACATATCTAGTTGCAGGGGGTATATGGCGGTGAGTTGGCGTCGTGGTTGCGTGTGTATATCCATAGGCAGATCCAGGGGATGCAGGGGGCAACCCCGCCCGCTTTCTCAACAAAAATGCTTCTCTTTCATAGGGAATGACCGCCATCAGTCGTGAAATATGAAACCCATGAAATCCTTAAATACGCCCCCCCCCCCATCCTTTTTTTTCCAAAGACCTGGATATGCTTTGTAAAATACAGTGGTCAGCATTTGCTTGTGAATTATTTGCAAGATGATTTTGCTTGAAAACCATGAATGACTGTAGTTGTTGTAACCAATAACACTCACTCCGTAATAATCACTAAACACTTTGATAACATAGACCGGTGATACTGCTATTGGCAGAGCCAGGATTTTAGAACAGACAGGGCGCACAACCCAGGAACTATGAGATTCCCAGTTGGCAGTCTCCCGAATGCTTGATGATCCTGCTGCTAGTTACGTTCGTTTGAGTGTTCGCCTTTAAGTATTGACATTTCTTCAACAGACATGAGAAGCATACAAGGACACTCATTGTAAAGCAAGTCAAGTTGATGCTAATATTGAGATCAGTCACTTTTATTTAGCAATTATTGCTGCCCCATCCTCCAAGAATTGCAACAGATAG